>JAJQQW010000003.1:101420840-101698340 GCA_025583905.1 Ia io | reverse complement strand
CGCTCTGACACGCTTAGACCCGGCACAGAGCGCGTGCTTGTTGGTGGTTTCATTACTATTTCATGGCTATAATGTTTAGTGAAAAGTCTGAGTTTAGAAACTTGCCAGTTGGCCATACATAGTTCAAGGCAGATGCAGAACTATGTCAACAGATTACGAATAGCAGACGTGTTGGGGTTTGGCTTCCAACAAGGGCTGTGAAAGAATTCACAACCGAAAGAGGAGATGCAGAGAGGAAGTTTATTGTACTTCCCACAAAGGGAAAGGGCCAAGTATTGCTAATCAACATAAGGCAAGTAACAACAGGGCAGCGTCCCTGTTTAAGCCTTAGCTGTTGCTAAGTGACAAGAAAGGGAGGAGGAGTTAGGGCTGAAGGGTTGTTTGTTTTTTTAGGAGACAGTCCTACAGATGTCCTAGGAAGTGTCTTATCAGTATTTTTCCCCAAGCCTGTGAAACACGCTCAGAGCAAAAGCTATGAATAATTCAAAAGAGGCCTGTTTGAAGGGGAGTGAGGAAGGGAACTTTCTAACTGGAGGCTCCTTGGTGGGAATTATCCCTGAGATGTGAAAACAGCAGGAAGGAGGCGTAGCAAGAATGTAGCCTTGAGAGTAGCTATCTTGTCCCTCAGGTTGAACAGAGGGGTGTTTGTTGAGACCACATCGTGGTGTTTAATTACCAGGTGCTTCTCATAAATTGTGGAAGGCCACAGCTAGGAAAAAGAGAGGCCTTTCCCTGTCCTTACAGGATGGTCTCTCGGCAACTTCCTCCACCACCCGCTCCACGGGCTGTGTTGACCTAGTCCTAGGTTCACTTTATAGAACACACACTCTAACCTGGCTGAGGGAGCTACAGCAGAGAAAGGGCTGCCTGGAGATCCAGAGACAAGGAATGGCATGAGCTAGCAGAATGGTGTTAGCATCTGAAAGGAACCACTAAAACAACAAAACAACAACAACAAACAAGAACATGGCATTACATTTGGCCAAATTAAAAAAAAAATAGGTAAATACATTAAGCAATTAAATAAGGCCTCAGATCCTTGAACAAGAGTCATACCTGTGAGAAATATCTCTGTCTCTCTCTTCTAAGGAAGCACATTGGCCAGGAACTCAGGGAACGGAGATGTGAGGTTGGAGTGCAAGCCCACGGCTAAGTGCACACGGCACTAGTTGTGGGCTCATTATTTCACTCGCACCTCCGCCCATCAGAAGCGAGGGACACGCCAGAAAATGAGATAACAACCTTGAGAGGAAAAGAGGACTCCTGGCTTCTAACGCTTGTGAAGATATTATCGGGTTTATTAACCCTGCCATCAATAAGGCTTATGCTTCCCCACGTACACATGCGCATGATGTACCCAAGCAGCAGATTTTTTCAGACACATCCTCCATAAATGACACCCACAGCACCATGTCACACTGTCGCCAAAGCAGTCCTCGTCACACAAATGGGAAGAAACTTGCATACAAATGCTGAGCACAAACAGGGAAATTCCAGGGAGGGAGCAGCGCCCTGGGCTCGGTATCTGCGGCAGAAGATGCATCGTTCGCCGGGCCCTGGCCTTTCAGAGACGCACGTGCCGTCGCGTCCCGCACACTGTTTATCTCGGTCCCAAAGACCACTTCCTGCAGCTTAGCCACGCACCGCCTATTCGCCACTGCTCATTAAGGAGATGGATATGCGCATTAAGCAGTTTTAGTGCTGGAACACGCGTCCTAAAATAAACCTCCTGCTCATCGGAAACTCTCACGCGCTCGCTCTTCCAGGGTGTGCCTGCGTCACCCCCGACCCGGGAGATTTGTGACGCTGACCTTTGTCATCCGTTTAGCGGACTATTAACTCAGTTGCGCATCCATTTTTAAAAGGTTAGCGGCTCCTCCGCGATACATTCTTCCAATTAAAATGAAAAATACATGGGTGCAGGCAGCGAAGGGGCGGCTCTGGGCCCTTATGCACAGCCGCGGAGCCTCGGAACCAAAGGGCGTGTGGCCATATCTACTTGGAAACTGCCGTTCTGTCTCTCCCGTGCTCATGGGAGCAGTCGCTCTCACAAGAGGACGGGCACTATCGCAGAGGTTACTTTTTATGCCTTTTAGAGCCAACAGCCTGAAATGGAGCCGTTATTTCACCTAATTATCCCAGCACTCCCATCCACGTCCCCAATAATTTGTCTTTTGTCATATATATTTCTTAGAGAAAGAGTTGGTGCAGCTTGATGTCACTCCCCTTTGGAGCACAGGTGTAGGCGAATGCTCCATTGTGGAATAAGGGCTGGGCTCATTTCCCCTCGAAAGACATTCCCCAGCGGGGCAACGGGGGGCAGGTGCCAGGGCGGGGGCAGGTTCCCTGGGCAGGGGCAGGTGCTGGAGGTGGGGGCAGGTGCCAGGGCGGGGGCAGGTATGGGGTGGGGACAGGTACCGGTGTGGGGGCAGGTGTCCGGGCAGGGGCAGGTGCTGGGACGGGTGCCAGGGCAGGTGCCAGGGCGGGGCAGGTGCCGGGGCGGGCCTTACTTTTGTACTCCAGGTGGAAGCCGGCGGCGGCCACGCTGATGTCCGACTGAAAGTGCAGGTAGAGCTGGTTGGACGAGCTGTTCAGTAGGGCGGGCACCGTGGTCCCTGGAAGGAAGGCGGACATGGCTGCTGAGCATCACACATGCATTCCCTTTCCCGGATACATCCACATGGGGGTGTTGGGGGTGTGTGGTTTTAACATGTTTTTATGGATGTCAGAGAGGAAGGGAGAGGGAGCTGGAGAGACACAGCAATGAAAGAGAATCATGGATCACTGCCTCCTGCACGCCCCCTACTGGGGATGGAGCCCGCAGCCCGGGCCTGTGCCCTGACCGGGAATGAACCCTGACCTCCTGGTTCCCGGCTCCGTGCTCAACCACCAGCCACGCTTTGTTTACATTTACAGCCCAGGCTGTCTGCTCCCACATGTTCACACGGAGCCTCAGCTTCCATCTTTCCACGTCGAGCCCGTCCCTTTCCCGGGGGCAGTGACAGTCACACGTGTTCTCTGCCCTCCTCAGCCCCTCTGTCTACATCTCAGGGTCAGCACACGCATGCTTGCCCGGCCAGCGTGCCTCCGTGGTAGAGTGTCGAGTTATGAACCAGGAGGTCACAGTTCAATTCCCGGTCAGGGCACAGGCCCGGGTTGTGGGCTCGATCCCCAGTGGGGGGTGTGCAGGAGGCAGCCGATCCGTGATCCTCTCCATCATGGATGCATCTATCTCTCTCCCACTCCCTTCCTCTATGAAATCCATAAAAACGTACATTTTTAAGAAGGAACACATGTTCTTATATTTCAGGGTGCACGGGGCTCTCACATCACTCCCCTCTAACAATATACCCTGTGTTTCTTCCCTGGGACACAGCAGAGGCCCCGTGTAGCCCCGCGAGTGTCCTGGAGGCGGGGCCGTGGCCGCCGCCAGCCTCCTCCCAGGATGCTCCTTCCCCTCTGTGCTGGCTTCCAGCCTGTGGGGTTCACACCGAATAACGTTGCCGCGAGAGAGGGCGGGTTTCAGACAAACACGTGCAAAGCGGAAAATACAGGCTTATTTACATAAGGCTTCCCTGCCTGCAAAGTGGGGTGGCTTGGCCCATTTCCAAAGAGGCAGGAGTCTTTCTGAGGAACCCCCCTCCCGCCCCAGGCTCCACCCGGGCACCTTGCCGGCCGGGCAGCCAGGGAGGAGGGCACAGCCCGGGCCTCAGCACATCCCAGAGGAGAAGGGGAGAGAGGAGGCCCGGGATGGCCGGCTGCACCCCATGTGGGCCCAGCTCAGGACCCATTCGACATCAATACAAGAAAGAGACACAGCCCTGGCCAGCCTGGCTCGATGGTTAGAGTGTCAGCCCGCGGATGGAAGGGTCTGGGGTTCGATTCCGGTCAAGGGCATGTACCTGGGTTGCAGGCTTGATCCCAGGCCCTGGTCGGGGCCTTGCGGGAGGCAACCAATCGATGTGTCTCTCTCACATCCATGTTTCTCTCTCTCTCTCCCTACTCTCTTCCACTTTCTCAAAAAACCAATGAGAAAATATGCTCAGGTAAGGAATAACAACAACAAAGAAGAGAAAAGAAAAGAAAAGAAAAGAAAAGAAAGAAAAGAAAAGAAAAGAAAAGAAAAGAAAAGAAAAAAGAGGCCCCGAGACCCATTTCACCTGCCTTTGTCCCATGTGTGTGACGCTGGCTGCCCCTCACCCTGCATTGTGTGTGCATTTGGGGGTGTCGTTTGTGTAAAGACCCAGCGCATCTGACCGAGCGCCACCTGCTTGTGCTGCCTGTGGCCTGAGCAACCTGGCCTGGCGGCTGCACCCTGCTGAATGGGTCCCATCTCCTCAGGCAGCCCCCCCTCCTCGCCGCCCCCCTGTGTCTCCTTCCCCAGGACATCAGCACCCCCCGCCCTCTCCCCCCCGCCCCCCCGGCCTGGCAGCAGCCAGCTGCTCCCTAAATTCTGACGAGGACGCCCCTCCTGGGCTCAGCTTCTTGCTGCCCTCAATGTGGTCGCATGCCTCTCCGCGGGGTCGCAGGCCCTCCCGGTCCTTCCTACGGGTTCTTTCCCTGCCGGAGCCCGGGACAGCGTTCCCCAAGCAGCACTGGCTCCTGCAGGGTGAAGGGCATTCGGAGCGAGACAGAGCCCAGAGTTGGAAGCCAGGGTCCAGTGCTGGGAGGGTGACTGTGTACACCTCCGTCGATTCACTGTGTCTCAGTTCCTACAAGTCTCCCCAACCCCCGACAGCGCCAGCCCATCTGTCTGTCCCTCCCTGAGCCAGACCCTCAACACCACACGGGAAGGGAGGCCGGCGACTTGGGATCCTAACTCTCAGCCCCTTGCCCCCCAGTGAGCCTGCCCTGCAGGACCGGCTGCTGTGGCCACGCCGTCACGTCTAGTGCTGGCCCTGATGAGGGCGAGGCCAGCAGCTAACTGAGGAGGGGCCTTCTCCTCCCGCTGGGGGCGCTTCGCTCCGAGGCTGCCCACAGAGAGCCTCTGCCTGGGACGAGGGTGCGGGGCCACGGCTCCGTGGGCCGTGCTGGCCGTTTGCTTGTTGGTGTGATGACCCGACCCACAGAGACCGGGACCGCGCGTCTCACCTGAGAAGCTGCCCAGCCTGGGCGCCGTGGCGTCCCCGCCGTCGTAGATCTCCAGGGAGTCCCAGTTCTGCTCGGTGGCGAAGCTGATGACCTGGATCTGCCACAGGCAAAGTGGGGTTAACGTGTGTCTTCGGTGTAAAATCCAGCCCACGCCGACGAGGCTTTTATGAAACTAAATGTGGACGCAAGAGGAAGGCGGAGCCGAGAACAAGCCGCGGAGCAGGGCCGGCACTTCCCCAGGGCCCGTCGGGGGCTGTGCCTGCTACTGAAGTGCCTGCCCACAAAGCGAGGACAATGCGTCCCGGTGTGTTCAACTGGCAGGGGTTTCACGAAAGGTTAATTTGTGGGGTTTGCTACTCGGTTCTTTCAAACAACGACAATATGGCGAGAATCTATAGTTTTAATTTCAAACAAAGAGACGTGACTAGAGACCCTTTGAAGAAACGGCAAGAAGAGAGAACCCAGCTACGGTTTATAGGTTTGAAACAACCAGCACGCAAGGCGAGAGAAGGCGCCCCGGGCCCGGCCGCGCCCGCCCGGCCCGAGGGAGCACCCACCTGGATGCCCGAGCCCTCGGCCACCAGGATCCTCCAGACGCAGTTGAGGTTGTTGCTATATGGCTCCGGGAAGCCGGGGGACAGCACCGTGCCCCTCCGCTGCGTGAAGCTGCCGCTGCAGGGCACTGGGGACACGGGGGAGGGAACAACGTGAGGTCAGGACGGCCGCGCTCACCCGGTGCGGAGCGTTCTCTTCCCGTGGGATCAACCATGAAGAGAACTTCTACGTGGACTGCGATACCTTAAGTAACATTTTTTAAAAATATGTTTTTATTGATTTCAGAGAGGAAGGCCAAGGGGGAGAGAGAGAGAAACATCAATGATGAGAGAGAATCATGGATCAGCTGTTTCCTGCACGCCTTCCCCGTCCCTGCCCCAGGGATCGAGCTCGCCACCCAGGCATGTGCCCAGACTGGGAATTGAACTGTGACCTCAACCACTGAGCCACGCCGGCTGGACTTAAGGGGTGTTTTTTAGCTCAGGCCTAATTTCACCCGCCTGCTTTTGAATTGGCAATGCCGTTGGTTATTACTTACGATGCTGGGAAGCTGAGGCCTTGTGTCGGGAGAGAAATCTGGTCAAGGCCCCGGAGACGCCGCGTGCCTAGTGAGGGCGGCTCTGCAGGGACTTGTGTGTGGAATAATTTACCCACCATGTGTGGGAGCTTCCTGACTTCTCCCATGCAGCTGCACAGCTAACTCCCAGCCATGAGAACGCCGTCTATGAGCAGGTCCAGGGAGGGGAGGGGACTCTGGAAACGTACAAATGACTTCAAGTGCCAATCACGGTTGTGCGGAGGTTCTTACACAAGTGAGGCAAGTGAACTACAACCAGCAATGTGGTCGCCACTCGGGCTGCCTCAACCTGTTACACTTCGCATCCTCATCAGCACACACTGACTAAAAGGGCATTACAGCCAGGCTGGTGTGGCTCAGTGGTTTAGCATCAACCTATGAACCAGGAGGTCATTGTTCGACTTCCTGTCAGGGCACATGCCCAGGTTGCAGGCTTGATCCCCAGTAGGGGGTGTGCAGGAGGCAGCCAATCAGTGATTCTCTCTCATCACGGATGTTTCTCTCTCTCTCTCCCTCTCCCTTCCTCTCTGAAATCAATAAAGATATTTAAAAAAAAATAAATATATATATATAAGCCTAAGCGACCATTATAACTGGTCAACCGAATGACTGGTCAACCGGTCGCTATGACGTGCACTGACCACCAGGGGGCAGACGCTCAATGTAGGAGCTGCCCCTGGTGGTCAGTGCGCTCCCACAGCCAACCTCCCATTGACCCTCCCCTGGCCAGCTGGCCAACCTCCCATGGTCCCTCCTCCTGGCTGGCCGGCCCCGATCGGCCCCGATTCGGACGAGTGAGACAGCCCTGATCACCAGCCAGGCCGAGGGACCCCACCCATGCACGAATTCATGCACTGGGCCTCTAGTAAATAAATAAAAGGGCATCACACAAATCAATGCCATAATGACTCCCCCCAAAACGAAGTATGCGGCATACTCATGGCTTGGGAGTGTGGTGGTCTCAATAAGGAGAAGGAAAGCGTGCTTCCATGTGGTTTGATGGAACAATAATCTGCAGGGTTTGCTGCTACTCAGTTCTTTCCAACACGCACTGCCCCTGAGCCATGTCTGGAGGGAGATGGACTACGGAGCCCGGCAGAGCGTGGACAAACAGCCCTTCAACGCCGCTGCAGGGGGCTGGCGGCCTCCGCCCGGCCTCCTCCATCCCGGCCGCCGCCCCGGCAGCGGCCGCCCCGGGACCCTGCTTACCCACGCAGCTCGGGATGGTGTCGTTCCACTGGGCGAGGGCGTTGGGCACGGCCTGGCAGCGCAGGGCGGCCGACCCCTGCAGCAGGTACCCGGGGCTGCACTCGAACCGCACGATGGAGCCTGCTGAGAACTCGGAGCCGATCCGGCGGCCGTACCTGGGCTCGGGCACCGAGCTGCACTGGGTGTCGCTGGTTCGAGGGACCGCTGGGGGCGAAGCACACAACACGCCGTGGGTGGCTTCGTGGAGGACAGTGTGAGGGGATCTGCCCAGTATCAGTGGGTGTAGAAGCTAACAATGCCGTCCACAGCCTGGCCTGGCACGTCCCTGTCCGCACGTTCCCCCCCCCCCCCCCCCCCCCCCGTGGACCCCGAGGGCCCCCTTGCATCTCAGAGACCTTTAGGCAATTAAAATTAACCACTGTGCTCCTGGTGATGAGATCACTAAGAAACTGAGCTTCTCTGCCGGGCCGGCGTGTGTTGGAGCATTGACCTATGAACCAGGAGATCAGGGTTCAATTCCCGGTCAGGGCACATGCCTGGGTTGGGGGCTCGATCCCCAGTGTGGGCGTGCAGGAGGCAGCCGATCAATGATTCTCTCTCATCCTTGAGGTTTCTCTCGTTCTCCCTCTCCCTTCTTCTCTGAAATCAATAAAATAGTTTTAAAAGCAAAGCCCTCGGAGAGACGAGTCCACAGTTGGGCACTGAACCTCCACGGGACAGACACCGCGTGGGCGACTTCGGTGCGGCAGCAGTTTTACGAGAATTAAAGTCAGACCGTTATTCTGGTGAAAGTACATTTCCATTCAGAGTTGAAATATTCTCTATCGGAAGGGAGAAGTCATCCAATTGTACGCCGTCTACATGTAAAGAGTGAAGGATCGCTCAGAGCGGGGCTCTCCCAGGACAGTGCTTGCCTGTGATAGTGACACCCTGCTCATGCCGCCCCCCTGCAGGCTGGCTGAGTCCATGCTCCCTGCACCCCGTCCTCCCCGACGTCCCTCCCGGCTCGCTCTTCCTAACAGACCCTTCTGCTAACCTGGGTCAGACATCCGTGGCTGAGGATGTGAGAAAGGCCCCATGCGATGTTACGCTTTAACAACAGGAAGGAATGGTGCCTCCGAGGCACATGGGAGCTGTATTTGGGATGTTTTCATACAATGACGGTCACATGACCTCCTGGCTTCCATAGAACTGGGATCTTTCTGAGGCAACGTTCAACCTGGCTGTTCCTGTGCAGGAAACCTCCTCTGCACGCCCAAAACCTGTGTGACCTGCGCTCATGGGCCTGGCTCATCGCACCGAAGGCGTTAGCTCTGACTCAAACACGTCCATTTTTGCATAAACTCACGGGAGGAACACAGCAAGGCAAGAGGGGATGTTGGGATTTTACGGAATATTGAGGATGCTGGAGTCATTATGTACTCTTAAGTACAAGGAAAAGGCATTCACCTACACATCGCCGTCTTTGGTGTCTATGTTCCTGTAGTTTCATTTTAATGATAATATGCTACTTCAAACAGGAACCGATTTTAAGAATGATGGCTTTGAAGCGTAGCATTTGAATATTTTAGCCTCGGATAGAATTAGCCTTGGAAGTTTTATATGGTGATCTGATTGAGCTTCTAATCTCTATTTAAAAAAATCAAAAGGTGCCCGCAGTCAGGCAGACGGTGCCTGGAACCTGAAGTTTTCCAGATGAAAATGTACTTGAACTTATGGATTCTTTGCATGTCACACTAATGGACTCCGGTTTGCAAATCTGCTTTTCACAAAAGGTGATACTGAACTCACTTAAAGAAAATTTGTAATGGTGAGAGGTGAGTTGCCCAAACTGGCCCCCCTCCACTCAGGTCCATTTTTAAATACCAGGTGAGTTATTTACAGTTTAACAAAAGGCGTAGCAGTGGTCACCAACCTTTCGGGCCTCACGGACCACCAGGGGTCCGCGGACCACTGGCTGGCGACCGCTGGATTAGAGCAAAGTGACTACTTCTAACTCAGCAGCAGCAGCAGCAGCATCAACCAAGGAGCTGCTCCGTGGCCTGAGTCAGAGCACCTTCCCTCCCGCTCGCTGTGAACGTCATGGTCCCTGCCCACCACTTTCTCAGTCACCGGATTTCCGTACGCCGAGGGCTTTTGCCCACGTGTAGGGCAGGGATTCGCATTGGAGATTCCCCAGGATGTACATGATAGGACGGACTGTCCTTCTCTGAAACTCTCTGAAAACCCCGATGATGTCACCGGTTTTCAGCAGGAGCCACTGCTGGGGGTGACTATGGCTCCTGAGGAAAACCTTCCGGAGCCGTGTCATCGCTCCAGGCCCAAGCAGAACCGGGACCTGGGAAAGGAAGGGTGGCTTCTGTTTGAGGCACAGCTCTCCCTGCAGCAGCCTCTGCCAGGCCTGGCCCCCGCCCTAGGCTTCAAGCTCAAGGTGAGATCCACGCACAGGCGGACAGTGAGGAGGAAAAAGTCCTCGTGTTCCAGGAACTCAGGGCAATTCCACACGTTGTGGACAAGCTCTAAGTTAAAGAATAAACATACAGGGGCAGGAATCCAAAAGGTAACAGAACACAAACAAAACGAAGTAGTAGAGGGATAGACGCACGGACATCTTATTTGGTTCTGTTAAATTGCCCTTTCAATTAGCTTTTGCAATACGATTTGGAAACATAACATTTATTTTTTATGTATTCCCTTAAAAGTTACTAAAATCTAAACTTGTATGAAATATTTTTCTTAATTAGATAAACTAAAATATAGTTGAAATTGTTTTGCAAAATGGGAGGTGCCATGCAAAAATAATTTGAACACTATTTGTTGCCTGCATGGGCCAGAGAAATAAGGGGACATTTGTCTTTGCCGTAGAAATAGATTTGTGTCAAACTAAAAATTTTAATATTTTGATAAAATATTTTTATTATAAACTAGAGGCCTGGTGCATGAAATTTGTGCACAGAGTGGGGAGTTCCCTCAGCCTGGCCTGCACCCTCTCCAATCTGGGACCCCTCGGTGGATGTCCGATTGGGATTGGGCCTAAACCAGCATTCGGACATCCCTCTCACAATCCAGGACTGCTGGCTCCTAACTGCTCACCTGCCTGCCTGCCTGCCTGATTGCCCCTAACTGCTTCTGTCTGCCAGCCTGATAGCCCCCTAACCGCCTCCCTGACAGCCTGATTGATGCCTAACTGCTCCCCTGCCAGCGTGATCACCCCCAAATGCCTTCCCCTGCAGGCCTGGTGACCCCCAACTGCCTTCCCCAACTGGCCTGATCTCACCCCCAAATGCCCTCCCCTACTGGCCTGATCTCACCCCCAACTCCCCTCCCCTGCAGGCCTGGTTACCCCCAGCTGCCCTCCCCTGCCAGCCTGGTCCCCCCTAATAGCCTGGTGCTCTCCCCTGCCTATGGAGAGCGGCTATAGTGTTTGGACAGGTTCAAGCCTCGGACTAATGAGAGGGCACAATATCTCATGGCCACGTGCAAGTCCCAGCGTGGTGGGCAGAGCCTCCCAGCACAATTATAGCCAACAGCTGTAGTTGTAAGCTTGAACCTATGGTCCGAACACGTGGCCACACGTGCCTGAGTGATGTGGGCTTGATAGAGTTCAGGTGCATGTAGTTGAATAGGATCGAAACCCATGAGAATGTTGTAAACATCTTGACCACGCCCTTCCTTTGCCTCGTGGCATCGGCTATAAAACAAAGACACGGCTTGTAGTCCATGGCGCTGTCTCTCTCCATCAGAGAGGACAGTGTCCCACCCAGACCCAGCTTTCTTCTCTTGTCTGTCTTTTCTAATCCTTCACCGCCCCCTCTCAGGGTCACTTGGACCGGGCTGAGCTGGTGTGGTACATAAGGCGCCCTGGGGCTGAGTATGCCATGGCTGTGCCAGCTCGCTACACCTGCCGGCCTGGTCCCCCCCAACTGCCCTCCCCTGCCGGCCTGGCAGCACCCAACTGCCCTCCCCTGCCAGCCATCTTGTGGTGGCCATCTGGTGATGACATCGCGCGAGGGCGTGGCATCACCTAGGCTTTTATTATAAAGGATAAATGAATGTCTTCAATGTCTTAAAAAACAAAAAATGGAATTGGGGCATTGTCTGTGCCTTCATGGGAGACTGAGGTCTGGGGGGTCAGAGGCGGCCATGGTGACCTTGAGTGTTACCTTGGTACACGAAGTGGAAGCCACGGGCCGAGGCCCCACTCTTCGCGCTGAATCGGAGCAGAATCTGATTGGACGTCGCCAAGGGTAGCGTTTCGCCTGTGGGAGAACAGAGACACTGCACAGATCCACACAATGCACGCTGCTGTGCGGACAGTGACGTCTTAGAAAGAGGTCCTCTGCTTGGACAGTGACATGCAAGCTTTGGATTCTCCTAAACCTCACTTCAGGGCTTACAACCCAAACCCATCACTTTCAGGAGGATTGTCACACTCTATTCTTGCCTATGCATCCCATGAGATGCTGTTTTAACCAGGACCTCATGCCTGCTTTCGTTTGGAAAAGCTCAAGGATGCACGGCCTGGTAGCCAATCAGGTGGGAAACGTAAGAACTGACTCAATCACTGATGCAGAATCAACCACATTTGAAAATTACTTGCTGAGGTTTTACTTAACAAAATGTCTCTGAACCCGAAGCTGATATTTTAAAAAACGAAAGGACTTAGGAAAAACCTCACAAAATATATATTCGCCTTCGGATTGAAGTGCAGGTTCAGAGCACACTGCGGGGCCCGTGGGGGCGTGGGGTTTCAATTGTGTCCGTGTGTTCAATGCGCGTCTTCCGATGCCGTTCTCGACGGCGTCCGTTGGGCCTTGATAGAAATGATCAAGACGCGGGCCCGGAGGCCTTTGGCCAACAACAGTGGACACTGGGAGTCACCAGGCCTTGGCCTTGGTGGCCACAGAGGGGGCCGCTGGACACAGCGATGCCTCAGAAGGGGGCCGAGGGTCACGAGGCCCAGTGAACACACCTGCCTCGCGCATCCATCTGAATAGCACTCGGAACAAAGGCCAGTGAGGTTGGCTGCATGTGGTCTGATGGGGAAGACCTACACATGTCCTCTTAAGTCGTGAACTAATATCCTGTATTTCATGAAGCCCAACCATGTTTAGATGCACACATACAGGGATGCGTGCATGCACACATGTGATAAACACATGTACTCTTACACATGTGGGTGTAGTGGGTCTATACCTATGTATTTACAGGGTTCAAATGAGTGAGACCAAAATGTTCATATTGTTTAGCTCCAGGAAGAAGATCCCAAAACATAGAACATTAATTAAAAAACATCCCAGTTATTCCTTTCTCTTGGACATTTCCCACTTTTATTGAGATGGATATCACACTTTTTATCATCTTAGTAAGTGCAATGATAAAAGCAAACGGCTTTATCTATGGGCTAAAGGTCCACTGGGCATTTTTTTTAATCAAAGATAAAATTTTACTAAATAAACAAACACATTCAAGGATTACTAAGTTTCTCCTTCACACACACACACACACACACACACACACACACACACACACACACGCACACGCACACACGGAGTTTAGAACGAGTCGCACACCCATCTGCATAAAATTAAAGACGGGGTTCTCTGGCGTTTACCTGAGTGGGAGCCGGAGAGCGAGCTGAGGAGCCGGGCCTGCGGGTGTGTCCCGTCGAACAACTCGGCCACGTCGCTCAGCGCCGTCTGGAAGTAGGCGAACTGCCCGAACACGACTGCGGACGAAGGGGTACAACACGCTTAGGGAAGGAAAGGGGGTTCTGGCGGTTCCACAGTGACTGGTTCCCCTGAAGGCCGGAGCCGAGGACTCGTTCCTCAGCTTCCGAAAGCTTCTCAGTGGCTGAAACTGCTGTTTTGTTCCTGGACTTTTTGGCACTGAGTGGAAGGCATCAGGGGTCCTCAAACTTTTTAAACAGGGACCAGTTCACTGTCCCTCAGACCGTTGGAGGGCCGGACTATAGTTTAAAAAAAACTATGAACAAATTCCTATGCACACTGCACATATCTTATTTTGAAGTAAAAAAACAAAATGGCAAAAACACCCACATGTGGCCCGCGGGCCGTAGTTTGAGGACGCCTGGCGTAAGAGGACCCCTTTCTGTGTTGCCTGACATTAATGAAGCTGGTTTTCCATTAATGTGACTTTAGGGTGCTGGCCGGGTCATCACCAAGTGGCCTTGTTTAGTTAGGAGCTTGAACACTGAGCACAGGATCAAGACCCTGGCTGGGTTTGGAAGCCTGCTCATTCGGGAAGGGATTTGAAATTCTTAAGAGCTGGTTATTTTCATGCCAAATTCCTGTGACTTCCTTGCGGCGTAGACTCAGGATTCAGCTACACAGTGTGGACACGGCTGCTGTTCCTGTGCCGGGCGTTCTGCTAGCCCCGGCTGGAGGGTTGTAAGAACTCAGCTCCTCCACGGAGATGCCAGCCACGGACTGTCCTCCTTCACACCTCGTCAAGTTTGTACTCCAATCAATAGCATTTCGGGCCTTATTGACAATACGTGTGATTTAGCATCGACTGGCAAACAATGAGCAACTAAACCTGATTTATGTGTCAGGGCGAAGCTAAAACCATTCCACAGCATGGTGAGCAGTAAATGGAGGTGCGTGTGCCGAACGCACACGTCACAGTTCTAATGAAAGAATAAGGTGAGCGACAGCAAATGGGGCAAATCTACTTGCTCGCACGTGTGCGTGTGCATGTGCATGTGTGTGTGTGTGTGTGTGTGTGTGTGTACTCAGTTATACAAGGTGGACAAAGGTGGAACAATGAACACCGATGAAAAGTATGACAATGAGTTAAAAGTACAGACATTCTCACCGAATTCCTTGGGCACCGTTATGGAGTAGAGGCACGTCTGGCCGGCCGTGTAGTTCTGGGGGTAGTTGGGGGACAGCACCACACCTTCGGACCCCGTGTACTGGCCACCGCAGGGAGCTGGAAGGGAAAGCGGCCAGAATTATGTGCGTGGAGGATGCCGCCGGGACAGGCCGGAGGCCACGGCCCCCGTCAGAGGGAGCAGGGTGTCACCTAACCGTCCAGGGTGTTCCCGTCCAAAGCCCACTCCACTTTGCTCTCCGAAGTCAGAGGGAAGGAACACAGTCTTCACCAGGTTAGGAAGAAAGTGCATTCACTTAGCAGGAAGACAATACCATTTTAAGCCTTTCTCAGACAAGCTAAAATAATCATGAAAACAGCTCAAATTATAACAGTAACGGCTCAATGAAGACAGACTGTTTGGCTATTTAATGTCTCACCAGCCATGTCTGGTTGCCGTCAGTCACTGTATTCAGAGACACACGGATTATTTCAGGTGCTTTTTTTTTTTTTTTTTTTGCTGTTTTTATCTTACCTAATAATAGAGAAAGATGTAAATTGACCGTAACTTCGCTATGCCCACAGCCAATCAGAGTGAGTATGCAAATTAACCCAACCAAGATGGCAGTTAATTTGCATACATACCTGGGTCTGTGGAACCTCCTCAGCACCCAGGTCACTCCCAGCCGGCCATCAGGTGGAGGCTTTAGGTTTAGGAAGGGGCCAAGCCTGTGATCAGAGAGGTGGGGGTCCCCTTCCCAAGCCTAAACCTGGGGCGGAGGCTTTAGGCTTGGGGAGGTCCTGGGGGGAACCCCTTCCCAAGCCTAAACCTGGGTTGGAGGCTTGAGGCGTGGGAAGGGGCCGAGCCTGCCATTGGAGGGGCAGGGGTCCCCTTCCCAAGCCTAAACCTGGGGCAGAGGCTTGAGGCGTGGGAAGGGGCCGAGCCTGTGATTGGAGGTGCAGGTGGGGAACTCCTTCCCAAGCCTAAACCTGGGGTGGAGGCTTTAGGCTTGGGGAGGTGCTGGGGGGAACCCCTTCCCAAGCCTAAACCTGGGGAGGAGGCTTTAGGCTTTAGGCTTAGGAAGGGGCCAAGCCTACAATTGGAGGTGGGGGTGGGGAACTCCTTCCCAAGCCTAAAACTGGGGTGGAGGCTTTAAGCTTGGGGAGGTGCTGGGGGGAACCTCTTCCCAAGCCTAAACCTGGGGAGGAGGCTTTTGGCTTGGGAAGGGACTGAGCTTGGGATCGGAGGGAAGGGGAAAAATATCAATGGCAAGATATCCTCAGGTGAGGCTAAGAAAGAAAAATAAAGAAATGTAATATCCTATGAAAGACACATCTTGAAAATGCCTAAAGAAAGTTGTCATTTTTTCATGGTGAAGGGACTGGAGTTTGTGTTGATGAAAATACCTTGGCAGCAGCGGGGAGATGGGGCTGGCGCCTTCCCCTGATCAGCCTGGTCGCCTCAAGCAAAGGGAGGCCAGACCGCGGCTTAGGTCCGCTCCCAATGGGGTGCGGGCTTAAGCCATCTGTAGGACATCCCCGGAGGGCTCCCAGTATGTGAGAGGGGGCAGGCTGGACTGAGGGACCCCCCACCAGGGCACGAATTTCATGCACCGGGCCCCTAGTATTACTATGAAAGTCAAAGAAAAAAGTTTTCTTTCTAGGTTTTGTGTCTTTTTCAACCTTTAATACCTTAGATTCAGTTCAAGAGCAACATATATAATTACTAATGTGTTGGGGGGTCTCTCAAAAAGATGGATTTAAAGCTGAAGCAACTAAAACCTAGAAAGTTAGGGGCAATATGATGGTGGGTGTTTCTTACAGACAGAGTTGTGCATGTCTGTGTATTTATGAGTGTGTCTGAGTTTGTGAGTGTGTGTGTGCGAGTATGTGTATCTATGTTAGTGTGTGTGTCTATGTGAGTGTGTCTGAGTGTCTTTGTGAGAGTGTGAGTTTGTGAGTGTGTGTGCGCGAGAGTATGTGTGTGTGTCTATGTGTGTGTGTGTGTCTATGTAAGTGTGTGTGTCTGAGTTAGTGTGAGTGTGTGTGTTTGTGAGTGTGTGTCTGAGAGTATGTGTGTGTGTCTATGTGAGTGTGTGTCTGAGTGTCTGAGTGTGTGTGAGTGTATGTGTGTGAGAGTATGGGTCTATGTTAGTTTGTGTGTCTATGTGAGTGTGTGTCTGAGTGTGTGTGAGTGTATGTGTGTGAGAGTATGGGTCTATGTTAGTTTGTGTGTCTATGTGAGTGTGTGTCTGAGTGTGTGTGAGTGTATGTGTGTGAGAGTATGGGTCTATGTTAGTTTGTGTGTCTATGTGAGTGTGTGTCTGAGTGTCTGAGTGTGTGTGAGTGTATGTGTGTGTGAGAGTATGGGTCTATGTTAGTTTGTGTGTCTATGTGAGTGTGTGTCTGAGTGTGTGTGAGTGTATGTGTGTGAGAGTATGGGTCTATGTTAGTCTGTGTGTCTATGTGAGTGTGTGTCTGAGTGTCTGAGTGTGTGTGAGTGTATGTGTGTGAGAGTATGGGTCTATGTTAGTTTGTGTGTCTATGTGAGTGTGTGTCTGAGTGTGTGTGAGTGTATGTGTGTGAGAGTATGGGTCTATGTTAGTTTGTGTGTCTATGTGAGTGTGTGTCTGAGTGTGTGTGAGTGTATGTGTGTGAGAGTATGGGTCTATGTTAGTTTGTGTGTCTATGTGAGTGTGTGTCTGAGTGTGTGTGAGTGTACGTGTGTGTCGTTATTTTCAGTTATGAATAAACCTAGGAAAGAAGGACTAAAATGTGCCTGCTTTATAAACCTCCTCACGCAGTCAACATAACTTAACTTCATCGTCGGTCAGCATTTTCCATGAAACAGATCAACAGAACACGCTGGCTCATAAACTGGCCTTCATAATTCATAACCATGATTTGCTACAAAAATTGCACACTATCTAGTGCTAACAAAGTCACAGAATTCCTTTATCAATCTACATTGCATATGTGTATACTACTCTTTACATATATATATATGTATTTATATGTGATATATACATATTTAATCTAGATTTAAACATATAATAAATGTATGTTTCCCTTTATACCTGTGTCTATGGGTGTGTGTGTGTGCGTGTGTGTGTGTGTGTGTGTATATAAAGAGTAATTTCATAAAATGTAATTTTCAAAATTTCAACTATAAAAAATAACAACAATAAACAGAGACGGGAGTTTTAGATTCTGTGTTAATAATCTGAGATGCATAATGTCTCGTAGGCCCTTCCCAATGCAGGAGATCAGGGGCAGTGCTCTGCCTTCTGTCCTTGTCTGTTCTCAAAAGTGGGTCTGACCTTCAATTGGTGATTTTACCAATTCCATACCTACACAAGGAGTTACACGCTATTGAATTGGGGGGTGACACATTGATTGTAATGGTACATGTGTGCATGTGTCATTGATGTGTATTGAATGTGTATAAAGGGAGAAAGGGAAGGAAACAGAGGGACAGAGAGCTCACCTGAGACTGCTCACCGGTCCCTCTATGTGGATCAGACACACAAAATGGGAGAAAAAAATGCTGAACTCTCTGAGTGAGACACAGGCCCCTCCACATACTAGGAGGATGGCTGAGGCCCTGGCTGATTCAAGGGCGGAGGGAGGTCGCCTGCATTTCCCTCCTTAGCTCTGCAAGCAAGCGATGCCCACCGCAGACTGGGGAGCAGTGCGGGGGGCCCTTGGCTACTGAGCGGGACCTGCAGGAGGAGAGGCTGGGGGGTGGGGGGACAGGAGAGGCAGTGCTGGGGGGCCATTGGCTACTGAGCGGGACCGGCAGGAGGAGAGGCTGGGGGACGGGGGGACAGGAGAGGCAGGGTTGGGGGGCCCTTGGCTACTGAGCGGGACCTGCAGGAGGTGAGGGGGGAGCCTGTCACACACACGTACCGCTGCAGGTGGGCAGGGCCTGGTTCCAGGCCGGCTTCCCGTCCGCTCCGATCACACACGTGATGGACGCGGGGTCCACGATCTTGTAGCCGGAGTCACATTGGAAGGTCACGGAGGAGCCCAGCTTGAAGTCCGTCCCGACTCTGGTCCCGTTCATTATGTTCCCGGGGTCAAAGCAGGCTTCCCGGGGTTTCTCTGCAGGAGAAATGGGCGTGTGACCCCGTGAGGGCGGGTGACCCTGTGAGGGGGTGACCCCGTGAGGGGGGGTGACCCCGTAAGAGGGGGTGACCCCGTGAGGGGGTGACCCTGTGAGGGCGGGTGACCCCGTAAGAGGGGGTGACCCCGTGAGGGCGGGTGACCCTGTAAGAGGGGGTGACCCCGTGAGGGGGGGTGACTCCGTGAGGGGGGGTGACCCTGTGACGGGGGTGACCCCGTGAAGGGGGGTGACCTTGTGAGGGGGGGTGACCCTGTGAGGGGGGGTGACTCTGTGAGGGGGGTGACCCCGTGAGGGGGAGTGACTCTGTGAGGGGGGTGACCCTGTGAGGGCGGGTGACCCCGTGAGGGGGGGTGACCCCGTGAGGGCGGGTGACCCTGTGAGGGGGGTGACCTGTGAGGGCGGGTGACCCCCTGAGGGGGGGTGAACCCATGAGGGGGGGTGACCCCATGAGGGGGGGGTGACCCCTGTGGGGGGGTGACCCCCGTGAGGACAGGCCTTAATGTTCCTGTGTGTTTGCCTGTCTGGCTGATTTTGTTTGTTTGTTTTGTTTGTTTTTAATGCCTAGACTAGAGCCCAACATATGAGAAATGCTCAAAAAGTATTTATTGATTGACTAAGGACCAAGTTGTTAATTAATTATCAGGTTAATAATTACATATACTAGGAAAGATGATTGAGTTACTAATTATCTAGTTAATAACTAAATATAGAAAACCTCTTTCAATCAAGTTATATCTGTTTTCAAACTACATTTCACTGCATGATTGCTATGAAATGACTTATTCTTGCTTAAAAAAAAGGCAGCGCTTCAATTTTACACATCTACCCTCCCAGTAACTGCAGATCTTGGTGCTGAGCCACCAACAGCGACTCTGGAAAAACGGAAGTCTCCCCGACTTGGTGCTAAGTCACCTCAGCTCGCCTGGGAAGAGGCGGGGCTCCGACTTCCCAGGAGGAGACGGTCCATTCACGTCCGTGAAGAACATTGAATGTATTGGGGTGACATTGGCTAATACAATCATATAGGTTCCAGGGGTACGATCCTACACACGTCATCTGTGAATTGTATTGCGTGTTCACTCCCCAAGTCCAGTCTCCCTCCATCACCACTTACCCCCTCCCCCTCCCCCTCCCCACCCCTTCCCCGCTGGCAGCCACCACACTGCTGTCTGTCTGTGCCTATGGGCATTTTCCTAAATCCTCCCTCCCTCCCTCCCTCCCTCCCTCCCTCCTTCCTTCCTTCCTTCCTTCCTTCCTTCCTTCCTTCCTTCTTCCTTCCTCTTCTCTCTCTCTCTCTCTCTCTCTCTCTCTCTCTCTCTTATCCTCACCCTAGGATATTTCCCCACTGCCTTTGGGGAGAGTGGGAGAGAGAGGGAAAGACAGAGAGAAACATCAGTGTGGGAGACATATGGATTGGTGGCCTCCTGCACGCGCCCAGCCAGGCCCGGCCCTCTTCCTGTCGGAGTGACCGGAGCGGGCCTGGAGCGGCGGCCTGGACGTATGGACGCGGTACCTTTGAACTCGATGGCGAAGCCGGACAGGCCCACGGAGGCGTCGCTCCGGAAGGCCAGGAAGAGGCTGTTGCCGCTGCTCTCGATGCGCTCGGGGGCCTGTGAGCCCTGGAAGCTGCCGATGAGCGGGCTGTTGGAGTCCTCGCCCTCGTACACGTGCAGGAAGTCGTAGCTGGGCTCCATGTTGAAGCTAAGGAGAGAGAAGACCCTCAGCTGCTGCCCATGCGCCTACCTCCCGGGCATCCCCTGCACAAGGGGGCTCTGCGTTTCGTGGGACTTTAACAATTAGAACAATCCAGAAGGGAAATAGAATCAAAACGTCAAGACAGGAATAAGGACGACAGACGGCGATGGTCACAGATGCATTCGTATTTACGCGGCTGACATATGTACCCCCATCCCTTAGCGCGGCCGTCAGAGCACGGGCCTCAGGAACAGACTGCCCTCTGCACCCGGGACCTCGGACTGACATGCGGGTTCAAGAGCTGGGCCATGCCCGGCCACGGGACTCAGGGGCTGAGCGTCTACCCAGGAACCAGGAGGTCAGGGGTCGATTCCCGGTCAGGGCACAGGCCCGGGTTGTGGGTTCGATCCCCAGTGGGGGGCGAGCAGGATGCAGCCGATTGAGGTGTCTCTCTCACATCAATGTTTCTCTCTCTCTGCCTCCCTCTCTCCCTTTTACTCTCTCTAAAAATTAATGGGAAAATATCTTTGGGTGAGGAGTAACAAAATAAATACACAAGTAGAAATAAAACAAAATAAAAAGAGGTGTTCAACGGGAGAGGTACCTTTTGAAGATCAAGGCGATGACAAAGTCGGGGTTCACCCTCACTCTCCAGTCACACTCTTTCCCGGGAGGGTACGGCTGCGGGTAGTTGGGGGACAGGATGACCCCTGCCGGGCCGGTCAGGTTCCCGCCGCAGGTGGCTGCCACGGAGGAGGACAAGGGAGAGGGGACGATGCGGTCAGTATGCGGGAGACCCCCGGACTCGCTGCGCCTGGCGGTCACGCACTCACGGCGGTAAGGCAAGGACGGGAGGCCTGCGCGCCCCGTGACTGAGCAGCGGGCTGCGTGGCCCCCCTGCTCTGAGGAGGCTCTCCACACTCAGGACACGGGGACCACTCGCTGTGATTCTGAACGTGACTGTGACTCAAATAAACCAGTGGCTGCCTGCCCGCCCCCCGTCCTGGCGGCCACTGTCCACACATCCCCCCCGGGGCAGGAAACACGCCGGGGCCTGCTTCACCGCCGGGCGATTCGAATCTTCCGTCGTTGCCCGCGGTTCACAGTGCCACGTCACTGCTCACTTCCGGGGACAGCGAGCTCCCAGGGCCCGGTCACCTGCACAGCTCACTGCTGACCCCCGACGCCCGCTCAGCTCGGTCACAATGACGGTTCAGGGAAACTGGCCGACTGAATAACGCATGTGTGTGAGTGAGCACACGTCTCACAGGCCCCGGGCACGCAGGCTCCTCTGGTCTCCCCACATTTCACAGTGACGAGCGGACACCACGTGTGAGCACCTCTCTGCGCTGAGCGGGCCCCGACCTGGCACTGGGGCTTGCTCACTCGCCCAGAATGCGGGGCGGCCAGAGCAGGCTGCGCTGTGAGAACCCGAAGCCACTCCCTCTTCTTTGTATCAGGTAAACCTTCTCCCCGCCCGCGCCCCCCTCGCCCCCCGGGGTTACTACCAGAAGGAAGCACTGTGGATGGAGGACAAGAATAAAGCCAGTGTTTCCCACAGTCCTTACATCTTAAAGAAACGTGTGCGCATTTACGTTCAGAGGTGGTAATTAGGGAGTTCAATGTACTTAATAGGCAAGCCGAGTTTTGTTCTCGAACCGGAAATGTTGAAGGCGGATTCCTTAGTCGATAGAATTTCTGTTAGCTCTCCCATCAGGCGGAAGGGTGAAGACCCTGACAATTCACAGGTCAACGCAGCTCGGACGCCGCACGATCTCGCCATGCTCGACGTCCTTTACAGCAAGCGCTGTGGTTATCGCCGGGTTGTTTTTAAAAGGCACCGGAACGAAGTTATTGCATTTCCTCTAAACGGTGTCTGATTTCCCCTCACTGGTTCACAGTCACTTACGGATTAAGTTCATAGAGAAGGAAACGCCCTAACGGTGACCTCCTCCAGACACACGCAGACACGGCGTTTTTGTAAAAGAGACGAAGCAATCTTCTTCAGGGACGTGCCCATCAACACGCACTTAGCCTTCCCGGGAACTTCATTCTCCATAAAAAGAACTACAACAAATCCCAATACTTCTGGCTGCCATTGCCGTCCCATCCCGGGCTAACTCTGAATAGGAAACATTCATGACAAGTTCTTCAGATCCACAGCCACGAGTAATGCGATCCAATTAAAACAACACGCAAGCAACGCCCCGCTTTTCCTGGGCTGCAGTTTCACTTTAACAAACTGTGTGGACAGGAGGGTCTAAGGGGGTCCCCCAGGACATGGTCCTTCCTGGACCAGGCGGAGCTGAGGGCGGAGCTGAAGGCGGAGCCTGGGCAGGGAGGGGTGGGCAGAGCTGGAGAAAAGGAACCAGGGGTCAGAGAAGATGCTGCCCAAGGGGAGGGGAAAAAAAGGGCAGGTCCAGGCACTGCTATGGTGCTGCCCGAAGGGAGAGTTCGGGGTGAGACTCAAATGCTGACTTAAGTCCGAGCTGGTGCGGCTCAGTGGTTGAGCATTGACCTAGGAACCAGGAGGTCAGGGTTCAATTCCCGGTCAGGGCACAGGCCCGGGTTTGGGCTCCATCCCCAGTAGGGGTTGTGCAGGAGGCAGCTGATCTATGATTCTCTCTCATCATTGGTGTTTCTTTCTCTCTCTCCCTCTCCCTTCCTCTCTGAAATCAATAAAAAAATAAATTAAAAAAAATGTACTGACTTAAAAGGAGCAGAGAGGAGGTGGGGTCCACCCACCCACACCCCGGAGGCGTTTCGGGGGTATCTCAGAGCTCCGAGTGGAATCAGCAGCACTGCCTGGCCAGCTGGCTCCCCCTCTGGCGGGGCCCCCTTCTTTTCGGCTCCCTAGGTTCCCATTGGCGACCTTGCCAGCCATTTTGGAGGGGATTCGAGTTCAGTTCAGTGCAAAATGCAACTCCGACAGCCTGCGGGTCCTCTGGAGGGAGGGGCACCGAGACAGACTCCACACACACAGCTCCCCAGCCTGAGTGCAACCCTGGGGTACCCCCCTGTCCCTCCCGCCCCCCCCCCCCCCCCCGGTTAGACCTTCACCCACCAAGGTCTCAGGCGGAACTCATCTCTGAGGCTCGTCAACGTTTCTGCCTCAAAGCATTTCAAGTTTGAAACTGTCAAGTGGGATCACACGTCCCCGATGGCACCGGGACCAGGGCTCTGCGCCTGGTGGATCCCGCCAGCTCGGAACGGGCTCCAGCCGCGGTGGATCTGCTCGTGGAGAAGGGAACTGCGGGCTCCCTGGAAAAGCGACGCTATGGGAGGGGGTCCAGGGACACTGTCCTGGGGTTGGGGGCACCCAGTGTCCCCCGGTCTGGAGACTGGGCTTTTCAGATGCAGCTGGAGATGCTGTCAGGAGGCGCCTCCACGGCAGGCATCCTTTGGGGGTGAAAGAGCAGGCACCCAAGCAAAGGAGAAGGAAGACTCTCCAACGACACCCTGGCGAACCTGAGTGCACGGAGCGGAGAGGCTTAGGGCTCCATCAGGGGAGGAAGGACGGCGCAGGAGGTGAGGGCAGGGACGCAGGGGATGGGCACTGGGCCAGCGGGAGGAAGGAATCCCAATGCCCCGAGGGCAGGGCATGAGGAGAGGGACAGGGTGCCTCAAATTCACGGGGAATTCACAGGGAACTGAAAACGCCGCTTCAAACGCCCAGAGTCCTCGCACTCCACCATCTGAAAGAATGATGGTGAGAAATACCACGCACAGTGTTTTCCTCGTGGTCCGGGAAGTTGCTCTCACACTTGGCTGAGGGCAGCGCACGCTGCTGCGGCCTTCCCGAGTTTTGAAAAATGTTGTGAAAGCCCTAGACATACACGGGACTGCGGGCATGCATCGCTCATAGGTCTGCGGACATGGACTGCGGACACGCATCGCTCATAGGACTGCGGGCATGGACTGCGGACACACATCGCTCATAGGACTGCGGACACGGACTGTGGACACGCATCGCTCATAGGACTGTGGACACGGACTGCAGACACGCATCGCTCATAGGACTGCGGACATGGACTGCGGACACGCATCGCTCATAGGACTGCGGACATGAACTGCGGACACACATCGCTCATAGGACTGTGGACATGGACTGCGGACACACATCACTCATAGGACTGTGGACATGGACTGCGGACACACATCGCTCATAGGACTGCGGACATGGGCTGCGGACACACATCGCTCATAGGACTGCGGACACACATCGCTCATAGGACTGCGGACATGAACTGCAGACACGCATCGCTCATAGGACTGCGGACATGGACTGCGGACACGCATCGCTCATAGGACTGCGGACACATCGCTCATAGGACTGCGGACACACATCGCTCATAGGACTGCGGACATGGACTGCAGACATGCATCGCTCATAGGACTGCGGACATGGACTGCGGATACACATCGCTCATAGGACTGCGGGCATGGACTGCGGACACACATCGCTCATAGGACTGCGGACATGGACTGCGGACACACATCACTCATAGGACTGCGGACATGGACTGTGGACACGCATCGCTCATAGGACTGCGGACATGGACTGCGGACACACATCACTCATAGGACTGCGGACATGGACTGCGGACACACATCGCTCATAGGACTGCGGGCGTGGACTGCGGACACACATCACTCATAGGACTGCGGGCGTGGACTGTGGACACGCATCACTCATAGGACTGCGGACATGAACTGCGGACACACATCGCTCATAGGACTGTGGACATGGACTGCGGACACACATCACTCATAGGACTGTGGACATGGACTGCGGACACACATCGCTCATAGGACTGCGGACATGGGCTGCGGACACACATCGCTCATAGGACTGCGGACACACATCGCTCATAGGACTGCGGACATGAACTGCAGACACGCATCGCTCATAGGACTGCGGACATGGACTGCGGACACGCATCGCTCATAGGACTGCGGACACATCGCTCATAGGACTGCGGACACACATCTCTCATAGGACTGCGGACATGGACTGCAGACACGCATCGCTCATAGGACTGCGGACATGGACTGCGGACACGCATCGCTCATAGGACTGCGGGCATGGACTGCGGACACACATCGCTCATAGGACTGCGGACATGGACTGCGGACACACATCACTCATAGGACTGCGGACATGGACTGTGGACACGCATCGTTCATAGGACTGCGGACATGGACTGCGGACACACATCACTCATAGGACTGCGGACACGGACTGCGGACACACATCACTCATAGGACTGCGGACATGGACTGCGGACACACATCGCTCATAGGACTGCGGGCGTGGACTGCGGACACACATCACTCATAGGACTGCGGGCGTGGACTGCAGACACGCATCGCTCATAGGACTGCGGACATGGACTGCGGACACGCATCGCTCATAGGACTGCGGACACATCGCTCATAGGACTGCGGACACACATCGCTCATAGGACTGCGGACACACATCGCTCATAGGACTGCGGACATGGACTGCAGACACGCATCGCTCATAGGACTGCGGACATGGACTGCGGATACACATCGCTCATAGGACTGCGGGCATGGGCTGCGGACACACATCGCTCATAGGACTGCGGACACACATCGCTCATAGGACTGCGGACATGGACTGCAGACACGCATTGCTCATAGGACTGCGGACATGGACTGCGGATACACATCGCTCATAGGACTGCGGGCATGGACTGCGGACACACATCGCTCATAGGACTGCGGACATGGACTGCGGACACACATCGCTCATAGGACTGCGGACACACATCTCTCATAGGACTGCGGACATGGACTGCAGACACGCATCGCTCATAGGACTGCGGACATGGACTGCGGACACGCATCGCTCATAGGACTGCGGGCATGGACTGCGGACACACATCGCTCATAGGACTGCGGACATGGACTGCGGACACACATCACTCATAGGACTGCAGACATGGACTGTGGACACACATCGTTCATAGGACTGCGGACATGGACTGCGGACACACATCACTCATAGGACTGCGGACACGGACTGCGGACACACATCACTCATAGGACTGCGGACATGGACTGCGGACACACATCACTCATAGGACTGCGGGCGTGGACTGCGGACACACATCACTCATAGGACTGCGGGCGTGGACTGCAGACACGCATCGCTCATAGGACTGCGGACATGGACTGCGGACACGCATCGCTCATAGGACTGCGGACACATCGCTCATAGGACTGCGGACACACATCGCTCATAGGACTGCGGACATGGACTGCAGACACGCATCGCTCATAGGACTGCGGACATGGACTGCGGATACACATCGCTCATAGGACTGCGGGCATGGACTGCGGACACACATCGCTCATAGGACTGCGGACATGGACTGCGGACACACATCACTCATAGGACTGCGGACATGGACTGTGGACACGCATCGCTCATAGGACTGCGGACATGGACTGCGGACACACATCACTCATAGGACTGCGGACATGGACTGCGGACACACATCGCTCATAGGACTGCGGGCGTGGACTGCGGACACCCATCACTCATAGGACTGCGGGCGTGGACTGTGGACACGCATCACTCATAGGACTGTGGGCATGGACTGTGGACATGCAGCACTCAAAGGACTGCGGACAGACTGCGGACACACATTGCTCATAGGACTGCGGATACGGACTGCGGACACACATCGCTCATAGGACGGCGGGCACGGACTGCAGACACGCATCACTCAAAGGACTGCGGACACAGACTGCGGACACGCATTGCTCATAGGACTGCGGATACGGACTGCGGACACACATTGCTCATAGGACTGCGGGCACGGACTGCGGACACACATCGCTCATAGGACTGCGGGCACGGACTGCGGACATGCATTGCTCATAGGACTGCGGACATGGACTGCGGACACGCATCGCTCATAGGACTGCGGACACATCGCTCATAGGACTGCGGACACACATCGCTCATAGGACTGCGGACACACATCGCTCATAGGACTGCGGACATGGACTGCAGACATGCATCGCTCATAGGACTGCGGACATGGACTGCGGATACACATCGCTCATAGGACTGCGGGCATGGACTGCGGACACACATCGCTCATAGGACTGCGGACATGGACTGCGGACACACATCACTCATAGGACTGCGGACATGGACTGTGGACACGCATCGCTCATAGGACTGCGGACATGGACTGCGGACACACATCACTCATAGGACTGCGGACATGGACTGCGGACACACATCGCTCATAGGACTGCGGGCGTGGACTGCGGACACACATCACTCATAGGACTGCGGGCGTGGACTGTGGACACGCATCACTCATAGGACTGTGGGCATGGACTGTGGACATGCAGCACTCAAAGGACTGCGGACAGACTGCGGACACACATTGCTCATAGGACTGCGGATACGGACTGCGGACACACATCGCTCATAGGACGGCGGGCACGGACTGCAGACACGCATCACTCAAAGGACTGCGGACACAGACTGCGGACACGCATTGCTCATAGGACTGCGGATACGGACTGCGGACACACATTGCTCATAGGACTGCGGGCACGGACTGCGGACACACATCGCTCATAGGACTGCGGGCACGGACTGCGGACATGCATTGCTCATAGGACTGCGGGCACGGACTGCGGACATGCATTGCTCATAGGACTGCAGACACGGACTGTGGACACGCATCGCTCATAGGACTGTGGACACGGACTGCGGACACACATCACTCAAAGGACTGAGGGCACGGGCTGCGGGCATCACGGGTGTTCTGCAGCAGGAGGGGTCCCTGAGGCCACCTCCACGCGGGGGGAAGACTGCGGGGTGCCTGCCCAGCAAGGAGGGTGAGTGGGTCTACACAGGGCCTCCCAAACCGTGCGGTGCCCACACTCTCCGGAGCAAACCCAGGATGACCCACAGCACTCCTGGGCCCGGAGGAAGGGCGGTTTACAACATGATCCAGCAGGACGCAGCCACGTAAGACAGCTACATGCGGGACATAGCTTATGCGTGTTTATGTAAAAAATACCAGGTTTTTCCCGCCTTTTTCTTAGCTACAGGTCTAAGACTTCGGCAATGATCATGTATTTTCACATGAGGAGAAAGCTACGTGAATGAAAACAGTGTCTGGAACCAGCGGACAGGATTTGCTGAGTGCCGAGCCATGGTCGCCGGAGCCCCGATGACGGGTTCCCACAGGGCACATGCCACGTTTCCTGGTACAATCTTACAATGCCACAGAAAGGGAGCGGCCACTCATTCCCAAGTGTCTGTTTTCCTGGGACCGGACCCCGAGGTGAGCGGCAGGCCTGCTCGCCAACATGCAGGACACGCAGCTGCCGCGGCGACAGGAGCGTGTCCCTGCAGCGGACACTCAAGAGGATGAAGTGCCACCCGGTCTCTTTGCTGAGGATGGATGACCGAGTCCCGGGCCCGAACTAGGCAGCTCGGAGAGGAGCCAGGAGCTCGGAGAGGAGCCAGCCGCAGGCCACAGCTCAGATGAAATGATGCTCAGATGCTACCATGTCGTGTCTAAGTGAATGGCCACTGAGGAGTGGCCTCGGGGAGGCTAACTGCTAGCGGCCCGGCTCCGGGATGTCCCTCCCAGCAGCGGGCACCCTGTAGAACAGGAGGAAAGGTGCTGTTCCTCACTTAGAAGCGGGATAGTGGTTTAAAATGGCGGGGGCGTTTATAGGTAATTACTCCACTTTTAAAAAGAAACAGGCAGAGCTTGGCCAGTGTGGTTTAGTGGTTGAGCATTGACCTATGACCCAGGAGGTCACGGGGTGGATTCTCAGTCAGGACACATGCCCAGGTGGCGGGCTCGTTCCCCAGTGTGGGGTGTGCAGGAGGCAGCCAATCAATCATTCTCTCTCATCACTGAGGTTTCTATCTCTTTCCCCTTCTCCCTTCCTCTCTGAAATCAATACAAACATATTTTTTAAAAATTCATGCATCTTCCAGTGGAAAAAAAAAAAGAAAAAAGAAAGAAAAGAAAAAGTTAGAAATCTGCGGATTCTCCTGATGACGGGTCTTGACATGACAGCCTGTGCCTCTCATTTCACGATCACGGTCTCTCTTCACAGATTAATTAAAGTATACATATTGGAAACCGATGATAAGGAAGTTCAAATTGAACTGACAGTTCACTAGAATAATAAAGTTCAGTAGCATTTCTGTTTAAAATTAAGTTGAAATCATCTAAATAGGTATTTATGGTAAAATGTTGAATTAAATGGAGGGACAGTCTACATGGGATTGCCATTTTCTGTAAAAACATGCATTACCTTAAAGCCATATTTGCGATAGAACATCTTGGATTGTTATTCAAATTAAAGTCTGCAAAACCCATTTCCATGTTAATAAGGCCGAACTCTCACAATTCCAGTGCAGCTCAGAGACCACTTTCTCCTTGCATCTTCATTGTGACAAAAGCAGTAGAATTTCCAGTTTTCAGAACTTGATTAAAATGTAGCAAGACTATATAAAAACCACCTCAAAAGAGAAAGTACTTTCTATCTAGTCGGTTTTGCTCACGGGCAAGTTTCTATATTAAAAAAATGAGAACAGCAATAGTAGGGTTATGAAATTTTAGCCACCCAGAATTTTAAATTATAGTAATTTGATTAATTCTTATCTTTACAAGATGTGTTCAGGATAGGAAGTGTTAGATGAATGTCAATTACTCTATATTAAGTAGACTACTCCCTGGATCTCACCTAATAAAATACAGTTTAAAGGCTTGTAATGAAATTGACATTTCATGGGTCAGAGCACCAGCAGGTGGAGAGAAACCCTTAAGAAATATTGCTGGCCCTGACGGTGTGGCTCAGTGGTTGAGCGTCGACCTATGAACCAGGAGGTCATGGTTCAACTCCTGGTCAGGGCACATGCCCGGGTTGCAGGCTCCATCCCTAGTAGGGGGCGTGCAATCAGCAGCCAATCACTGGTTCTCTCTCCTCATTGATGTTTCTCTCTCTCTCGCTCCCTCTCCCTTCCTCTCTGACATCAATAAAAGTACATTTAAAGAAAAGAAATGTTTCTGAAGAGACGATCCATTTCCCAGCGAGTTTACCGAGGCCGCGCCTCCCTCCCTCCCGGACGTGAGCCCGTGCCCCCGGTACCTGTGCAGGTGGGCGGGTCGGGCTGCCAGAAGAAGCGGTTGTTGAGCTGAACGCAAGTGGTCCTGGCAGGTCCCTGCAGCTGGTAGCCGGGGTCACACTGGAAGGTGACGGTGTCGCCCGGCTCCCGGCTGTCCCCGTAGCGGGTGCCATTCTGAGGCATCCCCGGGTCATTGCAGGTGGATGCTACCGAGGCTGGAAGAGGAGATAACAACAGGTCACGTGACTGGAAAGGTGGCCTGAACATGTGTGGGCATGTAGGGCCCCCTGGGCTGGCACCGGGAGCCATCTGTCCACACAGGAACGCAGAAAAGATGGAAGAGTACGGAATCTAAGTCTATGTCTATGTCTACGTCTATGTCTATAACTATATTTATCTATCTCTAGCTCTACTCTAGCTCTCGCTATCTCTATCTCTATCTCTCTCTACCTCTGCCATATCCATATGTATACCTATATCTATCTACATCTGTTTCTATATCTATGCTTATCTCTATCCATCCATCCAGCCATCCATCCATCCATCCTTCCATCTCTCTGGCCTCCCCTATACTGACGGTGAGCCCTCTCTAGCGTTCTAACTGTAAACGAGGGTGTCAGTTACATTTCCAACCTTGGGAAGGCCCCAGACTGGGCTTCCAATTCCCTTGGCCCCGGGACTCTCAATGGAGTCCTGTCCCTGGGGATAACCAACAGATGCTGGCAGGACAGAGCCAGCTCTGAGCTGTCAGATCTCTGCGTTTCCCACCCTGTGGGGACTCCGAGGATCCTCATCTCCTGGCCGGCTCAGGGAGGCATGAGAATAGACTTTTACCCACACCTTGAACGTGTTTTAGCAGATACGTGTTCAACGCGCTCACCTGACGTAACACGGGCATGCAAGGCCCTGGCTCATGATCGTATCCCAAGAGCAGGGCAGAGGGCTCATGACAGTCCCCCTCATCACCCTGTTATTATGATCATCATGTTAATAGGGATGTCCCTGGGCAGCGGGGATCGGGGGACACCCCCAGGAAAGGGGGTGTTGAGCTGCAGTGTAGGGTCTTCAATGGGAAGAAAGTCCCAAGGAGGTATTTCAGGTTTCCATGCCTCCCGTCAGCTGCGAAGAGGAGCAGTCAGAGCCCAAAGCAAGCAGAGCCCCCAGACACAGCGTGGCCAGCGGCCGTGGAGTGAAGGGTGGGCAGGAGCACAGGAAGCTGATGTAGGAAGTCCTGACTTAGGAAGTCCTGATGTAGGAAGTCCGGAGCCGCATGCTGTTAGGGTCATTATCGACTCAGCACCAGCACCAGCACCAGCACTAGCACCAGCACCAGCGCCACCCTAGCCATCGTCCCTCAGCACAGCCGGGCCGCACGGAGCGAGCTGTCACAGGCGAAGCCAGCTTGCTATTTGAGGGACGTTTCTAAGGAATCTAAGACCCACTGTGCTCCACCTACGCTGACATCTCTGTGCTGCAGATAAGAGATCATAAGCAACTCCCACTGCACACTCTGGGCTCATAGTCATGTCCACTGGACTGAATTCCACATCCTCACGAGACACGCCACCCTCTCCCCAAACTGGTGGACATGCATGTGGTTATGTATGTTATGTATTCATTTCCAAGTGATCATTCCTGTCAATGTTTATATAATATTAAAATAATTTTAAAATATACAGTTTTAACATAGTCATTTAACTGTTTAATCATTATATAGTAATATTCACAGTAATCCTATATAATAAAAGGCTAGTATGCAAATAGACCGAACAGTGGAATGACCGGTCGCTATGACACGCACTGACCGCCAGGGGGCAGATGCTCAACACAGGAGCTGTCCCCCGGTGGTCAGTGTGCTCCCACAGAGGGTGTGCTGCTCAGCCAGAAGCCAGGCTCATGGCTGGCGAGCACATTGGCAGTGGCAGGAGCTTCTCCTGCCTCCATGGCAGTGCTAAGGATGTCCAACTGCTGGCTTAGGTCCGCTCCCCGCCTCAGTCAGACATCCCCGAGGGCTCCAGGACTACAAGAGTGCGCAGGCTGGGCTGAGGGGACCCTCCCCCCCCCCCCCCCCGCCCTGAGTGCACGGATTTCATGCACCGGGCCTCTAGTATTAATATAATAGTACTAGAGGCCCGGTGCACAAATTTGTGCATGGGTGGGGTCCAGCCGGCCAGCCCCAATCAGGGCCGATCATGCCCGGCCCACCGGGGTAAGGGGCCGTGGGTGGTTGGCTGGCCGGCCCTGCCCCCTGGTTGAACTCCCAGTTGAGGAGATAATTTGCATATTGGCCTTTTATTATATAGGATAAGTATGTGGTATTCAAATAATTTAACAATAAAAATGTAGAAATAAAGCCAAGGGTAAGGGTTATTCTAAGTTCTAAAACGAGATACGTTTTATTACCTCTCTTTCCAAGCACTCATTCAGTATTCATTACAAGCGGACATATGACCCAATAAACACATCCTGTGCCAAAGTGTACTGGTCATGTACACTAGTGAAAGTTTCCAGACATATCAACATTGGGAAAACAAATGTTCTATCTAGTGTAGTTATGAGGGTTATTAGCACGAATCTGGCCAAACAGGTTTGGCAAATACTGTACATGCCCGAGTCCTCATGAGGGGTCAAAGGCTCTGAGAAGTCCTACAGTCACGAAACCTTTTTAAAAATAATTTAATCCAGCCCGGGCAGTGTGGCTCCGTGGTCGAGCATCGACCTATGAACTTGGAGGTCATGGTTCGATTCCCGGTCAGGGCACATATCCGGGTTGCAGGCTAGATCCCCACTAGGGGGTGTGCAGGAAGCAGCCGATCAATGATTCTCTCTTAATTATTGATGTTTCTATCTCTCTCCCTCTCCCTTCCTCTCCTCTAAAATGAATGAAAACACATTTAAAAAATAGTTTAATCCAGTGTACCCTACAGTTTTATAATCACAGCACATACTTCCCAACAAACCTCCCAATGTCTCCAAAAAAGATTCGTGAAACGTGGGCCCGTTCTATTGGTTACGCATCCCTTCACGGCAGGAGGTCTAATTCCTTTCTGAAAGTACATTCCCTACTTCTAACCCAAATTTTCCTTTGGAATATGTATGAGAATAGAGCAGTCCATGAAAAAGTCATATTCTCATGGAGTTCATGCTGCGACAGACAGAGACGCTGCCTCTGTGAACCCTGCTGACAACTGACGTGAACGTGTGAGCCGCGGTCCCCGGTCCCGGCCCAGCCCCAAGGCGCATTGGAAATGACCAGTAAATCAGCCATGGAGGCTTAGTCCAGTGGAAATGGGCCCCAAAGTCTGACTCCATCCTTTCAGAATGAGGAAATAAAAAGGAAAAGATGCCTCGGTTATCTGGATTAGATTCAAAAAGCAATAAGACTTGAGGGGAAAAACGCAATTTGAAACGGAGCCACTGGCGGGCTGTCTCGGCTGGTCTGGGAGATGAATGGGGGTGCCCCCAGTTATGACCTGCAGGAGGACGGTCCCGGTGGAGGCAGGACAGCTGAGTTAGCAGCCAATAGCCCAGCCCGACTGGAGGCATTTCTCTGGGCCAGAGATTGCTTTTGCACCTCCGGGGCCATGCACAGCCGTGGGCGTCATTTCTCCTGACGGTTGTGCATTTATGAGCCGCAGCACACCTTTCACTCATTTCCCCTCCAATGTGTTTCCTCTGAATGGGGTTCTGGGCCTCTGAGCCTCTCCACTTTCTGCCATAAAAGAGGAAATGGGGTTCCAGAGGCATCCTTGCCCCGCGGCTACCTGAGGAGAAGCCTGGCCCCGCGGATGGGCACTGTGGCTGTCCATGTCCCACTGGGGCTGCTGGGCCTCTGGAGGTCACAGGACACTTCCCACAGGCCCCGCACGCCATCCTGCCATCCTGGTCCTGTCCACCTGGATCGAGGACCCTCTGGGTCAGTTCAAGCCGCCAAGACCCTTAACATGCGAGCCATGGATGTGACTTTGCGTGTCACGGGCCACAACACACAGACCCTGTGGGATGAGAACCTGCAGGGACACGCATGCTCCCCTCATATTAACCCACTGTTGACAAGGGGAACCTATAAAAAAAAAATATATATATACTTTTCCATTTTTTTTAAATATATTTTTTATTGATGTTAGAGAGGAAGGGAGAATGAGAGATAGAAACAGCAATGATGAGAGAGAATCATGGAGCGGCTGCCTCCTGCACGCCCCACACTGGGGATCGAGCCCATAATCCAGGCATGTGTCCTGACCAGGAATTGAACCCTGACCTCCTGGTTCATAGGTCAACACTCAAGCACTGAGCCACACAAGTTGGTTGGGCTCCATTTTTCTTTTTATTGATTTTAGAGAGAGGAAGGAGAGAGAGAGAGAAGCATCTATTGGTTGTTCCACTTAATTATGTATTCTCTGGGTGATTCTTATATGTGCCCTCACCGGGGATTGAACCCGAAACCTTGGCATATCAGGATGACGCTCTAACCAGCTGAGCTGCCCGGCCAGGGCCTATGTATTTTAATTACATAGCAAGGTGTGATCTTTTTGCATTCCACTCACACAAAAATGAAGAACTGGGGCCATGGTCCAGTAAATGCATGAAGTCCTCCTCAGATTTTTTTGAAATACTAACAAACCTGTGGGCTGAGTTATTCGTTCCTGGGTGGAAAGTGTGCTCAGTGCACAGTTATTACTTGGAAACATTTATCTGAAAAGCTGCTCCCCTGTGTTAGGGCAGGAAGCCGCCTTAGGTGGGGCCGTGGGGTGTTGGTGGGCTGGGCAGTGGCCGGCAGTGGGGGTCTGCTCTGGGGCATCAACGCCGCGGGGGCTGGAAAACCTCAGAAAACGCAGAGAATCGTGTGCCGGGCGCGTGTGCTCAAGCCCGGACTCGCAAACAAAGAAAGTGGATCTGAATTTTACAAAGTTCCCCTGATTCAGACTCAGCATGTCCCGCTGATTTCTGAAAATGTCACCATGTCTCAGTAAAGGAGACATCCACCAGAGACACCGAGTCCACATGAGAGTTTCACCCCTGAAGTCACGCTTCCCAAGAATATCCCAGCACATAACTGGGAATGCAGGGGGAGAGAACACCCGGCAACTTCTACAGCAGGCCACATGACATTGCCAACATTCCACCATGGCGCTCCACAAGAATGGCAACCTCCTATGGAAAAATCTAGAACACTTGAAAAAAAATGAGTTAAAAATTAAGTAATTTTTAATTTTCTCTGAGCATTTCATAGGGGTATGCGTATCCATCACTTTTAAGCATTGGCATATCAATAACTGTAGGAGGAGCATTAGAATCTGTTCTCCAGTAACTATAATGAGGGGCTTCTTTTTAACCCAAACTAGGAAGATACCGTTTAAAAAGAGAGCATCATCATGGAATGTGGGGGGAAAGTGGTTGCTAGGTTCCAGATGGATTTTAAAAAGGGACATTTTAAAAGGCCAGGAACAGCTCAGTGAGCTCTCAGTGCACAGCCCGCACTCACAGCTCTCGGCACTCACGCACGGGGCTGAGCCGTCACCCCAGCTGCACACAGACCGACAACAGCTTTACCACGACTGTCCAAGCGGGAGCACCAGGATTTGTCCATGACCATCCTTCAGCAGCGGCATGGGGGGTGAGCAGCTGTCCGTCCCGTTATCTACCCACTCGCCTGCTGACGGGCAACAAGGGCCCGTTATTCGGCGGGAAAGGATGGGGCTGTGGAGGTGGGCACGGCGCGGAGGAGCCGGGGTGCCCGTGACTGAGGACAGAGCGAGCCTGAAAGGCCACACTGTGTGACTCCCACTCTGTGACGTCCTGGAAAAGGCCAAACCGTGGACCCAGCACAAACATCAGGGGTTTCCGATGCTGACGGGAGGGATGAGGGGGGAGCCCAGAGGGTGTGGGGCGATGAAACCGCTCTGTGACGCTGTGACGATGGACACACGCCATCACACACCTGTCCAAACCCGCAGGGTGCACAGCATAAAAGTGACCCTGCCCGGCCGTGTGGCTCCGTGAGGAGCGCCCACCGATGACCCAGGAAGTCACGGTTCCATTCCCGGTTAGGGCACACGCCCGGGGCTGTGGGCTCGATCCTCAGTGGGGGGCGTGCAGGAGGCAGCCGATCCCCATGATTCTCTCTCCTCATTGATGTTTCTCTCTCTCTCTCTCTCTCTCTCTCTCTCTCTCTCTCTCTCTCTCTCTCTTTTCCTCTCTCCCTTCCTCTCTGACATCAATAAAAATATATATTTTTAAAGATGAGTGAGCCCTGGTGTCCACTGTGGACTCTGGGTGACCGTCCGTGTCACTGCAGGTCTTCAGTTGTGACAGACTCCCCTGGTGGGGGAGCCTCGTCGGAGAGCCGTGCAGGGGCAGGGGCAGGGGTGCGGGAGCTCTCCCCGCGCCCCCTCAGTGTTGCTCTGAAGCTGGCACTGCCCTGAGAGGCCCGTTAGGAATGACCCGGAGAGCACAGAGCCCTCTCCTCGCTTTACCGACTTCTCGGTTGTATCCACATAGCCCACAGGCCACACGCCTGCGATCTGCTCGCACCATCGCTTCTGAAGAAAAGGACATTTTTTTTTTCATAAAAAGAGCAAACCTGACATCATCTTAGCAAACGGACATGTTTTCCCGAAGAGCAACCCCCCGCCGTGGTATTCGCAGTGAACGACCCCCCGATAGGCCCTGCTCCGTGAGCTCCCGTCGGCCGGTGTCGCCTCAGGCCCAGCGGGCCCCGAGGTGAGGAACTGCACAGCCTGTGACCTCAATTTTATGAGCAACCTTTTAAGCAGCACATTGACCGGAGCTCACTCTCTTATGTAAATTCTGCTCTGGCTCGCGGGGACCTGCCGAGAGATAAATGGAGGTGGAGTGTGTTTACGTGTGAATTCCACTTGCTTTTCGATGCCGCTGACCCCGTGTGCCGCTGCACTGAACGACGCCTCTGCACGGGGCCACCTAAATGCACTCAAGGGGGAACTGCACCAAACCTCTCTCCCCTGCGTCCCCCGGAAACTGTCCATTACCAACGGCCCGGACCGCGAAGGTGGACGTGTCTGCAGGAGCTGACAGAGCACACGGGCCAGGGTGGAGGCCCCGAGGATCCTGGGAGGTGGCTCTCACACTAACACCTCCCTCAGCCCAGGGAGGCGTGGACCAGGCTCTCCGTGCGGGGAGGTGGGGGTAGAGAAAGCAGGTCAGCTGGCAGCTGGTGGCACTGGGAACTCACGCCACAGCCACCGGGAGCCTGCCTGGTGCCAGGCGTGGGGAGCACCAGGGTCAACCTGGTGTCCAGGGAGAGACACACACCTGGCTTGTCTTAAGGTGAAGAGGCAAATGGAAGCCTTTAAAGGTACGTCTATGATAATAAAACGTAATATACTAATTAGACCAGACGTCCTTCAGGACGACCTTCCGGATGAAGCTGGGGCTGCGAGGGAAGCCCGGGTCCCGGGTACCTGCCGGCGGCTGAAGGGAAGCTGGGTCCTAGGTGCTGGAGGGAAGCCTGGGTCCCGGGTGCCAGAGGGAAGCCGGTGCCAGCAGCTGGGGGAAGGAAGGCCTACTCCTGCATGAATTTTGTGCATCGAGCCTCTGGTATACATATAAAACTTTATGAAGCTGCATCTCTGCTCCACCCGGGATTAATTTTTGTGTACTGTGTGGGGTAGAGTGAAGGGACTGTTTTGTCCACAGTAAAGCTCAATTGTCCATTTGTTGAAAAGCCGTTCTCCATCACACACAGTGTGACCTTCGTCACTTTATAAAGTTGTGTGTACACTAGAGGCCCGGTGCATGGAATTCGTGCACGGGGGCGGGGGTCACTCAGCCCAACCTGCACCCTCTCCAATCCGGGACCCCTCGGGGGATGTCTGACTGCCGGTTTAGGCCCTATCCCTGGGATTGGGCCTAAACCAGCAGTCGGACATCCCTCTCGCAATCTGGGACCCCTGGCTCCTAACCCCTCACCTGCCTGCCTGCCTCATTTCCCCTAACCACTCTGCCTGCCTGCCTGGTCACACTTAACTGCCTCCGCCTGCCTGTCTGATCGCCCCTAACCCCTCTGCCTGCCTGCCTGATCTCCCCTAACTGCCCTCCCCTGATAGCCTGATTGCCCCTATCCACCTCTGCTTGGGGCATCACCACAGTGGCTTTGTCCGGAAAGAGGACCAGGTGACCAGAAGATGTCCGGTCTATCCGGTCTAATTAGCATATTACCTTTTTATTAGTATAGATAGGTAGATATAGACATAGATAGATGATATAGATAGAGATATAGATAGAGATAGATATAGATATAGATGTAGACATAGACATAGCTATTCTAATAAAACAGGGTGTCCTAAGACGAGCACTCTCTTTGACACGCTCTTTAAATCTCCACCTTGTGCTCAGGAACATCCCCTCCCTGTAGGGGAGACCAGAACACACACACGGGTCCCCGAGGCGGGACTGGGGCCGGGGTGGCGGGGCACTCACTTGAGAACTGCAGGGAGAAGCCGGACTTGCTGATGAAGAAGTCGCTGTCGAACTGCAGGGTGAGCGCGTTGAAGGTGCTGTGGATGTCGCCGGGCAGCGCCGAGCCGCTCCACTCCTTCAGCAGGATGCCGCGCTCCGCCGGCCCGTCCCACACCCGCAGGACGTCGTGGCTCTTCTCCGTGTCGAACAGGATGAAGTGGAGGCTGCGGAGACAGCACAATCCTCGTCACTCGGCAATGCCTCCCGGCCCAGGGCGCACGGAGGCCCGAGCAAGGCACACCAGCCACTGCACATGCTTCCATCCCACCCCGACGTGCCTGCCGGCACCTGGCTTCCCCTAACCACTCTGCCTGCCTGCCTGATCGCCCCTAACCGCACCCGGGACTGGGCCGCAGGGACACCCATGCAGAGCGGGATCCCCATGGCAGGACCCCCTCCACCTGCCAGGGAGGCGCAGAGCCCTGAGCCACATCCTGGGCTATGTTTTACGGATGAAACCATCCCTTCTGAGGCTGTCAGCTTTTTAAAAAATATATATGTTTATTGCTCTCAGAGAGGAAGGGAGAGGGAGGAGAGATAGAAACATCCATGATGAGAGAGAATCATGGATCAGCTGCCTCCTGCATGCCCCACACTGAGGATCGAGCCCACAACCCGGGCAAGTGCCCTGACCGGGAATCGCTTCCTGGTTCATAGGTCAAAGCTCAACCACGGAGCCACGCGAGCCGGGCTGTCAGCTCTTGGCAATAACGTAAAGCTTCCTGGGCATCAAGACACATTGGACAGAACTTTGTGTGAAAGGGATCCAGCAGGTTTTCTATGTGGTGTCGGTGCTGTTCCCATCACGCCCAGGAGGGGGCAGCATCCACGCCAGCAGGAAAGGATATTGACACCAGATTGTCTACCTGAACCCCTATGATGTGGTCTGATGTTGTATTTGTTCCCATAAATTGCATTTTCAGAAAAGGCATTATTTGCAATAGCAACACGAAGGCGGAGTGGGTCCCCTCAACTCCTTCCTTTATAACATTTAAAGCACTCCGGGCGCACAGGCCGCGATGTGTAATAGCAACTCCTTCCTTTATAAAGTTACAGCACTTTGATTGGATTTACAGATATCTTCCAGAACGACTCCAGCATCTCTGCGAGGGAGCTCGCTGTCAGAGGAGGCAGCAGAAATCCAGTCCTATTTGCGCAATTCAGACAGATCGGAGCGGAGCCGAACGCCAGCACCATCGCGCCTTCCCAGTGTGCTGATTTACAGCTTTTGACTTACTGCTCAATGCACAGAATTGTAAGGGAGATAAAAAATCGGAATAGATGACATAGGAAAGACTGCACACACATCTAAATGATCTATTTTGTGTGTATTATATGCTCAAAAATATCTCACCTGCACAGAGTATGAACCATAGCTTGTTTTTTTTTATTTTTAAAAAATATATTTTATTGATTTTTTTACAGCAAGGAAGGGAGAGGGATAGATGAGAAACATCGATCAGCTGCCTCCTGCACACCCCCTACTAGGGATGTGCCCGCAACCAAGGTACATGCCCTTGACCGGAATCGAACCTGGGACCCTTGAGTCCGCAGGCCGACGCTCTATCCACTGAGCCAAACTGGTTAGGGCCATAGCTTGTTTTTAAATGTCCAACATGAAATGTATTTTTATTCCACAGAAAGGATCAGACTACAGCAGGCATGTGTGTATCCCTCCCCTGCCCCGGTGGTAACAGTCAACCCCACTCAATCCAGACCTTTTTAAAGAATAAAATCTTATAGACACTCTCACACACCCTCCCCCAATGTGGTCCTGTGTCCTGTCACTCAGCTCTGAAGTTCAGATGGACCGTCCCGTTTATGATTTCACAATTTCCATCCACGTCTGCACACACTTATCCCCAGACGATGCACAGGGCCCTTTGGTGTGTCCACCAATAATGACATCATCGATGTTGCTTTGCTGTGGGCTGGTATTGTCTTCAAGTTGCTTTTCCCACTCGGCAGTGAGTGATGCCCTCTGCCCTGGGGAGGTCACGTTCAGGGAGTCACACACACAAGATGAGATGAAGTGACGATTGACACCGGCATCAGAAAGCAGGCGCGAGCGGGGAGTCAGTCTAAGACATGCAAGGTCCACGCACAGAACATGCGTGCAGATTGAGGCAAACTGTCTCGGATTTCCATGACCAGGACAACGCACCGTGCTGGGGACTGGAATTCAGCACTGTCCGCAATGTCAGCTTTCCTTCAACCCATCTATGGACCGACTGTGATTCCAATAGGAATCCTAGCCATTTCCATGGTAGAAAGTGACAAGTGTTTGTAAAATGCATGTGAAAATGCAGAGCCACGAACAGCATGGCGATCTAATGCCAGAGAACGAAGGCGGGGATTATGCTACGCAATTTCAGGACTTCTAATAAAGCAAGTATGTAATCGATAGAGAAAGGTACTGCGCTGGATGGACAGATAGATGGATGGATAGATGGACGAATAGATGGACAGATAGATGGACAGATAGATGGACGAATAGATGGATGAATAGATGGACGAATAGATGGATGAATAGATATGGATGAATAGATGGACAGATAAGTGGACAGATAGATGGATGAATAGATGGACAGATAGATGGACAGATAGATGAACAGATAGATGGACAAATAGATGGATGAATAGATGGACGAATAGGTGGACAAATAGATATGGATGAATAGATGGACAGATAGATGGACAGATAGATGGATGAATAGATGGACAGATAGATGGACAGATAGATGGATGGATAGATGGACAGATAGATGGACAAATAGATGGATGAATAGATGGACGAATAGGTGGACAAATAGATATGGATGAATAGATGGACAGATAGATGGACAGATAGATGGATGAATAGATGGACAGATAGATGGACAGATAGATGGATGGATAGATGGACAGATAGATGGACAAATAGATGGATGAATAGATATAGATGAATAGATGAACAGATAGGTGGAAAGATAGATGGACGAATAGATGGACAAATAGATGGACAGATAGATGGACTGATAGATGGACGGATAGATGGAGACAGTGAGCGCTCCCTCTGAAACACGGGCCCAGGTGAGCATCGGAGATAACGTGCCAGGGCAGAGCGCCAAACCCAGGGGGCAGGGACTCTGGGACCAGCCGGTAGAGGCGGGATTTGGAAAGGTCAGTTGGGAGAAGATTAAAGTGTGAGGGACGTGACGGGGAGAGAGGAACCGGAAACAGCAGGTAAGAGGGAGGGAGAACCGGGACCACCAGTGCGGCTTTCATGCACAGCTTTTCCCACGGCCTCGGCCTCGTGGGAAGAAATCAAGGCGGTCCACCCCACGGGTCCAGGAGGCACCGCCGAGATCTTGGGGAAACACTGGAGACGTGAAGACACAGGAGTCAAACTGCTTCTGAAAATGAGAACCTTCCGGGAGCAGGACGGGGTCATCGGGAGGAGGGTGAGCGGGAGCAGGGCGGGGAGGAGGAGCTAAGGAAAGCCGAGGTGCCTGGGTTCTCGAAGGCATCAGTGTCCCCGGGACAGCGGTGACCCCCACGTCCCCGTCAGCGGTCCCCCCGTCATTCCTGTCAGTGTGACTCAGGCCTGACTCCCGCGGGCAGCACTGGCACGTGTCCTGCACGTGCACTTCCTGGCTGGTCCTCCTTCAATGATCCGTGTTTGTAAAACGTCTGGGCTTACCCCGGGGACGGGAGGTGATGCTGCTGTCTGTGTGCGGAAGGGACCCAGGATGGGCTTTGGAAGGAGACAGGGCGCGGCCCGGCCCAGCAGGTGCCTCCCTGCAGGTGTGGTGACTTGGGATCTGACGGCCCAAGAGAAGTGGTTCCCCGCCACCCTCCAGGCGTCTCACAGAGAATCCGCACGTGAGCGCAGTGGCCTCTGTGTATAGTTGGGGGTCGGTACCCGTCAGACCATTTCAGGGTCCCTCCCTCACTGTGCGGGGGGGCTGGCTGGGGACTGAGCTCAGCAGTGCCCACCCCCCCCCCCTGGGCTGGGGCCCAGCGTGGACACTGGGAGACAGCCTGGTGCTGCGGCCCGTTGCCTCCTGGTGGCTGGGCCTCCCTCCGTGTTATTCCCTCAGATGACCTACAAGAAGACGGGAGACGTCCCGGCATGGTCATGGTTGTGGTCAGACAGGACAGGTTGGGAGTCTGATCCCCGGCCCAGGCCTGTCTGTTATGTCAGCAAAGGGTCCCCACCCCCACCCCCACCCCAACCCCAATGAGGCCCGACACGGAGAGTGGAGATAATGGCCAATTGAAGGGACTTCGTTTGCCTGCCTATTCTTTCAAAATATATTTTTATTAATTTCTGAGAGGAAGGGAGAGGGAGAGAGAGAAACATCAATGATGAGAGAGAATCATGGATCGGCTGCCTCCTGCACGCCCCACACCAGGGATGGAGTCCACAACCAGGCATGTGTCCTGTCCGGGAATGGAACCGTGACCTCCTGAGTCCTTTCTTATAGGGACCTCGAAGTCTGGTCAAAAGCCATTTAAAATATTCCTGCACCCCGAGCCAGTCTCAGCGTGATCTCTCTAAGCCAGCCCGGCTAATCAGCACACCCAGGCACGTCGGGGCGCCTGGGAAGGCAGCCACACGTCACTTTCTGCACAGTCCGCAGGGGGACATGTGACCACCGGCCCTTGGGGATGCCCTGAGCTGGGTTAGCGCATCTGAGCCATTCTATGAGAATCCCCTCCCCCTCCCCCACAGGCCGCTTCCTGAGGACAGCCGGTGTCCTGGAGGGTCAGATCCTGGTCGGAGAGAAGGGAGCCCAGCTGGCTGGGCTTCTTTAGGGTCCGAACTGGAGCTGCCCTCCAGGAGACAGAGGCCCGCCTGCCGAAGGCTGAGTACCCGGGAGCGGCGCTCCAGTCTCCCCAGGACTCCGGCCTCTATCCGGATCACCAGGGAGAGAGGAGGCAGTAAGGGGAAGTCCTCCTCTGGGTGCACGCAGGCAGCAGCCAGGTGGGGACCATGCGGGAGGAATCGAGCCTGGAGAAGGGCCCCACTGGAGGGGGCGGGGGCCAGCACAAGCCTGCGCAGGCCCAAGAAGGGGGTGGCTTAATCTAAAGGGAGCAGCCTGGCTGGCCCGGCTCAGAAGCTGAGCATCGACCTATGAACCCGGAGGTCAGGCTCCATTCCCAGTCAGGGCTCGATCCCCAGTGGGGGGCGTGCAGGAGGCAGCCGATCCATGATTCTCTCTTGTCATTGATGCTTCTCTCTCTCTCTCTCTCCCTCTTCCTTCCTGTCTCTCTAAAATCAGTAAAAATACAGGTTAAAAAATAATAAAAGGGGGCGGCTCTTCCCCAAGCCGGAGAGTATCATCAGAGCTCACAGGACCCTCTCTGGGCCCGCGCTCCCGCCCCGGGTGCGATCCCCCCGCAGCACCTGTGCGTGCCGGGCAGCACAAGGCCAGGTGTGGGCCCCCGGCATGGCCTGGGCGGCGGCGCAGCCGGGGACAGACGCCGAGCTGGGCGAAGCTTTGGCTTGGACTGGACTTCACCAGGAAAGGTTCGGATGCCCGGGCGGTGCCGGGCCAACAGCACGGGTTTCTGGACCCGGCCCTTCCTCTGGGCGGGTGGGGGCAGGGCCGGGCCTCCACGCGGGACGGAGCTGGGCCGCCTGGTCGTGGCCGAGACGCTGGGCACCTGGGACGGCCCCTCATTTCTCCTCCCGTGAATCTCACCCCTCCCAGGCGCGGGCCAATGCTTCTCGTGACTGCGGGGAAGGGCCGCACTCGGACAGAAGGGCGTGTACCGGCAGTCTTCCTGGCACTTACACTGCGGAGCAGCAACGCAAACCCGCAAACCCCGGGGCAGCACGCACAGACGGCCAGGTAAACACAGCCGCGCCGTTTTATGAATGACAGCTGTGCCCCGCGGAGACCTAGGAAAGTCCCCGCATGGGCTTAATGCAGCCCCAGTTGCGGCGGTGGACTTTTCATTACGTTCTGCTCAGGTAACGGCTTTGCAGCCCACACGTCAACATCACCAGCGTCCTCCGGCCCAAGTGCCCTACAGCAGCGACTGTTCGGGTCTCCTGTGACCGCGAATAAAAGTTACGGCCACACAGAAGCAGCAAGTGCTCTGGGCAGCGGTGAGATTCGAGCCTGCGGCGGTGACAACAGAAACGCCACCCTCATGTCCACACTGCCGAGGGCCTGCGGCTTTGCATTTGCGGACGGGAGGGCCCGTGCTCACTGTGCAGCCAGGGAGGCCCGCGTGGCGGCCGTGCGCACTCAGAGGCCTCCAGGGACCACAGGATGGTCTGAATTGAAACCGTTTAAACTAAAAGCCGTTATGGTGGGTAGCCATGTCCTAGGCTGGTACCTTCCCTGACAGAGGCCCATCTTTACCTAACCAGCTGCCTGCTGCCTTTTGCATCTACGATAACACAGTGTTGGAATGTCCAAGTAATTTCCCTTTTCCGGACCCTCAAAGCGCAGGCACCCCTGCAGAGACCACAAACCCCTCACTGTCATCGAGTTAAGCGCTGACTGTAACTGTCCTGCACCCACCTAAGGAGAGAAGCATGTGTCCATCATTCCACCTTTACCCAATCCCAGGGGTTTCCCGCCTTTGCTTTCTCCCGCCTCCCTAACCTGTCACCAATGGATTCCATGTGACCACTCACATCTCCTCTTTGATTGTAATGTGTAAAACAAGGTGAAAACCGCCATTCTGCGGGACATTATCCAAACCCATGGACACTCTGCTTCCTGGCAATTGTGGACAGTTTGGCTCAAATACACGTACAAATATTCTTCATGGGTTTGAATACACACTTTTTAGAGTAAAAAAATATGTACAGTAACAAAATAAACCATAGTATGAATGTCTAACAAATTTTGTTTCTATTAAGAAATTTTCAGTACTTTAATCCCTGGCGTGATGGCTACATAAGTGGCACTTTCCTTATTTTCAAGTAAACAGTGAAGCAACACAGTCGATATGTTAACAATGAACCGACCAGGACTCCGTGCCCTGGCCCACAGAGATCAACGCCAAGACCAGACCCCATTCTCCTGAGTGTTAGAAGCATAGGAAGCCTGCAGTGACATATTACATGCTTCTCAGTCTGTTGTTTTCCAAACCAGCATCCCCCAAATAGCACATATTTCATCAATGCGGCGGCATCGCCAGGAACACGTGCGGGTGCGGTTGAACATCAACCAACGCTGCCTTCCTCCCCTCCTCCCCAGGAAGGACGTTGGGCCTTAGGCCAAAAAGATCTGGTCAGGAATTAGGTCAACTCTACGATGGGAAGGTGTGTAACAGAAGGGAAAAGACCCCGGGACCGGACGTTGGTGGAACAATTGTTCTTTCCCAGAATGCAATGGTTCAACATCAAAGTCAGTTCACACAAAAGCTGTGTTTTTATGACCTCGGTGCATTGTTCATTAGCTAGAGGCCCGGTGCACGAATTCGTGCATGGGTGGGGTCTGGCTGGCTGGCCTCACCCCCGATCAGGGTGGGGGGACAATGGGGGGGCAGGGTTGGCCAGAGGGAGGGGCCACAGGTGGTTGGCCGGCCGCAGCCCCCCTGGTTGAACTCTCGGTCAAACTCCTGGTCGAGGGGATAATTTGCATGTTAGCCCTTTATTAGATAGGATTGCTTTTCTCTTTTCTCATGAAGTGGTGCTGCGGCCTGGGGTTCACCTGCAGCAGGAAGCCCTCGCTGTCTGCGGCTCGTGCTCATCCCCTCAGCACACACCCTGGGGAACGTGGAAGAAACACAGGACTTGACATCCTCCTGAAAGACACCCGTCCTGCTTGTGGGAATCACTTCCGGGGTCAGAGATAATTCCTGGGATTTTTTTTTTTTTTTCAGAATCAGAAGCAGCGTGATGGCTTTCGTAGTCCTCCAAGCAAGCATTGGGGAATTTGAAGTTAAGAACCGATATTTAACGTTATTGAGTGCAATGGAAAAGGGACAGCCTTGATTTTCAGGAAGAACACAGGATCTTACATTCCATTACTCACGCCGACCTCGCTTTTGTCTGAAAGACCGTCAGTGTAGAAACACTCATGTGCTTTCATCGCCGACACCGTCAACTTTGAGGTCCTGACGGAACAGTTCTGGCAGTTACGTGTTCCGAGTCCCTCCTCTCGCCCCTGGGAGATCCCAGCCTCTCTCTCAGGTTTGAAAGTGGTGATGTGTGTGTCTTTTTGCTTGACTTGGTGAAAAGGTGTTGATGTGGCCTGGCTGGTGTGGCCTGGTGGTTGGGCGCCGACCTATGAGCCAGGAGGTCAGGGTTCGATTCCTGGTCAAGTCACATGCCTGGGTTGCAGGCTTGATCCCCAGTAGGGGGCATGCAGGAGGCAGCCGGTCCACGATTCTCTCTCCTCATGGATGTTTCTCTCTCTCTCCCTCTCCCTTCCTCTCTGAAATCAATAATTAAAAAATTTTAAAAAATGTTGATGTGATCAGATGAGAAGAAAGTGTCAGAGAGGATGCTGCCAGGGCCTCTGGGAATGACATTGCGTCTCCTCCCCTATCCTCCCCATTTTCCTGGTGGGGAGACTAAGGCATACGGCTGCAGTGGGCGAGTCTGCGTCTGTTTAACACACGTCACAGAGGTCACTGGAGGCCACTGTTCACAGCACCCAAATCACCAGGGTGGGAGCGATTCTGTCCACTGACTGCCCCGACCAAGGCCCTGGCTGTGGCCTCGCTGCCCTTCCTGTGTCTACGGAAGGACCCGGGGGCCGGCCGCTCCATCTCCGTGGGTGCAGTGACACCAGGCAGGACCACAGGGACCAGAGTCTTGGGGGCCAGGGCTGTTGGGGGGTGGGGTAGGCAGAGTTTTATAAAAGGCTGCGGAGCGTTCGTGGTTGTGAAGCGTGTGAGGTGAGGCTGTTGATGCGGTGGGTTGTGGCGACCCGGCCGGGCCCGGACGGCAGGTCTCAGTGTCTGCCCAGCATGCGGACCCTCCCTTGAAGCCTCAATAAAATAGATGGATGATAAAAAAAGCAACAGAAAGACAAATAATAATGTTGTGGAGAGGGTTAAGAGCTGTGATGAATGGGACGGTGAGCGGGCGGAGAAAAGGGCGGAGAAGTGTGGCGGCGGACTGTGCCGCCCTCCTGGCCATCGGGCCATACCCAGGGCCGGCTCACTTGGACATGGCCTTTTGCTGGGCGGATGGGGATTCCGACCCGGCCTTCCGACGGGACATGGAGAACCTGCTTTAAAAACCTTCCTTTTGTCGGTTAGCTTGGTGGCTAACAAACTGCTCACCACAACCCAGATCCATCCATCGAAACAGAACACTTCCTCTGAAATGGAGGGGCACACATATCAGGAACACTTTGATGGGTTCCTGATACGTGTGCCCCTCCAGCCTGGAGTGGGCTCTGGCCTGCCCCACCGTGACTCCCGTGTCTCACGGATGAGCCGTGTCCCTCCCAGCCTGCCTGGGGCCCCATCGCTGTGACTGTTCTCTCCCCATTAAGGGGTGGGGTGCATTTCTCCAAACCCTGTCTTGCTCAGGAGACCGGGACGTCTGCTTTGGCAAAGCGCACATGAGCAAGTGCGATGCGGGTGGAAGTTTGAGAAGCCTGGCATCTCCTGCCACTGAGGACCTTCCATTGTGAACAGCCCACGGCGGAATGGCAACTGGGGTGGAGAGGACCCCGTCTTCCCAACCATCCCACTGAGGCCCGCACACCTGAGCGAGGCCACCCAGACCACCTGGCTGAGCGTGCACAGACCAGAGCTGCCCAGACCACCCACCACGTCCTCAGCGCATAAACAATTGTTTTAAGCAACTAAGTTTGGGGGGCCATCTTGTTACGCAGCAAATGCTAACTGATGCACTTTCTGTTTTTCTTTGTTATACGTGGTCACCACACATTGTCAAAGGAACACCAACATCAGCACATGAGCCCTCGGACCATTTGCCCCTCAGCACGCTCTCTCCTGTAGCTCAGCAGCCTCCCGATCACCCCCAGGGGTCATGATGGAGACAGCAGCCGACACACCTCTATCCCCAAGTCGCTGAAGCAGAATCGGACACGCACCTGATGGTCCTCCCGGGGTCGGCCTCGATGACCCAGGTGCAGTGCAGGTTGTTGTCGTAGGGAGCCGGGTAGCCGGGGGACAGCAGGCGCCCTGAGGTGGCCGCGTGGATCTGCCCGCCGCACTCCGCTGCAAGACACAGATGTGGGGAGGGTCACGCAGGGGTCACGGGTTTGTTTAGCTACAAAGAAACAGCCCATCACGTCTGCGTTTCATACATAACAAATCACAAGCCGTTCCCTGCCTATCGTTTCTTCCTGTCCTTGTTCCCAAGCATCGCCCTGAAGGAAAGACATTTTCTTTCATGAAATTACAGTGGAGAGCATAAACCAGGCAACACGTGTGCTATAATTCTAATAATTCTCTGCATACGGTCTCAATAAAATGGAACTAGAACATCTGTCTTTCACATCTAAAAACCTACACACAGCCCGGGCGGCGTGGCTCAGTGGTTGAGCATTGACCTATGAAGCAGGAGGTCAGGGTTCCATTTCCGCCCAGGGCACATGCCTGGGTTGTGGGCACGATCCCCAGTAAGGGGCGTGAAGGAGGCAGCAGATCATTGCTTCTCTCTCATCACTGATGCTTCTATCTCTCTCTCACTCTCTTACTCTCTGAAATCAATAAAAATATGTTAAAAAAAAAACCTACACAAACTTCAGGAACATAAAATGCGGCAGTGCGGACAGCAGTGGGAGTGCCACGGCTCCGGTTGGTCCCCTGCCGGGAGCGGGCCCACTCACCCACGCAGGACGGCAGGGGCTGGTCCCACACTCTGCGGTCCCCACTCAGGCAGGTCAAGGTGCTGCTGCCGTGCATGGCGTAGCCGGGGTTGCAGCTGAACACGACGGCGGTGTCTGCGAAGTGGCCGTCGTCCCGGACCCGGTAGCCGTAGCTGGGCACCCCGGGGTCCTCGCACTTCACCAGGTCAAAGCCTGCGGGGGGAGGGGAGAGTGAGCAGGGCCACGTGGGACGCAGCCGGGGGGAGGGCCATCGAGAGAGGCTGGGGCCTCCCTCCCTCTGAAAGGTCCCCGCAGGATCAGCGAGGAGACCTGGTGGGTGCTCTTCCCGCCACAACCTTGTGACACCCTGTCACCCAGCTGGTTGCCTCAGGGTAGCCCAGAGCCCTGCAGCGAACCACAACCACTTCGGGGTCAAGCTCGGCTCACGCCCACGCAGCCGCCTGGAGACTCCTCCTGAGCCTCCGTCCCCTGGAGCCCACGGTTGGTGTGCAGGTGCCGCATCCTCACAGCGCCCTGGGCGTGTGGCTCACCCCCAGCTTGAAGCTCCCGTCCCTGCAGGCAGGAGGCAGCAGGGCCTCTGCCACGCGTCCCCAGGTGAGAAACAGGAGGTACAGACACGTGGTATGTGTCACTGGCTCTTAATTTAATTCCTATCCTATATAATAAAAGCCTAGGTGATGTCACGCCCTCGTGCTATGTTGTCACAAAATGGCCACCACAAGATGGCCATGTGCACAGTGAAGGCAGGGCCCAGCTGCTGCCCCAAGCGGTGAGGCCTGGGGGTCCCGCGGCTCTGTGCGATGCGGAATAGGCTGGTCCCGGCAGAGGAGGCAGGTCGCGGCAGGGGAAGGCAGTTGTGACAATCAGGCCAGCAGAGGAGGGCAGTTGGGGGTGATCAGGCTGGCAGGGGAACAGTTAGGCATCAATCAGGCCATCAAGGGAGCAGTTAGAGGGTGATCAGGCTGGCAAGCAGAAGCAGTTAGGGGCAATCGGGTAGGCAGGCAGGCGAGCGGTTAGGAGCCAGCAGTCTTGGATTGTGAGAGGGATGTCCAAGGGGTCCCAGATTGAAGAGAGTGCAGGCTGGGTTGAGGGACAACCCCCACCCCATGCATGAATTTCATGCACTGGGCCTCTAGTTTGTTAATAAGTGCCTTGGACTCACAGCTACGAGTCAGCTTTGAATGCTGTTCAGATGTCATTAAAACACAAGATTCACCGCGTGCCTACCCATTCTAAAGGAGAAATCCACAACCTGGCTTTCAAAATCATGAAAGTAAATGCGTGTCCCCGACTGTAATAACTGCTGGTCCATAAAACGTGGAAGGTTTAAAAATAGCATTTGGTCAGAATACGGAGTGAAGGGGATTCCAGAATGGATCCAGCAGTGATTTCACAGACCTGGACTGAAGGCGGCACGGTTCCTGTTCCTCCCCGAACTGGTTTCCGAAGAGGAAGCCCACCGGGTCTCCCCGTCCCTGGGGAACAGGTAACACGTGCTCACATGACGAGACGGCCATTCCCCCGGGGATTTCCCATCCAATGGTTATTATTATTGTAGTTGTTGTTATTACTGTTATATGAAAGTCATTATGGAGAGATCCAAGGACACAAAGCAGTGCTGCTTCGGTCCCGGGGAGACTGGTCGGATGTAGATGAACCGACAGCAGACACTCCGCAGCTTCGCGGCCAGAAGCCTGAGCAACAGTCGCTTCCGACGAGAAGCAGAGCCGCCTTCCCCGCTTTCCCCGCTTTCCCCGCTTCGTGCCTGGTTGTTTACTGATATTTCCCGTTAGAACCGCTCCATTCCTTTAGGTCTTTTCCGTTTTAAAATCCCAGGTCCTTCGTTCTACACTCGACACGGTGAAGGGCCCCGTCCGCACGAGCTGCTCTCAGCATCTCTCTGGATGGCTGTGCAGTGAAGGGCCAGGCCAGGGACTGCTCCCCGAAGGGCCCACGTCACAGGGACCTCAGTCCACACGGAGGCGCACGACTCCCTCCCTGCGGCTCCCGGGGAGACAGCCCTTCCGAAGGCCGCACTTCGCTTCTGGGACGTGTGACCTTGGTTCCCGGACGTCTCACTGACCAGGATGGACAACGCACCGGGTCCCAGTAAACCACCCGCAGCTCCGGGAGCGTCCCACACCGGCCCTCCAGCTGTGGCCGCATTCACGCCAGAGCACGTGGCCGTGGCCGCGGCGTCCACTCGGCTGAGGCTACCCTGACCATCACTGAACTCCAACCTCAAACTCTCTCTTGGCGGCCTTTTCCCGCCCCATCCGCTCGCCATTTGCAGGAGGAAGCAGGTCTGTGATGGCCGCGTGGGCACACATCGCCTTAGGCAGCCCCCACCGCAGACCAGTCCCTGCTCACCACCTTCTCACGCCCCTTCCATCTCACCATGGGCCCCGGAACAAAGCGTGTTCCCATCTGTCCTTGCCATTCCCACTCCGGCACCCGTTCTCACGGCCATTACGTCCGAATGAGATCACGCGATGGCTGCTGAGCACGTTCGAACCCGGGCCCTGGCTGCCACGTCGGCGGCGTTTCATAGCAAATCGGCCACCTGACACCAAAGGCCAAGTGACGCCGGCACCCGGTGCCCGGAAATAAAGCCTTCCTCTCCCCTGCAGGCACGCCCGCCTCCACCCCGTCCCCAATCAAAGAAGCCCTCACTCCGCCTGTCACAGGAGTCCAACGTCAGCGATCTCGACATCATCCCAAGAAAAATCAACGCCCCTTCGAACAACAGCTCAAATACGCTCCGCATTTCCCAATTTCATGGATCTCGGGGCCGAGTGTGTCCACACCAGACACTTATCCCTGGAGGAATGTTCGCTCTGGGCACCACGGACCCAGCAACGGGCGGGAAGGAGGCGGTGGCAGCGCGGCTCCCCTCACGCGGCCCGAGGATGTGCGGTACCGAGGGCGCGGGCTCAGCCGGGCCTTTGCTGTTGAATGGACCCCGTCATCACCGCAGAGCCTTGTGAAGAGCCAGCCGAGTGCGCCATGGCTTCGTGTTTTTCACGCCCCCCCGCCTCCGTCTGCCCGCTCCTGTTGGAATTAACAGACGCGTCCTCTTCCGAGCAGCGCTTTCCGAAATGTTTACTCAGGAACCAGCCCACCGAGCCTCCCCGATGACGCTGTGGAGGCCGAGCCGCCTGCGCACGTCCTGGGGCAAGATTCGTGGGGAGAGAATCGAATCTGCAAATCCACCTGGGAGCTCTCATGCCCTTTTCTTTCCAAAGCAGCGCTGAGAGTCCACCCACGTGTGGGGAAGGCGAGAGTGCATAGGCCACGACCTCTGACCCTTTCTGACGATGCAGGCCAACCCGAGACCCCCATCTCCTGTGCGTGACCCTTTGTAGGATCAGGGACCTACGACTCTAACATGGTAATTACTGCTTTTCATTTTCCCTACGGAAAACGGCATGTCCTCACTCTCCCCATCAAAGGTGAGGTTTTGTAGCCTTTGGTGACACCATTGCCAGCCTCTGGTCAATCTCAGCCAGACCCTCTGCTTCCAGCCGGAGCCTGTGAGTAAGCCATCCGTGTCTCCTGTTTCTAGGCCCACGGAGTTCTCAAAGGCTGGCCAGCCGCACACGCGTCAGTTCTGCAAGATGAAAACAGCGTGTGCACCACCCAGCACAATGTCGCACGACCAAGGACATACTTACACACTAAACAGTAATCACTGACACACCAAACCTCCTGGGAAATGGCACGAAGCTACGCGGACCCTTCCTAGACCAGCCTCAGGCGGCGACGTCCGTGGGTGTGAGGCTGTGATGGGGGGAGACTAAGGCCCGAGTAGGTGAATCTCACTCTCCAGATAAGGAAGCTGGCCTGGGGGCGCTGGGCCTGTTTAAAGCACCGTGAACGCTGATCCGTTAACCTCAGGGTGCTCCCTGTCAGGAAGGCGGGAGATGACCAACATCCCAGGAGGAGTCCGAGACCCGGGCCGCGCCAGCTCTCCCTCACGTGCTTCTGGGCGGGCATCAGCCAGCTTGGCACCGCCACGCACTTCCCTTCTGAACCGCATCAGGCCACGGCCCTCCCGCGGGGAAGCCACGGGCTGTCTGTCCTGCTGTCTGGGCAGCCTCACCGGGGGTCGGAGGTCCCGGCTCGGCACAGCGGGTCCCGAACAAGTATCCGCACGCCGCCCGCCTCCTCGTCCACCAAGGACCTTCCTAGGGATGTTTTACAATAATTCAACATTTAGTCTGATGTTTACCCCAACGTGTGCCCACAGAATATCACTAACGCAGACAAGGAACCGCGTGGGCACCGGGGCGGGACTGTTTCTCCTCGGTGGCGTTCTTCCCCTTCCTCCACCCTCTCTCTCGTGTTCCCATAAACTCAGCATTCCTCCCAGGGACCCCGCCGGCCTCCCCAGCACCTGGATCGCCTGCACGCTCCTCCTGCGGGATTCCCACCGCAGGCACCCGCGGGAAGGAAGCTGTCCGCAGCCGGACTCATGGGCTCTTTTCTCGCGGAAGCAGAGGGAAGTGCAGCTCCCAGGCTCCTCCCAGGAAGGTGAGCTCCCAGGAAGGTAAAATGCACGCTGTGTCTTGATATAGGGATGGAGCAGTTTCCAATGGCGCAGCTTGCAGCACAGGCCATGGCCCTCCTGCCGCCGCTGACGGCCTGGCCCTCTCCTGAGAACCCGCCAGCGCCTCCAGAGCGCACACCTTTCCTTCTCAGGTCCTTGTCAGCACCGGTCGGTCGGAAGCCGTTAGAAATGAGCTACTAGCTCTTTCTTCTTCGCAGCTGAGAGCACCGTGCTGCACTTGGTAAGAATCCGCAGGAGAGTTGTCTCCAGGGCAACCCCCAAACTAAACTGACTCCGACTGGGAGCCAGGAAGGATGGAGGGAGACACCTCCCTTCTGGGCTCAGGCCTCATTGCAGGAGCAGGGGGAGGAGTCCAGGTGAGGAAAGGCAGCTATGTCTGGTTTCGCTGCCTAGAGATGCTAATGACCTTGGGGGCTGGTCCCCAGCTGCATCCCTTCCTGGGGCTGCACCTGGGGTCACAGGAGGAGCAGGGCACTTCCCAGGATGCTGCTCTTCGGAGGAACAAAATGAACACCTGTGGGTGGCCTCGCGCCGGCAGCTCCTTCTGGACACTGTGTCCTACTTTTCCCTCGTCTGCAGAACGGCTGTCAATAACTTTAGACCCTAAAACCACCCAGTGAAGGAAACCCACATCCCGATTCTCCAGAAGATCACACACAAGGACGTCTGAGAGCGTGACGAACGCATCTTTACCCAACGGCCGGGTCTCCTTTAAACAGCGAAGCCCGCATGCCCACCAACCAAGACCGGCAGGAGAGCTTTGAAAGCCTTTTGTTATTTGCAAAACCAGTTTCTAGACCTTGCACTTGAGAACTGCATGTTTTCCACAGAATTCCCAAAATCCAGTTATTTAAAAAAAGAAGGGAACACATGGTCACCACTGAAACCTCACTCATCCTCAGGGTCCCTAGACACCCCGTCCGGCACAGGCCCTCATCACACACACTGAACAGGCGACTTGTGAGGAGGGGCCACAGCTCACTTCCCGGGGAATCGGCTCACAATGGATCCGAGGGTCAAGCCAGATCCTCGTCCACCTGCTGTCACTGTCATGTCAGCAGTACCTCAGTGAAGCTGGGGAAACAATGGCACAGCAGATGGCTCCTGACGGGGGCGGGCACCCCAATAAAATCAGCATCCCCTCACCCTGCGCAGGAGCTCAGCCGACTCTGGGCAGCACCCGCTCTCCTCCTCCAGCGTGATGCCGGGGTCCATCCCAGCCGGCTCCCAGCCTCCCGCCCGGGCCTTGGCGCATTTGCTGTCTGCGGTCTCTGGCTCCTTGGAAGCCGGGAGGGGCCAGGCTCAGTGCTCATCCCGAAAACGTGTCCACTCCCAGCCTCCTCTGGCCCACCGCGGGCGTCCCGGCCGCTGCCATCCTGTCCGCCTGCCCACAGAGCCCGGCAGCAGTGGCCCGGCTGGCTCCAGCTTCCTCTTCGGGGACTGCGCCGTCGGTCAGCCGTTTCCCACTGAGCGCAGTTGGTAACACCTGCAGCCCCTGGCCCAGGAGGCAGGACCTCTCCCCTTAGACCTCGAATCAGAAGGCACAGCCGCTGCCCGCTGAGCGCCTGTCCTGAAGCTGAGGAGGCAGGTCACACAACAGGCTGCATCTTATTGGTCAGGTTGCATCATAAGGTTGCGTCTGATTGGTTAATTCTTGGTACCAGAAATCCTGATATACAAGTGTAGGCACCTGATTTTTTTTTTTTTTAATTGATTTCAGGGAGGAAGGGAGAGGTAGAGGTAGAAACATCCATGATGAGAAAGAATCATGGATCAGCTGCCTCCTTCACGCCCCCCACTGGGGATCGAGCCTGTAACCTGTGCCTGTGCCCTGACCGGGAATCGAACCAGTGACCTCTGCTTCATAGGTCTGTGCTCAACCACTGAGCCACCCCAGCAGGGCCAGGCTCCTGATTTTTAAAAAAGCCACTTTGGAGCAAAAAGGGTAGGTCATTATTATTATTATTTGGTAAATCAATCAAAATTATACCTATTTCTTTTGCCAGATCAGCAAAAAAAAGTAAAGCCTTTGTCAGTGTTCCACAGAATTTCAGTGATTAGTTTGTGGATGCCATGAGATGAAAAGGTTTGGAAAAGGCCATTGTAGTTGGTTCAGTCAGCTGTCAATCAGGCCACATCACCCACCTCCCCCTTGCTGACCGAGGGACCTGGGCTACAATGAGAGGCTGAGGATGGCCGATGGGGGATGGCAGATAGCGGATGGCGGGTCACAGGGGAGCAATGGCAACAGCCACGCACACGTCTTTCTGTAGAGACTCCAGGGTTCTCTCCAGGCTCTGGAAGACCCTTCCGGGCGGGGCAGGGGGCATTTAGGGAGGGGGAGAATGGGCACCGACCAGCTGTGAGAGACGTGGCCGGGGCAGAGAGAGGGGACCGCGGAAGTCCCCGTCTCCGTTTCCCAAGGAAACTCCCTCATGTGTGTGTGATGATGCGGACCCAGCTGGGCGGCCTCCCGGAGTAAAGGCAAGAAGGGCTATAGGGCCCAGTGGCCTGTGTCCTGCAGATTGCGGCCCTCAGCCTCTGGGCCAGGAGACAGCCTCCTCCCCGGCCCCCCAACTTCCCATCTATACTCTCACGCCCTTCGCCCCAAGCGTCTCTTCCTTCAGCCTGTGGAGCCGGCCCTCCCTGTACCCCATGTCTGAACTGAAACAAAATACTCAACAATGTGGCTGGCAGCCAGGGCTGGGGGTCCCCCAGGGAGGGCCTGCAGCAGTGGGGGGGGGAGATCTGGGTGTATCTGGTTACTCCAGCATCGGGGTCTCTCATTGTCTGGAAAATGCTGTTGCCATCGCCATAAACACACATGTGTATCACATGTGACCCATATGTCACGCGTGATACCTGCATTCACATCTCACGGTACAGGGTCTCATACCAGCATCAGAAAGCTCTGGTCAGTCCTCTGGGAAGAGAGAACAAGCACGGTAAAGAGGGGACGCGTTAAGGGTCAAATATAAGACCACATGGAGCGTCGAGCTCGACAAAAGAGGAGCCACGGGAGGGTCACTGGATGGGGCCCCGCCCGCCGGCCCTCCTGGCACGGGGATGTGTCAGCCACGTGCCCACTGAGCGAGGTTTCGCCAGGGCCTGGGGCCATCCCAGCCCCGTCTCTGTGAACAGGAACGTTTCCCTTCCGTTTCCATGCACGCCTCCCGCGCAGCACGCGGGAGTGGGGGTGGGGGGTGGGGGGGGGAGGGTCTCATACTGTGGCCGATTCCTCCAGACTGCATCCGGGAGACAGACCGGGCTGCTCACGCTCAGGCAGCGGGCCTGTGGGCTGTGAGGGGGGCTGTTCACCACTCAAATAGCAAAGGGGGTCCGGTCCACAAAGCCTGCTTCCTGCCCACACCTCCCCGGGTCCTGCTTTTGGAGAGTAACTGTTCCGGGAACATTCCTGTGAAATACCCAAAAACGTCAACCAATTTTTAAATAATCCCTGAATTCAATACAGGATTGATTCCCAGAATCCTTTTCTCTTTGTGCAAATATTTGCTGAAATGCTTAGAAAACAGAGCCGTGCATCGTCAGCAGGAGTTCCCCTGCTGTTCGCAGTCTCCAGTCGCCGGGAGGAAGAGGGGAGCTCCTGTTCCCTGAGGGGAGTCTGGGTCCGGGGCCCCCAGCAGCTCCAGGAACCCGGTGCCGCACGCATTGCGGCTGGAACAACCGGCCCCACCTACACCTTATATATCGGGGATCAGGCATCCCTGCGAGGGGCGCAGGGGGATCCAAACGCACACCTCGTCCCCACCCCCCACCGCAAGGCGTCCTGCGTGATGCGTCCCATCCACGTCACTGCGGACCAGCAGGCAACCCGCTGTTCTAAGAACAGGCTGGCCCGGCACGGAGCGCAGGGCTGGTAAGGGACGCCACCTTTCCGCTGTCTGTTGCCCTGCCCTGCTGCTGGAACCCAGCGGCTGCTTAAGGAACGCCACGGCTGTATTGCACGTCCCCCGAGGCTGCCGTGGCTCCCTGGCCGCGGCCACCAGGTTCGCTGATACCCGGCAGTGTGCGTGTAGCTCATCGGAGAGGGGTCCCCTGGGGCGTCTGAGACACCGCATCGCGGTCCCGGCTCCGCAGGGGACCTGGAGGTGGTCCTGGCCCGGCCACTCCCCGTCCGGAAGCTTCAGAGAACCTCCTACCCACGTGGGCACACGGCTTCTGCTTCGTGAACACGAGTTAAAGGAGCCACTTGCCAAGGCCCAGAACTGCCGAGCAGTGAGGTGGAACGGTCTGGAGGCTTCTGGATTATTCCAGCACCTGGGATCGCTCAGCCCTCGGGAAAACTCTGTCGCCGTCACCGTAAATAAAGAGAGACGTCAAATGTACCATGAGCAGTATGCGCGAGTCCTCGGAATGTGAAAGGGATGGACGGATGCTATCTGTGACCATTCCAGAAACGTGAGGTTGTTTAGTAAACTATACATTTCCTCTGTTGGCATTGTCTAATCCGCTCCTGTGGGCAGATTAATTATGGGTCTGAAGCATTTCAATAGGAATGTTTCTTAAGGAATGCAATTAGCTAGCAAGAGGCAGTTACCGAGTCTCTGGGAAAGAGTTGGAGGTGCCTTTACACAGACTTCAGCTTTAACAATTTGCTCAAAACTTTTACAGCCATTCTTGGCACAGCATCTTTTGGGGCGATGATTTCACTTAGGTTTCCGAGCACAGTGTGGCTGCTTGGGGTTTCCTAAACTTAATTACTCCATGTTTAAAGCTAAGAATTTAATGGGAAGTTAATTGTATTTTGATTGTCGAGCCATCAGCACCGCCGACTGTCTAATTCCCGCCGGTTCCCGCCGCCGGGCCGCGTGTCCAGCTCCGGGACAATCGCAGGCGCTGGGTGCGCCCGGAGCGCCTGCCTTTGTTTTGTTTGTTAGTTTGTATTAATCCTCACCCACTGGAGCGTCTGCTTTTGTAGGCGAGGCAAACAGGGACCCGGGCGGAAAGGAGAATTACTCTCGTCAAATTGACTGGACTAGGAGCTCAACAGCAATTATCACCAGTATTTCGTCCTCCCGCCTTTTAGAGAGTTTGCGCTTCTGTGTAAAACGTTACCAGGTGCCGGCCTGCCTGTGTGGCTCAGTGGTTGAGCGTGAACCTATGAACCAGGAGGTCACGGTTTGATTCCCGGTCAGGGCCCAGGCCCGGGTTGTGGGCTCGATCCCCAGTGTGGGGCGTGCAGGAGGCAGCTGGCCCATGATTCTCTCATCAGTGACATTCCATCTCTCTCTCCCTTCCTCTCTGAAGTCAATAAAATATATATATTTTTAAAACTTACCAAATGCCCATAAATAGATCCACCGACTCAAGGTTTCTCCACATCACGCAGAGAAATGGGAGGGCGGCCAAGGTAGGAGCTGTGCTGGGAGCGTGGGGACATGCGGGCCCACAGGGGCTGACCGTGGCTGTGGGAGCCGTTCCGTGGACGGAGCAGGAGAGACCGGCAGGGAAGCCGCAGCCCCGTGGCCATCCTGCTGGCTGGGGCAGCGGGCCTCTCGGCTGCTAGCAGCGCAGAAGGGGGACCGCGGTTCTGGGGACAACCCAGCGCCTCCTCCACAGCCCCCGCTGTGAGCACAGTCGGCGTGGATTTGTCCGGTGACCGGGTACACACTGTGAGAATACAGAAACGGCACCCTCACGACGGCTCCAGCCACAAAGAGTGGGCGGAGACAGGAGGCAGCGAGGAGGCCAGGAGGGGGTGGGCAGGAAACAGCAGCTCAGGTGCGCGTTTCCTGGGAGCTGCGTGGGGAGGCCCCCACTGGCCACGGATCCCAGAGGAGCACACGCAGAGGGGAGGCCAGGCCCAGGCCCCCGCCCCACGGACCAGGAGCGGGGAGGCCTGGCCGGTCAGCTCCCTGAGGCAGCAGGAGGGCAGGGACCCCGGGTGCGCGGCCGTGAACTCTGTTCCCTAGGAGCTTTCCGCGTCCTCCCCAAGCATCACGCCTCGAGGGCGCGAAGGCTCGGGTCAGAGTGAGGAAGTGGCTTCAGCTCCTTCAAGGAAGAAAGCGAGCGAAGCAGCAATGAGCAGTCACGTGACCTGCACTGGAGGGACCACGGGGCGGGCACTTGGTCTGCGATCAGAGCCGTGGCTGTGACAGGGACGCGTGTGGTCCGTGGCACTCTGTGCAGCGGAGCTCTGCTACAGGAAGGCCATCAGCTGGCTCACACGCCAAATGCTGCTTCAGCTTCACACAATGGACACTACATGCTTCCCTCCCCTGAGCCTCCTCAACGGCCATTTCCATGGAAATGAGACGGTCTCTCAGGATGTCGGCCGCTTTAATTACATTTCTGCCCGAGGTTAACCGACACTTCTACTGCCATCCCCCGCCGAAGCGGGCTGGCGTCGCTTAATTTCCCTGTCGGAGCCTGATGGGCGCCGGGGCTAGGGTGACTGCTATCTCTCCAGGTCTTACTGCTTATCTGCCCAATAAAGACATCAGTCCTGATGGCCACTAACATCCACTCAGGCTCGACATCCAAGGGTTTAATTTCCGGGACCGTGGCCTCTGGGGTCAAAAGGATTTTGAAACAGCACGTCGCTGGGCACCCGTGCGTCCCGAGGAGCTGGGAGAGGCCGCGCCGGGTACTCACTGCTGTAGCTCAGCTGGAAGCCGGGGGCCGTGTCCGTGCCGTCGCTGTCGAACTCCAGCCGCAGGTGGTTGGAGGTGCTGTTCAGGGTCAGGCCCAGCAGCTCGCGCCGCGTGAAGGTCCCCAGGGGCCGGGAGGCGCCGTCTCGCCCATCGAACACCTGGCGGGGTCACGCGAGAGCCTGTCACTGCCCATGGTTTCCACTGAGCAGTTATTTGTGCTGCACATGAGCCGCCCACAGACACGCCCAGGGCCCAGGTCCTGGGACAGGACCTTCTGGGCTCGGCACAGAAACGCAACCCACGTGGACTCGGGAGGGAGGAATCGCTTCTGTCTGGAGCTCCTGACCTGAGCGCGTAGCGGCCAATGGGGTCAAGGCCCTGGCCAGGGACCCCTCTATCCGTGCAAGCGGGTGACAGGTGGCGGGGGGGAGGAGGCACTGACTGTCTCTTGCAGCTGGTTTTGCACATTCTCTCAGCCTCACAGCTTAACAGTGGGATCCACAGCATTGGGGTGGGGCGTGTCAGCACAAGCCTCATGTGCCTGTGAGAACAAAAACCCCAGCCCGGACGACATTTCTGGTTGAGCGTCAACCTATGAACCAGGAGGTCACAGTTCAATTCCTGGTCAGGGCACAGGCCCGGGTTTTGGCCTTGATCCCCAGTAGGGGGCATGCAGGAGGCAGCGGATCCATGGTTCTCTCTCATCACTGATGTTTCTATCTCTCTCTCCCTGTCCCTTCCTCTCTGAAATCAATAATAAATAAGAAAAGAATGAACACCCCAGATTTTGGCAAAGGGAACGAGAAGAGAGATGTGCCCATCTTGCCAAGGCTCAGCTGTGTGACCTGGACAAGTGGCCACGCCTCCGTGGACCGAGGGGCCGTGGACGGGATGAAGTCCGGCCTCGGTCTGTGCTGCTCACGGCCTGTCTGATGCCCGAGGCTCGCGCTGCAGTGCGCGCTCCCTGGGCCCCGGCCCCCAGGAGGACCCGCTCCCTGCGCAGTCCCAGGAGAGGGGGGAGCTCTCAGGAGCCTCAGAGGTCATGGGGCATCTCCACTTGGAGGTGGGATGTTCTAGGTCAAGGCAAGACCTGGGGCGCCCGGGACCCGATTCCCCTGCCTGTGCCCTGGAGTCCCCCGGGGTGTGGGGGTGCTGGGCACAGACCCCGCAGGCACTTCCTGAGCCCGACACTCGCCATCGCAGGACACACGGAGCCTGCTGCGGGGCCCCGGCTCATCCCACGGGCCTGCTTCCTTGAGTCTGTCCAGTCCCCGCGTGGCTCCGTGACAGTGGCTGCAACGTGTCCACAGTCACATCACGGTCATCGCAGCTCTGCATGCCGGGCCGCGTGTACACGGGTGGCCACGGGGCTGGTTGGGGTCCCAGGAGCTGTACCAGTGGCCGTGAGTGCCGGGCACAGGGCTGGAAACACACCCTACATTACACCACTGACCTCCGAACAGCCGACGGCAGGCAGCGGTGCATGTTTTACATGCTTGGAAGCTAAAAGTGTTAAATGATTTGCCCAAGATACACCGCTAATGCAGCCGGATCAGGACCGCAGACCCGCTGTTTCCAAGTGCACATTCCCTCCATTAAGGGGCACTTCCTGCCACTTCCCAGTGGAGAAACCAGCTGGAGAACGAGCGTCACAGGAACATACTAACACATGTACACACATGCACCCGGTCTGCTGTGGAGGGAGGGACCCCGCAGCCAGGGGAGGTGAGCGTGGCAGGAGGAGCCTTACCCGGAGCGTGTCCCCGGCCTGCAGCTCGAAGGTCCGCGCCCACAGGCGGATGCCCTTGCCCGCCTCCGTCTCGATGCTGTAGATGCACTCGTGGTGGTTGTCGTAGTTGGATGGGAAGTTTGGCGACAGCAGCGTCCCTTCGTTGCCTGTGACCCTCGCCCCACACTCAGCTAAAACGGAAAGGGAAAGAGGATTGGACATTAAATGACTGGTGTGAACAGATGCCATTAAAGCCGTGGCAGCCCTCCCTCCTCTCAATGTGTCTGTTGATACATTGTAGCCACACATCTGTGACCTTGAGTGTTTCCCCAGCTGCACGGGAAGGTACCCGCATTCAAGATGTTCTTCTTTCTTTTTTAAAAAATATTTTTATTGATTTCAGAGAGGGAGAGGGCGATAGAAACATCAATGAAGAGAGAGAATCATGGATCGGCTGCCTCCTCATGCCCCCTACTGGGGATGGAGCCCACAACCTGGGCCTGTGCCCTTAACTGGGAATCGAACCCTGACCTCCTGGTTCCTAAGTCAATGCTCAACCACTGAGCCATGCTGGCCGGGCAGGATTTTCTTATTTTTCTTAATAGGATGCCTCAGGCCCATGGGAGCAGCATGCCACCCCACAGAGAGCTCTGGAACAATCCACGAGTCCCAGCCCCTGCTGCACCGCTGGGCGACACATCTCCTCTCCTCACCTCGCTCCGGCCTCACGAGATGGCCGGTTCCCTGTCCCAACATGACTGTCATGGCACTGCCCTGCGTTTCAGTTCCTGGCATCGCCCGGACGCGTTTGTGTAACCAGGATTCCAACCCCGCACGGGCCTCCCCGCTGCCCGCGCTGCCGCGGTGCGTCCGGGATGGAGGCAGTCCTCCTCCTCCTGACAGAAGGGGCCACCTCGCTCCTAGGCCCAAGTTCGCATAAAACCACCTCGAACCTTTGGTCAGCAATGCGAGCGCAGCCCTCGCTGCCTGAGGACCCGGCCGGGTGCCCGGGCCCCTTGGCACCTGCTCCTCACCGGCGCCAGCGAGGGCCTCGGTTAGAACTCCTTCGGCTCCCAAACGCCCGGGGCCCCAAGTGGCCCTGAAATAGTACAGCTGCTAACTGTGTGTGTGTCCATGTGCAGGCATATGCGTGCTTGGATAGGCATGTGTGTGCTTGGACAGGCGTGTGCATGCTTAGACAGGCGTGTGCGTGCTTGGACAGACATGTGGATGCTTGGACAGGCGTGTGTGTGCTTGGACAGACGTGTGGATTCTTGGTCAGGCATGTGGATGCTTAGACAGGTGTGTGTGTGTGCTTGGACAGGCATGTGCGTGCTTGGACAGACATGTGGATGCTTGGACAGGCGTGTGTGTGCTTGGACAGATGTGTGGATTCTTGGTCAGGCATGTGGATGCTTAGACAGGTGTGTGTGTGCTTGGACAGGCGTGTGCGTGCTTGGACAGACATGTGGATGCTTGGACAGACATGTGGATGCTTGAACAGGTGTGTATGTGCTTAGACAGACGTGTGGATGCTTGGACAGGCGTGTGCATGCTTGGACAGACATGTGGATGCTTGGACAGGTATGTGCGTGCTTGGACAGACGTGTGTGTGCTTGGAGAGGCGTTTGAGTGCTTGGACAGGCGTGTGGATGCTTAGACAGGTGTGTGCGTGCTTGGACAGGCATGTGCATGCTTAGACAGGCATGTGTATGCTTGGACAGGCGTGTGCGTGCTTGGACAGGCATGTGTGTGCTTGGACAGGCATGTGCGTGCTTGGACAGGCGTGTGCGTGCTTGGACAGGCATGTGCGTGCTTGGACAGGCGTGTGCGTGCTTGGACAGGCGTGTGCGTGCTTGGACAGGTGTGTGCGTGCTTGGACAGACATGTGCTCATGTATTCATGTATGTTGTGTGGGGTCTCCTGGAGCCAGAGCACCTTCAGGATGGATGTGTCCTCCTTCCCGGGGGACAAGAAGGAGGGACGGGGCTGTGTGGAGAGTGTGGCTGGGGAAGACCTCTGAGAACGAGCCACAACAGGAAGCAACTGGAGAAATGGGAGAACGAGAGGCGGGGAAACAGCTCCCAGGCGCCATGGGCCCGGGCGGATCTCAGCGCCATTTCTAACCCGCGATTTAAAGGCACACTGCAGCCTCGGGCCAAGTACAAGAGGCTGCGTGCGGGCAGAGAGGGCAGTGGGGAACCCGGGCTTCAGGCGCCCCGTGTTCCAGTCTGGCTAACTGCGTGACCGTGGCCAAGGTCTCAGCAGCTGTAGAGCTCAGTATTCCCATCTGTATAATGGGACTCACGGTAGCGGTGCTGACTTCACACGGGTGTCTGGGGTAATGAGTTAAGACAGGGAAAGGAGCTCAGCGTGCCGTCTGCTCTGGAGTTAGGGCTGCTCATGTTAGCTGCTATTTCCGCCCCAGGTACTCGTCGTACCCTCGGCAACAGCATGAAAACCCGGAGAGCAGAGCAGCGATGTAGAGATAATCCAGCTAAAATGGAATCATGGCAAGTGGGTTATTATAATCGGCAGGCTGCTCCGTGCTGCGTCTGTAGAATGATGCGGTGACTTCACTCAGGTGAGAGGTTCTCTGAGATTTAGACTATGTCGGTCGGTAATTCCGACCTGAGGGGAACGGGTCCCAGGATCCTGGGGGCTCTGGGGCAACTCTAAGGCGCTGTGCATCATTTTCCTCGAGGCAACGTTCAAAACGTGCCCCCAGTTCTCAGGTAAATATCATAACCACAAAAAGGAAGAACGCTGTTTGGGGAGAAAGCCAGAGAGCTGACGTGTGCAGACATGTGCCTGGCAGGCGATGAGGGGATCCCGTTCACGGTCATTGCTGGATTGTTTGCGCAGCGGGTCCTGCCTCTGACGGGCTGTGCTTCGTGAAAACGGGGAAGAGAGCGTTCGCTCTGGAATCAGTGATGCCCCTCCGCAGCACAGCACCGGGGAGGCACTCCGTCACGGGAAGTCAGGTTTTCCTAGCTAACAGTGTAGTGTTCGGGGGATTAAGGGATCTTATTTTCACAACTTCCCCGCCGGCCTCGAGGCGTCCCTGGGAAGGTTGGCGCGTGCACTGCGGACGCCGTGGGCTCCGTGGTCTGGCCATCAGGGGACTCGCGGGGACTCTGCAGAGGAATGTCTGGCGCTCGCTATGCATCCGCGTGCTCTGCCCGTCGGTGGCAGGTGGTGAGGCTGCGCGTGCCCAGCAGCGGGGGGGTGGGGGGCAGGTGGGGGCTCGTGTCCAGGCTGAGGAGCAGGCCCTTGGACGTGCAGGCAGAACACTGCCATTCAGCCCTGCAGCCCTGCCTCCTGCTGCCCCTCCCAGGGGCCCAGCCCACAGTTGCAGGGACGTGACCCCTGGGCCCACCTAACCCACCGTGCTGCCCAGGACGTCTCCGAGCCCCTGCACACCTTCCCGTTGGCGTCCGGGAGCACCGCCCTGATTCTGAGGACAACCCGGACACGTGGACTCCCACCCAGACTTCAGTGCCCACTTACAGGCCCGGGCCAGTCAGCCGGCCAAACAGACACAGCGGGACTACAGCCTTTACACTGTCTCCATGGTGTACCAGGAGAGACACCTGCCTTCCATCCACACAGCGTGTCAAAGGCTGTGTTACTACAGCGTGTCAGAGCTTGTGTTATTACAGCCTGCCCGAGGTCTGTTCCTACAGCGTGTCAGAGCTTGTGTTACTATAGCGTGTCAGAGCTTGTGTTACTACAGCGTGTCAAAGGCTGTGTTACTACAGCGTGTCAGAGCTTGTGTTATTATAGCCTGTCCGAGGTCTGTTCCTACAGCGTGTCAGAGCTTGTGTTACTATAGCGTGTCAAAGGCTGTGTTACTACAGCGTGTCAAAGGCTGTGTTACTATAGCGTGTCAGAGCTTGTGTTACTACAGCGTGTCAACAGTCATGTTACTAACTACAGCATGTCAAGATTGTGTTCCCACAGCATGTCAAGGTCCTGTTCCCACAGCATGGTTTCCAGCGTTACTTTACCTGGTTTCCCTTTATAAACATGATTGACGCAGTGTCTCTCCCTCAGTCATGAATTGTGGGGCTGAAGGAGCTGACCTTCCAGCTGAGACGGCACAGCCAGAGGCTCGCCCCCTGGCAGGCAGCTAAGTGGCCGGGTCCACGCCCGCCCCCGCCCCCGCCCCCGCCCCCGCCCTCCTCCCATCACACAGGGCCCCGCGTTCCGACTGCGCCAGGCCCGCCCCCTGGATGAATGAAATGAAAGCGTGTGACCACCTACCCACACACCTTGGCAGAGGCGCACTCCACACACGGCGGCCCCCGCCCAGGCAGGTCAGCGTGGTGGCACCCTCCAGGCGGTACCCCGGGAAGCAGGAGAAGGTCAGCGCATCCCCGACCCCGAAGCGGAAGCCGATCCTGCGGCTGAAGGCGGGGACGCCGGGGTCCTCGCAGGGCTCCAGGTCATACTCTGAGCAGGGAGAGAGCAGGCGTGGGAGTCGGGCAAACACTCAGGCACCATTCAGAGGACACAGGCTGTGATTAAAGCGAACCAATGTGTGCAGATGCCCTTCCACACCGACGTCCCTGGCAGGCGAGTCCTTTTCCTCACCCTGTGAATGCTCAGACAAGGGCCTCCATGTGAGTATTTTTAAGGAGACTTATAACAAAACTAGAGGCCTGGTGCACGAAATTCATGCATGGGGAGGGGACGCTCTCCAATCCGGGACCCCTCAGGGGATGTCCAACTGCTGGTTTCGGCCCGATCCCTGGGATTGGGCCGAAACCAGCAATTGGAATGTTCCTCTCACAATCCTGGACTGCTGGCTCCTAATTGCTCACCTGCCTGTCAGCCTGATCACACCTCTAACTGCTCCCCCTGCCAGCCTGATCATCTCTAACTGCCCCCCCCACCAGCCTGATCACTCCTAACTGCTCCCCCTGCCAGCCTGATCACTTCTAACTGCCCCCCCTGCCAGCCTGATCACCCCTAACTGCCCCTGCCTGACAGCCTGATCTCCCTTTAGTGACCCCTGCCATCCTGGTCACCCCCAACTACCCCCCCTGCCATCCTGGTCGCCCCCAACTGCCCCCCTGACAGCCTGGTCGCCCCCAACTGCCCCCCCCCCCCGCTGGCCTGATCACCCCTCATTGTCCCCCTATGCTGGCCTGGTCGCCCCTCACTAACCCCCCTGCCGGCCTGGTGGCCCCACGCAGCCTGCTGTTTGGTTGTTAGTGTGAGGGCATCATGACCAATTTACATATCCCTCAATTATTAGTATAGATAAGACGACCCTTTCAAAGCTGCCCCTTTAATGGCGTGAAGTTAGTTTATGATTTCTAGTTGCTGAGATCAGTTCCCCTACTCTCGAAATGTCGCCGAGTGACCGACACGTGGGCACAAACTCCTAGAGGCCACGCTGGCGGGAAGCTGTCTGTGCCGCCCCCTCTGCTCAGGCCTCGGGGCGTCCTCTCCTGCCTGTTGTCAGCCGTGGCCGGGGCCGTGGGGACCTAATGGACGATTCTCTCCCGGCTGCTGGGAGCTCAGGAGCCTCTCAGGAGGAAAGTGCCGAGTTCAGGGTGAAAGGGACGATGCCTGGTGTGTGGCTGCACTTGGGGACTAAGCCTCCAAAACGCAGGTCCTAGCAGCCGCATCTGTGTGTGCCCGTCCCGAGCCACAGTACCAAGTCTGTCTCCTGCACAGCTGCACCCGATGCCCCTCTCTGGCCCACTGCAGCCGTGTGTCCCTCTGTGTTCAGTGTGGGGGTGCGGGGTGCCTGTTTGTTTAGCGTCCTTCTGCCTATTCCCCCAATCTTTCCTCCAGAACTGCGTCGCCTGTGGTGTGGGCCGTGGGAAGCGCGGCCTCCTCCCTCACGTGGGCAGATGGCCTTGACTGCTCTCCACTTCCCTCCTGTTCTACCCGGGCTTCTGGTCCTCCCCACGCCAGCGCCATCCCTCCGCCTGATGCCGTCGCCTCCCACAGCTGCCAGCAGCGCCCTGTTCCCCGTTGAAGCTCGCACCTGATGGGGAAAGAGCTTAGGAAAGGGTCAGGCCATGTCTTCTGTCGCCTCCTCCCTGGGGCCTCGCACAGGTTAACGTTGAGTCCTCCATGGCCTCCTCAACTCTAGGGCTCCAAGCACAGGGGCCTCCCTGTCCACTTGCCCATACCCATGGCTGCTCCTCCTTCTGTGGGGACCCCACACCCAGCCTGCCCCCCACTTCCTTACAGTCAGCGTCAGCTCCTCAGAGACCGGCCCTCGCAGCCTGCTCATCGCATCTTTTCTCTGAGCCCCTGACCGCGCCCGAGGGCCTGGGAAGGACCCCCCACTGGACACAGGGGCTGCAATAAAATAACCCCAGATTCCTCTCGGTGGTGTGTGTTCACAATTTCTTCACCCCAAAGTGAGATGCGGGCACGGACCTCGCTGGAGGGTAGGACCCAAAATGACGGGGCACAGGGTCTTGAGGGTGTCTCCAGTGAGGCCAGTGTCCCCGCAAGGCAGGTGAAATGCAAGCCAGGAGTGCAAAGGCTTGTGGGAAAGACAGTGAAACGATCACTTCTCCACGGAGATTTGCAGAGTGGACCCCGTGGGTGCCTCTCGTTTCCAGGGGGTTCAGCCCTGCTTCCTACCAACTAATGAGAGTTATTTGCCAGCCACTTATCTCTAATCACACACACAACCACACACCCACACCCCACACACATGCACACAACCATGCAACCACACCCCCACACACATGCACACAACCACACACCCCACACCCACACACACAACACACCACACACTCCACATTCACACACACAACCACGTGTCCCACATTCACACACACACACACACACACACACACACAAGCACACACTCCACATTCACACACACAACCACAGACACACACCCACACACATGCACTTGTACACACACAGTACTATTATTTCCAGAAAGAGCGGAAGAGCCAGCGTACCTGAGAAGGTGATGTTGAAGCCCTCATAGGAGATGGAGAAGTCCGATATGAACCGCAGCTGGGCGGTAAAGTTGCCAAACAAGCCCGCCTTGATCGTGTGGGGCAGCACCGACCCTGTGAGCCGGGCCACAGGCTCCGAGAAACTCCCGTCCTCCGTGACCAGCAGGTAGTCGTGCGAGCTCTCCAGGTGGAAGGTGTGGAACATCATCTGGACTCCTGAAAGCAAAGGCGGAGGCACGTGAGAGACACGGAGAGGGGGACCCAGGAGAGACACAGAGAGGGGGATCCAGGAGAGACACAGGGAGGGGGACCCAGGAGAGACATGGAGAGAGGGATCCAGGAGAGACACGGGGATGGGGACCCAGGAGAGACACTGAGAGGGGGACCCAGGAGAGACACAGGGAGGGGGACCCAGGAGAGACACGGGGAGGGGATCCAGGAGAGACACAGAGAGGGGGACCCAGGAGAGAAATGGAGAGGGGGACCCAGGAGAGACACGGAGAGGGAGACACAGGGAGGGGGACCCAGAAGAGACACGGGGAGGGCGACCCAGGAGAGACACGGGGAGGGGGACCCAGGAGAGACACGGGAAGGGGGACCCAGGAGAGACACGGAGAGGGGGACCCAGGAGAGACATGGGGAGAGGGAATCCAGGAGAGACACAGAGAGGAGGACCCAGGAGAGACACAGGGTGGGGGACCCAGGAGAGACACAGAGAGGAGGACCCAGGAGAGACACGGAGAGGGGTACCCAGGAGAGACACGGAGAGGGGGACCCAGGAGAGACATGGGGATGGAGAACGTTGCTGGAGGTGCTTTCTTCTGGGCTGTGAGACATCGGTCTGGAATCCAAATTTAATCTTAAACTTTAAGTTAATGCAGACAATGGGTGGAAAGAGTGTGGCTTTAGAAATGAAAGAAGTGAAATAAACAGAAAAAATGAATAAATGTTTAATTATATATAAGTGTAAAGGTAGATGGCATAGACATAGATATAATACCAGTGTAGGCAAGATGTAGAAACAGATATAGATAAAAATGTAGAGATACCTAGATATTGATATATAGCTATAGACAGACATAGATTTAGAGTTAGATATGGAGTTAGATATAGATATATAGTACCCTAATAAAAGAGTAATATGCAAATTTACTGTCACTCCAACACACAAGATGGCTGCCCCCATGTGGACACAAGATGGCCGCCGCCACAAGATGGCCAGCAGGGGAGGGCAGTTGGGAGGGACCAGGCAGTCGGACATCCCTTGAGGGGTCCCAGATTGGAGAGGGTGCAGGCTGGGCTGACGGACACACATCCCCATCCACGAATTTTGTGCACTGGGCCTCTAGTGTGTGTGTGTGTGTTTGTGTGTGTGTGTGTTTATAGATATAGATATATAGAGAGATATAGATATATATGTATAGATAGAGATAGAGATAGAGATAGATAAAGATAGAGATACAGATACAGATATAGTTATAGTTATAGATATAGATACAGATATAGATACAGATATAGCTATAGATACAGATATATAGTGAGGGATAGAGACAGAAGTACACGTGGTGGACTTGACCATGGCCTGCGTACAGAAATGGTCACTGGGCCCGTAAGCAGAGCAATTGGAATGACGGACGAGGGAACTTCCCCATTTATGTTGGACAGATGCCCTTGAGGGAATCTTAGCTTGGACGCCCAGCATGCACCCTCACACCTGGGGGAAGGCACAGTGTATGTGCCTCACACACATGCTCCCCCAGCAACCGTGCCCACCCAGCATAGTTTCTGGACCCCCAGAGCGAAACCAGTGAAATGAGCTATGAACAGGTTCTTTATTTAATAAAATGTATCCGTTTGATGGCCCTCGTCATGTGACTCCTTTTATTCTTAACTTCCTTCCAGGCCAGCCCTTTTCCCAAGCCCACGTGGGGGCGGGGGCGGCTCAGCGTTGTGAACAGGTGTCACTGCCACCTCAAGGAGAGGTCAGATGTGAGTCTATAGGGTACTTACATGATTAAGTCCCCCAATTATTTTGTCAGAAATGACAAGTTCAGACACCTCAAAACAAACAAACAAAAACTAAAGAGAAAACGGCGACACAGCCCTGTCCCCTTCCTGTGCACATGAGCCCATTCCGGGAACCAATGGGCCTTATCCTGGTCCTCACTCCCCGTCTGTGCAGTGAGGATGGGTGAGCTGTGCCCTGAGCCACGGGTGGGTCAGGGGACGAAAATGATGTGGGGAACGCGGAAGGCCAGGCAGCACCCTGGGGTGCCCAGGTCTATCGGGGAATTGGAAGTTGAGTCCATTTCTTCTCATTTCCTTTTATTCATTCAACTAGAGGCCCAGTGCATGATTGAATCATGCACGTGTAGGATCCCCTACACGCTTTCGCTTTCGATCACGGGGGAGCTGGGTGCCTGTCCGCTGGTGCACCAGGCCTTTCAGAAGCCTCTGGCGCGGTGAAGCCTTCTGAAAGGACTGGTGCCTGAGTGGACAGGCACCCAGCTCCCCCGCTTTTGATGGTCCGTGGTGGGACGTGAGCTCGCTGCCCCAGAGGCCCCTTCTGTGCCGCAGCACAACCATGGCGCAGACGCTGAGCTCGAGCCGCCGCTGGCGACGCGAGCTCAGCGTCCCCGCCGGCCCAATTGGCCACCCCGGCCACCCCGCGTCCCACCCCCCCGTGCCTCCTGGCCAATCGTGGGCATAGCGAAGGTATGGTCAATTTGCATATTTGTCTATTATTAGGTAGGATATTCCTATTTTACACAATCTACCCCACTTTTCCTGACATTATACCGAATTTTCAAGTTTACGTGCACATGCATAAACCCAGCTTATCTGACAAATATGGAGTAAAACAAGAAATCCACTTTTGCTCGTAGTACTAATCACTTAAAGGCCATCAGCCTTCTAAAATGTCTAAAAACAAACATTAACAGCAAAACCACGCGAGCTTTGTCCCCTGACTCCTGCAGACACTCACGCCCTTTCTTCCCCCTGTGCCTCCATCCTGTGAAGGATCACAGGGTGGCGATCGACGCCGTACCCCTACCTTTTCCGTGGGACACTTCAATGGTCCAGGTGCAGTTGAGGGAGTTTGGGTAAAAGTCCGGAAACCCCGGAGAAAGGACGGTCCCACTCTTCCCGTGGACGTAGCCTCCACAGAGGGCTTAAAAGAATGAGACAATATCAGTGTAGCGTTCGTGTCAGAATGACTGGGAGAATAAAATACACATAAAGGGACATTTAACTGGCCAAGGACTGAGGACTATCAGCTACATAATAACTGGAACACAGCCACACTTCATCTTACTTGTAATCATAAAATGCTAATTCCTATACAGGTGTCCCAAATTATTAAAAAAAAAAAACAAACACAAAAAATCAAAAACCCTAGAAAAATAACACAGTAAGCGTAGCAGCTAAAGCAGAACCCTCCTGTGATGGTAAACTCTGTGTCGACTTGACGGCCCCCGGCACTGGGACGCCGTGATTCTGGGCGTGTCTGTGGTGCTTGCAGACCAGAGCCCACTGAATCCGGATGGAGTAAAGCAGATGGTCCTTCCTGGTGTGGGGGGGGCCTCGTCCCATCAGTTGAAGGACTGAGAGGAGTGAAAAGGCTGCGCCTCCCACAGGTAAGATGGCGTTCCTCTCGCCGGGCTGCCTGCAGGCCGGGTGCTGGCGTTCCCTGCTTCCAGAGGGAGCGCACACACGGCTGTTCTGAGTCTAGAGCTGCCGACTGCACGTCTTGTAACCTGACAGTCTCCACAGTGGCCGCGTGGATTCCTTATGACCTCTCTCTCTCTCCCTCTCCCTCTCTCTCTCTCTCCCCCAGATATGAGCACATACATGCTGCCCACTGCACTGTGTCTCTCGGGAGCCCTGACCTGTGCCATCGGAGCTTCAGATGTGGGGGGCCACGTGTCTAGAGGCGCTGCTCTTCCCGCCCGCGTCCCAGCGAGCTGAGCTCCTCTCATCGCAGTCCGCCCACACCATGGCCGCAGAGCTCGGTTCTGGAGGAGAGGGGGCTGTGGGCCATCCCCGGAGCCGAGCGGTGGCTTTTGGGGAATTCTCTGGGTGCCTGCGGCGGTTCCCACTGTGGGTGGCCCCTGCTCCGCTGCCGGCGGGTCCTCAGGGCTGGAGCCAGCCGCCCCCCCAGGGCCGCCCTGCACAGGCGGGTCCTCGCCCACGTCCAGCTGTTGTTCGGGCTCATCCTCTGGTGACCAAGGCCAGCGGTTCTGAGTCTCCGCTGCCTCCGGGTCCCATCCAGCCTGCTGCTCCGGGGCCTCGTCCCCAGCGGTTCCAGGGATGCGGGCAGCACGTTAGAGCGGAAACGCCTGGTCGCCGCGAAGCACTGCACACGCCAACACGCCGATGCTCTCACATGGGAACCGCTCTGCTGAGGTTCCAGTCACGGCCAAGGCGAGTCCCACTTTGTTGCCAATGAGCACAGGGCACATCTGCTTTATCCCGCTTTGCGCCTCCACGCTGACCAGCGGGAAGCCGAGTTGCACCGTGACGCACCGTCACGGGGCCTGTTGTTCATCCTGCGTGTCCAAGAGCAGGTGTGTGCAGGGAGCGGGTGTGCTGGTCGCCCTAAAGCCACGGGGCCTCCTGAGAGCTCCCAGCCCAGCACACGTGCTCCTGGGAGCTGACTCGCCATGGGGGAGGTGGAGGAAAGGAGACGGGGGCGGGGGGGAAGCCCGAGAGGAAGCTGTGGTGCCTGGTCCTGGGTCCGAGGCTGTGCCCATGTGCGGGGGTATAACTCAGCTCTGTGAGGCTGAGTGTTTTGGGGAATATAGTTGAAGGGCAGCCTTTAATTTCCCCTTTTTTTAAAAAATAATTTTTTTATCGATTTCGGAGAGAAAGGGAGAGGGAGGGAGAGAGGGAAACATCCGTGATGAGAGAGAATCATGGATCAGCTGCCTCCTGCACGCCCCCTACTGGGGATGGAGCCCGCAACCCGGGCATGTGCCCTTGACTGGGAATTGAACCGTGACCTCTTGGTTCACAGGTTTGACGCTCAACCACTGAGCCACGCCGGCCGGCCTAATTATTCCTTCTTCGCTAGCCCCACGCTCCCCGTTAGACACAACTCGCTAGGTAACTGTGAAATGTTAAATGGGACAGTATTTAAGGTGACACTGTCAGATGCAAGTCCCACTTCCTCACCTCGCACTGCCCCCTAGAATACCTCTGCCGCCCCCACTGTTCGCACACACAGGTCCCTGCATTCCTCGGGGTGCGGCTCACTCCCTCCACCCCCATTGCACACGTGCACGTCCCTGCACTCCTCGGGGTGCGGCTCACCCCCTCCGCCCCCATTGCACACGTGCACATCCCTGCACTCCTCAGGGTGCGGCTCGCGGCACCCCTACCATCGCAGCTGGGCAGCGCGTGGTTCCACTGGTGGTTCCTCTCGCAGACGAGCGGCTCGTCATCGCTGAGCGTGTACCCGGGGTCGCAGCCGAAGGTCACAGTCGACCCGATGCCGAAGTTGCTGCCTCGCCGACGGCCGTTCACAGGGATGCCGGGGTCCAGGCAGGAGTCCGACTCGAGAGTCACACCTACACGCCCGGCAAGAACAGGTCAGGGGGAGGGCGCTGGCTGACGGAAAAGAAAGCATGTCTGAGCCCTGACCCTGGGGATCAGCCCGGACCGGTCGGCCTGGGAATGCGTGCGCGTGGGCTCCGCCGTCTACACCTGCGGACGGGAGCGGCCCGAGCACCCGGCCCCGCCGCTCTGTGGAGACGCATACCGTGCTGTTCACAGGACCCGCCCGTGCAAACCCAGCAGCCGCTGGCCTCTCCGGACTTCACGCCGCATCACTGGGAGCTCAATCGGACGCAAAGGAGGCCCGAGTCCTGGCTTAGTTCCTGTCTCCCCTCCCTCTCCGCTGGGTTTGGGGGTCACACTCAGCTTTACTGCAGAGGCGCCCCATGCCCAGCCCACACGTATGATGCACACTGAGGCTGCACTGGGCTGACTTTCTAAGACTGCGTTCCCCCCCCCCCACACACACACACGTGTGCTGCACATTTGCACTGAAGGCAGCCACTCTCAAGGTGGCCCCGATCAGCCTGGGAAAGGGAAGTGCTGTCTGACGTCCCGTGATCAGGCTCAGGTCAGCGTACCTTTCTCGTCTCAAGCTCTAACACGGCTCTTTGCTTTCAGAATAGCACATATTTTGAAAATAAGGAAAATGAGAAGGAGGAAAGAGAACATCATCGCGATGTTTATAAATGAAAACAAAGAAAAAAGACATCATTGCTATACAAAACCTTATAATAAAGTTCAGAAAGTTACAATTATGATTAGAAATATTCTCCAGAAACCCTAAATTATTACCGCTATTCCTACTGCTTACTCCCCCAAGGGCCTCTGGGTAACAGTCCTGAGTGTTGTGTGAACTGTACTAAAGTCTGGGATGAGTCCCTTCCTCTGTGAAGGCCAGCACATGACACGCAGCTGAGTGACATTTCAGAATAAGTAATGGGATGGCATTCCTTCATGAGCACAGCAATGTGCCTCAATAGGCAAGTAGGACGTCCGAGCCACGATTCAGAAAGGCGTAGTAAGGGCGTGGCTCCATCCACAGGGAGCCAGCTCCCGCGAGGTCATCCGGACCATGGGATCTCCTGAGTGGAGGGAGAGTCAGTTATCCAAGGTGGCTGAGGCCACACCTGATGGGCTATATCCCCAGGAGGGGCAGGGCTGAGGGCACACCTGATGGGCTATATCCCCAGGAAGGGGCAGGGCTGAGGTCACACCTGATGGGCTATATCCCCAGAAGGGGCAGGGCTGAGGGCACACCTGGTGGGCTATATCCCCAGGAAGGGGCAGGGCTGAGGTCACACCTGATGGGCTATATCCCCAGGAAGGGCAGGAGGGCTGAGGGCACACCTGATGGGCTATATCCCCAGGAAGGGCAGGAGGGCTGAGGGCACACCTGGTGGGCTATATCCCCAGAAGGGGCAGGAGGGCTGAGGCCACACCTGGTAGGCTATATCCCCAGGAGGGGCAGGGCTGAGGCCACACCTGGTGGGCTATATCCCCAGAAGGGGCAGGAGGGCTGAGGCCACACCTGGTGGGCTATATCCCCAGGAAGGGCAGGAGGGCTGCGGCCACACCTGGTGGGCTATATCCCCAGGAAGGGCAGGAGGGCTGAGGCCACACCTGGTGAGCTATATCCCCAGGAGGGGCAGGTGCTGAAGCCACACCTGGTGGGCTATATCCCCAGGAGGGGCAGGGCTGCGGCCACACCTGGTGGGCTATATCCCCAGGAGGGGCAGGGCTGAGGTCACACCTGGTGGGCTATATCCCCAGGAGGGGCAGGTGCTGAAGCCACACCTGGTGGGCTATATCCCCAGGAGGGGCAGAAGGCCGCGGCCACACCTGGTGGGCTATATCCCCAAGAGGGGCAGGTGCTGAGGTCACACCTTGTGGGCTATATCCCCAGGAGGGGCAGAAGGCCGCGGCCACACCTGGTGGGCTATATCCCCAAGAGGGGCAGGTGCTGAGGTCACACCTGATGGGCTATATCCCCAGCAGGGGCAAGGCTAAGGTCACACCTGGTGGGCTATATCCCCAGGAGGGGCAGGGCTGAGGTCACACCTGGTGGGCTATATCCCCAGGAGGGGCAGGTGCTGAGGCCACACCTGGTGGGCTATATCCCCAGGAGGGGCAGAAGGCCGCGGCCACACCTGGTGGGCTATATCCCCAAGAGGGGCAGGTGCTGAGGCCACACCTTGTGGGCTATATCCCCAGGAGGGGCAGAAGGCCGCGGCCACACCTGGTGGGCTATATCCCCAAGAGGGGCAGGTGCTGAGGTCACACCTGATGGGCTATATCCCCAGCAGGGGCAAGGCTGAGGTCACACCTGGTGGGCTATATCCCCAGGAGGGGCAGGAGGGCTGTGGCCACACCTGGTGGGCTATGTCCTCAGGAGGGGCAGGGCTGAGGCCACACCTGGTGGGCTATATTCCCAGGAGGGGCAGGAGGGCTGAGGCCACACCTCGTGGGCTATATCCCCAGGGGGGTCAGGGCTGAGGCCACACCTGGTGGGCTATATCCCCAGGAAGGACAGGGCTGCGGTCACACCTGGTGGGCTATATCCCCAGGAGTGGCAGGAGGGCTGAGGCCACACCTGGTGGGCTATATCCCCAGGGGGGTCAGGGCTGAGGCCACACCTGGTGGGCTATATCCCCAGGAAGGACAGGGCTGCGGTCACACCTGATGTGCTATATCCCCAGGAGGGGCAGGTGCTGAGGTCACACCTGGTGGGCTATATCCCCAGGAGGGGCAGGAGGGCTGAGGTCACACCTGGTGGGCTATATCCCCAGGAAGGGCAGGAGGGCTGAGGGCACACCTGGTGGGCTATATCCCCAGGAAGGGCAGGAGGGCTGAGGTCACACCTGGTGGGCTATATCCCCAGGAAGGGCAGGGCTGAGGCCACACCTGGTGGGCTATATTCCCAGGGGGGGCAGGGCTGAGGCCACACCTGGTGAGCTATATCCCCAGGAAGGGCAGGAGGGCTGAGCCCACACCTGGTGGGCTATATCCTCAGGAGGGGCAGGGGGGCTGAGGCCACACCTCGTGGGCTATATCCCCAGGAAGGGCAGGGCTGAGGCCACACCTGGTGGGCTATATTCCCAGGAGGGGCAGGAGGGCTGAGGCCACACCTCGTGGGCTATATCCCCAGGGGGGTCAGGGCTGAGGCCACACCTGGTGGGCTATATCCCCAGGAAGGACAGGGCTGCGGTCACACCTGGTGGGCTATATCCCCAGGAGTGGCAGGAGGGCTGAGGCCACACCTGGTGGGCTATATCCCCAGGGGGGTCAGGGCTGAGGCCACACCTGGTGGGCTATATCCCCAGGAAGGACAGGGCTGCGGTCACACCTGATGTGCTATATCCCCAGGAGGGGCAGGTGCTGAGGTCACACCTGGTGGGCTATATCCCCAGGAGGGGCAGGAGGGCTGAGGTCACACCTGGTGGGCTATATCCCCAGGAAGGGCAGGAGGGCTGAGGGCACACCTGGTGGGCTATATCCCCAGGAAGGGCAGGAGGGCTGAGGTCACACCTGGTGGGCTATATCCCCAGGAAGGGCAGGGCTGAGGCCACACCTGGTGGGCTATATTCCCAGGGGGGGCAGGGCTGAGGCCACACCTGGTGAGCTATATCCCCAGGAAGGGCAGGAGGGCTGAGCCCACACCTGGTGGGCTATATCCTCAGGAGGGGCAGGGGGGCTGAGGCCACACCTCGTGGGCTATATCCCCAGGAAGGGCAGGGCTGAGGCCACACCTGGTGGGCTATATCCCCAGGAAGGGCAGGGCTGAGGCCACACCTGTTGGGCTATATCCCCAGGAGGGGCAGAGCTGCGGCCACACCTGTAGCTACATTCCCAGCAGAAGCTGCTGCTCAGGAGGAACCATCTCCGGGCCGTGCCCTGTTAGCTCCTGTGGCCCTCCGGTTCTTTCTGACAGTGCAGGTCTGTGATTCCGTTATGTAGTGAGAACACGTTTCCTTGTTTAATTACTGCATTGTTTCACTTTATGATAAATGAATGTGTCTTTTCAAGCAAAGTTCCCCGAGCTGCCCTCTGGATAGGAGAGCAAGCTCTGAGATCAGTCGGGGTGCCGCCTGCACGCTGTGTCCCAGCCCCGGTGTCCTGGCCCCCAGGCCCCTTGTTGGAGCAGGGGGACAGGGACAGGGACAGGGATGGGGACGGGGACGGGACAGGGACGGGGACAGGGACGGGGATGGGGATGGGGACAGGGATAGGGATGGGGACGGGGACAGGGACAGGGACGGGGATGGGGACAGGGATGGGGACGGGGATGGGGACAGGGGACAGGGACGGGGACAGGGATGGGGACGGGGACAGGGATGGGACGGGGATGGGGACAGGGGACGGGGATGGGGACAGGGATGGGGACAGGGATGGGGGCAGGGATGGGGACGGGGACAGGGATGGTGATGGGGACAGGACTCACTCTCGTAGCGGATGAGGAAGCCCACGCTGGCCCGGCTGCTGTCGGTGGTGAAGAGCAGGCGCATGGAGTTGCCGGTGCTGATGAGGAACTGGGGGGCCTGCGTGCCCTGGTACTCCCCGATCAGCGGGGAAGAGCTGGCTGGCCCGTCCCGCACCTCCAGGGTGTCGTAGTTCACCTCAGTCTGGAACCTGGGGACATGGACGCCAGTCGGGAACGAGGCACACAGCCATGTAACCCGCAGACATTCCCGCAACATCGAGTCACGGATGAACGACCCGTGGGTGCAACAGAAATAGAGTGAGCGCAGTTCCACGTGCCTGTAAAAACGTGGGCAACCGCAGTATTGCAGAATAGAGCTTCTCACTACAAGAAAGGGACGCACACCCCTCCCTGCCACTCCACATCCTCTCTGCCACAGACAGGGCGCTGGTCGGCTCCAAATGAAAACACCCCTCAACCAGGCCCTGCCGGCCTGGCTCAGCGGCTGAGAATCAACCTATGAACCAGGAGGTCACTGTTCGATTCCTGGTCAGGGCACAGGCCCGGGTTGTGGGCTGGATCCCCAGTAGGGGGTGTGCAGGAGGCAGCTGATCCGTGATTCTCTCTCATCATTGGCGTTTCTCTCTCTCTCTCCCTCTCCCTTCCTCTCTGAAATCAATAAAACTATATTTTAAAAAAAAATACCCATCAACCAGATTAGCTTTCATAAAATAGATAGATGGATAGATCAGTAATCAACAATCACTGAAAAATCCATCAGTTTGCATTTTCAAACGATTGTCACCGTCCTCTGTTTAACACGATGGATGTACCCGGGGCGGGGCTGGAATCTGAGATCACAGCCTGGGCACCGGGCTGAGGGCGCAGCCTCGTCTCTCACGGCTTCAATGTTCTCTGAAGTTTCTCCGCGATCGGAGTCCGAGCTCAGCAGTGCGGGTGAGCAGGGAACAGACGCCCTTTGAAATGTGCACCACAGCGTTCACATTTTCTTCAGCGACAGCCAGTGGAGGGAGAGCGCACCCGATGTGTCCCCGCGAGGGCTAAGATGCTGTGCACGGATCCGCTCTCCCACATCACAGACACACAACCCACGTCGTTTCATTTCTTTTCCGAGATCGTCCTGTGGAGATTGCTGTTACCCCACCAAAACTGGACAGCAGCCTCACGCACCATTTCAAAGGCAAACGATTACTAAGAGAGAACGCGGCTCCGCCAGAACCTTCCCTGGGCGGTAGTCATCATCGATTATTAGAAAAGCAGTAGCAAGCTAAACTAAACTCAAATCACATCCATCCACTGTGAGACAGCACAATCCCCGAGCATCAAACCCAGGCCACTGGGCGCAGAGGGGGCCCCGCCAGGGACACCGCGGGACGGCTCGGAGGGCACGCTGGACACCCCAACCACCACGCTCCCTTCGATTTAAAACATGTGGTTCCTTCAGACCATTTCTGCCTTATCATCATGAGGCGGATTTCATTGTTGAGACCGACGGTACCAAGTGTCATTATGAAAAATTCTAATAGCGTGATCGTGTCTTAGATGATTAAAAGGGTGATCACGCAGCCACGCCCCGCCGCACTCCAGGGGCCTCTCCCTGCAGGTAAAGTCACCTGGCCATTCACCTGCCAGCCCTCCCCAGGGCCAGCTCCGCACCTGAAGCCGCCCTGCAGTTACCCGCCACCGCCACCAGGGGCGCTGGGCCCTGCGCTTCCAGAGGGGCTGCTAAGGGTCTGAAGGAGGCGCCTGTGCAATCAGAGGAGCAGCCCTGGCTGGTGTGGCTCAGGGGGTAGAGCGTCGGCCTGTGGACTGAAGGGTCCCAGGTTCGATTCCCAGTCAGGGCACATGCCTGGGTTGTGGGCTCGATCCCCAATAGGGTGCAGTGATTCTCATCATTGATGTTCTATCTCTCTCTCCCTCTCCCTTCTTCTCTGAAATCAATAAAAATATATTTAAAAACACACGCACAAAGAACCAGGCAGGCGCGCATCCAGAGGGACTCAGGGCTGGTCACCGGGACTCTGGGCACGGTGGGGGGGGGGGGGGGAGACGCCCTGGACTGCCGCTTCTGAACAGAGACTCAGAGGATCACGCTCAGAACTAGACGAATCAAGCACGCGCCTCACTTCCTCTAAGCAAACCCTTTGGGGGACCAATAAAGCAGGATCCTCTGTCAAAGTCTCCGGGGCCATTTAAATACAAACGCTGGGCACCACAGCGCCTTCGGTCCCATCAGGGAGGAAGGCTTTCGTACCTGTCAAAGGTGATTTTGATCGCGTGTCCTGGTTTTGCCTCGACGACCCATTCGCAACTGAGAGAGTCTTTGTAGTACCCTGGCCACCCGGGAGGCAGGATGACCCCGCTGGACGCCGTCAGGTGGCCGCCGCACGGGGCTGGAAGGGAGAGGGGTCGCAGGTCATTGACTGCGGGGGTGGACACACGCCCCACCCCGCACGTCCCACCCCACACGCCCCCACCCTGCACGCCCCACCCCGCATGTCCCCACCCCGCACGCCCCACCCCGCATGTCCCCGTCCCACACCCACGCACACGCCCCCCCACCCTGCCGCCATGTCCCCACGCCCTCCCCCGCCGCACGCCCACTCCACACATCCCCACCCTGCACGCCCACTCCACACGCCCCACCCCGCACCGCCCCCACCCCCACGCCCCACCCCCCCACCCCACCCCGCACGCCCCACCCCACACGCCCCCACCCCACCCCCCCCCACGCCCCACCCCATGTCTTCCTTCCCCAGGGGATGCGCCTAGCCTGTCACACACTGTTCTCTACGGCTCTGGCGTCTTTGCACATCGCGTTGTGCTGCACAGGGTCCCGGAGACCTGGCATCGCCGTCCTGCTAGAGACAGGCGGGTCTTCCTACCGCACCGCGACCCGTTAAACCCTGAACGCTCAGTGAAGGCAGCACTCGGCCGGAAGCTATTTCACGGCACTCACGCCTCCTTGGCCAGAACCCGGCACAGGGTCTCGTCCAACCACAGGGGCGCAGGAAGCGAAGGCCGTGTGGTGAACAGCGGGGTGCAGACACCTGTGCCGGGGACCTGCACGCTCACATGCGTGATGACAACCTGCCAGCGTGGGAACCAGGGCTCGCGGATGCCATCCTCCTCGGATATACGGGCCATCTGCCCTGACCTATCGACTGCAGCCTGCTCCTAAGATAAGCCTGCTCAGTCCCACATGTCTCCCGTGGCCGACTCTCCACGCAGACCTTGGCATGGGCCTGTTCCACCAACACTGGCTGGTGAAATGCGCAGGAGTCAGCGCATGGCTCCCGTGTGGGGTGCTCCCCGCGTGCACTTGACCCACCGGACCTGCCTCGCGGCTCCTCGGCGCTCGTGTCCTTCTCCGTCGTCAGCCTGTTATCAAATCTCTTTCTGGTCCTTTGCTTACTCACACGCTGCACGTTTAACTCCGTGATGTGCCATTTGCTGGGAAATCACCAGCTCCCGGTGAGCCCTAACGTTGCTGCGTGGAGTTGGTGACGTATTCGTGTGCAATTCCCTCCTCCCACCCCCGGCGTCTGGTGTGTAAGCGCACCGAGCTGTGCAGGCAGCGGGCGGTCAGTGCAGAACCAGGAGAGAGGCCCTGTGAGGCCCTCGGAACCCTCTGGTCTGGCCCTGCCACGGCCTTCCAGGGAGTTAAGTAAATGTTTGACCCCACGGAGCAGGCCAGTGTCTCAGTGGGTCACTGTGTGTGGCCCTCGGATGACGTCAGAAACACCCACTCGGCCCGTTGGCAGGAAAAGGCTCCCCCCGGTACACCTGTGAGTGGTGCTGCCCGTGGTTCTGCCAGAAAAAACACACCTGCTGCTTTCTGAGCTGCTGTGAGGTGAGCCCCTCTCTCTACAGAGCCATGGAAAGGGCATTTTTATTATTATGCTAAATCACTAGCTTTCAAACAAGGTGAGTAATGTTTTGCTAAATACAGGCCAGTTTCTTGTTTCCCAGTTTCCTCTTCAGAATCACAGAGGGTTGGTCTATTTTGCTGATGTTAACAAAGAACTCACGGGTGCGCTGAACGACGGATCCTAAAGCTGGTTTTCCTCAGCAGAACGTCCTGCTTTAGTTTCTGCCTTTTCGCTCCTCTCTGGGCCTTTCCCGCCCGCACGGGCTCTGCTGTGGGATTTCTATTCTGTTTCCTTCAGGAGGAGCTCTGATGGGGCGTGTCCCCGGCTGTGCCATCAGTGCCCATCTGCCCTCCTGCCCCCCCCGCCTACCTTCCCCCCTCCCCTCTGCCCTACCACCTGCCTGCCCTCCCGCCTACCTTCCCCTCTGCCCTCCCCTCTGCCCTCCCCTCTGCCCTCCCCTCTGCCCTCCCCTCTGCCCTCCCCTCTGCCCTACCGCCTGCCTGCCCTCCCGCCTACCTTCCCCTCTGCCCTCCCCTCTGCCCTCCCCTCTGCCCTCCCGCCTGCCCTTCCGCCTGCCTGCCCTCCCCCCTACCTTCCCCTCTGCCCTCCCCTCTGCCCTCCCCTCTGCCCTCCCCTCTGCCCTTCCGCCTGCCTGCCTCCCCCCTACCTTCCCCTCTGCCCTCCCCTCTGCCCTCCCCTCTGCCCTCCCCTCTGCCCTTCCGCCTGCCCTCCCCCCTACCTTCCCCCTGCCCTCCCCCCTGCCCTCCCCTCTGCCCTCCCCTCTGCCCTCCCGCCTGCCCTTCCGCCTGCCCCCCCCCCCTACCTTCCCCTCTGCCCTCCCCTCCCCTGCCCCTCCCCCTGCCCTCCCCCCTACCTTCCCCTCTGCCTTCCCCTCTGCCCTCCCCCCTGCCTGCCCTCCCCCCTACCTTCCCCTCTACCCTCCCCTCTGCCTTCCCCCTGCCCTCCCGCCTGCCCTCCCACCTGCCCTCCCACCTGCCCTCCTGCCTGCCCTCCCCCCTACCTTCCCCTCTGCCTTCGCCTCTGCCCTCCCCTGCCTGCCTGCCCTCCCCCCTACCTTCCCCTCTGCCCTCCCACCTGCCCGCCTGCCTGCCCTCCCCCCTACCTTCCCCTCTGCCCTCCCCTCTGCCCTCCCACCTGCCTGCCCTCCCCCCCCCCTTCCCCTCTGCCCTCCCCTCTGCCCTACCACCTGCCTGCCCTCCCCCCTACCTTCCCCTCTGCCCTCCCACCTGCCCTCCCCCCTACCTTCCCCTCTGCCTTCCCCTCTGCCCTCCCCTCTGCCTTCCCCTCTGCCCTCCCACCTGCCCTCCCCTCTGCCCTCCCACCTGCCTGCCCTCCCCCCTACCTTCCCTTCTGCCTTCGCCTCTGCCCTCCCACCTGCCTGCCCTCCCGCCTACCTTCCCCTCTGCCCTCCCCTCTGCCTTTGTGCTCAGGAACTGGGCCTCTCGGTTCGTGTAAACTTTAAAAATGTCTTTCACTGCGGCCTGGCCAGTGTGGCTCGGTGGTTGAGCATCAACCTATGAACCAGGAGGTCACAGTTCGATTCCCGGTCAGGGCACAGGCCCGGGTTGCGGGCTGATCAATGATTCCCTCTCATCACTGATGTTTCTCTCTCTCTCCCTGTCTCCCTTCCTCCCTGAAATTAATAAAAATCGTGTTTTTTAAGAAACCTCTGTCCCTGTTAAGGAGTCCTCTGCTGGCGGTTTCTCAGCAGGCCGTGGCGGGTTTTGCACGGGATGACTAGCTCCCAGGAGCGGGTCCTCCTGTGTAGGAGCCGCCCACGCCTAGTGCGGGAGGGAGTGTGCAGCGCGAGGCGGCATGGAGGGTGGCCTCCGCAGAGCCAAGCGCACTGCGGGTCGAACTGGGAGCAGGAGGCCGTGGGTGTGGCCTGGCCCCCAGGACCCGCGTCCCTGGAAGGAGGGGACACTGGGTGCAGGCGCACTCCCACTCGGAGGAGGAAGCTCCCAAATCGCCAGGGAAGCACCCAACACGGGGCCAGGCTGGGCAGGGCCCCCATGGCCCGGAGGGTCCCCGAGGCCAGCTCCAGGGCGTGTCTAACCCAGCGTGTGCCCATGTGGTCTAAGCCCGGCGTGTCCCCTGTATGCCCGTGTGGTCTAAGCCCGGCGTGTCCCGTGTGTCCGTGTGTCCTGTGTGCCTGTGTGGTGTGTCCTCTGTGTGGTGTGTCCCCTGTGTGGTATGTGCCCTGTGTGCCCGTGTGGTGTGTGCCCTGTGTGGTGTGTGCCGTGTGCCCTGTGTGCCCGTGTGGTGTGTGCCCTGTGTGCCTGTGTGGTGTGTGCCGTGTGCCCTGTGTGCCTGTGTGGTGTGTCCCCTGTGTGGTGTGTCCCCTGTGTGGTGTGTCCCCTGTGTGGTATGTGCCCTGTATGCCCGTGTGGTGTGTGCCCTGTGTGGTGTGTGCTGTGTGCCCTGTATGCCCGTGTGGTGTGTGCCCTGTGTGGTGTGTGCCGTGTGCCCTGTGTGCCTGTGTGGTGTGTCCCCTGTGTGCCTGTGTGGTGTGTGCCGTGTGCCCTGTGTGGTGTGTGCCCTGTGTGCCCGTGTGGTGTGTGCCCTGTGTGCCTGTGTGGTGTGTGCCCTGTGTGCCTGTGTGGTGTGTGCCCTGTGTGGTGTGTGCCCTGTGTGCCTGTGTGGTGTGTCCCCTGTGTGGTGTGTCCCCTGTGTGCCCGTGTGGTGTGTGCCCTGTGTGCCTGTGTGGTGTGTGCCCTGTGTGCCCGTGTGGTGTGTGCCCCTGTGTGCCTGTGTGGTGTGTGCCCTGTGTGCCTGTGTGGTGTGTGCCCTGTGTGCCTGTGTGGTGTGTGCCGTGTGCCCTGTGTGCCTGTGTGGTGTGTGCCGTGTGCCCTGTGTACCCGTGTGGTGTGTGCCGTGTGCCCTGTGTGCTGCCTGGCCCCCGTGGTGGCACACAGGCGGGGCACCCACCTTCGCAGCGTGGTACGGCGGCGCTCCACACCACGTTGCCGTCCTGCAGGGCGCAGGTGATGGCCTCGGAGCCCTGCGTCCGGACGAAGCCGTCGTCGCACTGGAAGGTCACCGAGCTCCCCAGCAGGAAGCGGTCCCCGGAGCGCTGCCCGTTGACGGGGATGCCGGGGTCATGGCACTCGTTCTGACCGAACGCTGGGCAGGGAAGCGATGAGGTCACTAAGCGCGTCACAGGAGCAGCCCGCCTGTGAAGCGCATCCCCCGCCCTCAGCCCTCTCGTCCTGCAGACAGACCCACACTGCGTCTCCCACGCCGCCGCTCTCAGTGAGCGGTGGACACGCGGGGGGCTGCCACCCTGAGCATCGACAGCCGTGCCTTCCCTCTCGGGTGACAGAGGATGGGTGGGTGGTTGGACACATCTTGGTCGGAGTCCCGGCCCCTGAGTAGTTCCCCGCCCGCCCGTGGGCAGTTTACTCTGACGGGCAGCGTCCGCCCCTCCCGCACAGAACGAGGACTGGCCAGCCGACCCGAGACGCTGTCCCTCCAATGAGAGGAGCCCTGGCCAAGGCTCAGCACCGAGCCTCAGAGAAGCCGGCACCCAGGGAGCCAGCTCTCAGCTCGCCCGCCCCTCTCCCCCAGCGGGCGGCAGCGGGTGCCCTCCAACAGGATCCATGTTCCAAGGAGAAGTCAGAGGTAAGACAAGGTGAGAGTTAGCTGTCGCATCAGAATTCACCAGTGACACAGGTGTCCCAGTGGGGCTCCCGGCCCAAACCCTTCCCTGTCCCTACACCATTTCTTGTTTCTTTTGGATGGAGGATGCATAGGAGGGTGGATGGATAGATGAGAGGGAGGGAGGGAGGGAGGGAGGGAGGGAGGGAGAGAGAAGACATGTGAGAGACTCAGTCCTTACTGCAGGGGTGACCAAGCCAGGGACCTAGACAGAGAGGTGCATTTTTCGGTTACCGGGACAATGAGACATCGCTTTGCTGTTCTCATGATGCTAATTACGATTATAAACCCTCTGAGATGCCCTGGCCGTTGGTTGAGCATCATCTCCTGCAGCGAGAGGCCGCTGGTTTGACTCCCAGTCAGGGCGCATGCCCAGCTTACAGGCTCCATCTCCAGTGGGGGGGGGGGGGCGTGCAGGAGGGAGCTTACAGAGGACTCTCTCTCACTGATGTTTCTGTCTCCCTCTCCCTTCCTCTCCCCAACCAATAAAGACATTTAAAAGCCACTGCAGCCCGGCCCTGGCCACCCCCCCGACCCGAGGAGCGGCCGGGGCACTCACTGGTGTAGGTGATGTTGAAGCCCCGGCCCGTGTTGGAGTGATCCGACTGGAACTCCAGGCGCACCACGTGCCCGCTGCTGGCCAGCTGGGAGGGCACCTCGTTGCCGGAAAACGTGCCGAGGACGGTCACGTCCGCCCCGCCGTCGTCCTTGACCGCCAGGAAGTCGAACTGCGGCTCCACGTCGAAGTCGTTGAAGAGGAGGTGGACGCGGCTGCCCGGCTCGGCGATGACGAGCCACACGCAGTTCATGTTGTTGCCGTACTCCTCGGGGTAGTTGGGGGACAGGATGACGCCCGAGGCCGCCGTGAAGTTGAAGAAGCAGGAGACTGTGAGGACAGAGAGGGGAGAGAGGGGCTCACCCTTCGCCCACGGGGCCCGGGCACGGGGCCCGGAGCTGGTGGCCGAGGGGGGAGGGGGCCCGTGCCTGTCCCTCGCGGGCCGTCCCGCTACTTAAATGGCTAATTCCGGACCATCACGCTTTTCTCTTTCCCGAACTGGGGTATTTCATGCTGGGGGGTGCCCCCGAGCCGGCACAGAACCCCGCACAGGCTGGGCTCGGATGTGACCCGTCCGGTTGGCTGAGACGGGGGCCGACGCCGGCCTTCTAGTGAGAAGCCTCTGCCTTCGGGGGAGCGAGATCAGCACGGACAGGCGTGAGTGTGTCTGCGGAGCCAGTGCCGGGAGCGACAGCGGCTCCCCCCGGGCTCCGAGGCCAGCGTTTCCCTCCCACGTCATGTGGGTGTCGCTCAAGTTACCCACGTGTGTTATGGGTCACAGGTGACTCTGGAGAAATGGTGTCGTGGAAAATCGGACCACGTCTGGGTGGAGGCTATAAAAACCCCTGGAAACATAACTTGGGAGAGAGTGTACGGTGCGTACAGAGACATGGGAGCGTGGGACAGACTGTGGTACCTCAGGGGGAAGGCGGGGGAGGGGGGTGGGGGGAGATCAGCCAAAGACCTCGTCTGCCTGTAAGTATCACCCATGGACACAGGCGATGGGGCGGGGCGGGGGGCAGCGGGGAGGCCGGCGGGGGGAGGCCGGGGGCGGGGAAGGCCGGGGTGGGCGGCCTGGAAGAGGCCAATGGGGGAGAAGGGGCGTATGCAATACTTTCCACAATAAAGATTTAAAAATAAATAAATAAATAAATATAAAATAAAAATAAAAAGAGAATGTGTACTGAGAAATCTTCCTATTTGGTGTCCCCAAAAGTGTATCCACACTTACAGCTGACAGCTCAATTGATCTTTCTTTCTTTTCCGATTTAAGCCCTTGGAGTTAAGAAGTACTCCAAGTGTGTACACATTTCGGGGGGGGCACCCTCTATCTGTATACTTTTCTCCTATGGAGGGAACACCTGCGGGATTTATTTCTGGGGGGAGCTTTGCTCTCATCCCACATAATTTCACCTACACTTTCTCCCATCGCTCCATTTCGTTACAAAAAGCACCTGGTTTCAATGGCTGTGAAGTATCGTCTCCCATTTGCCACAACAGCTGGCTCAGGAGGAGGGGGGCAGGGGTCCAAGAATCCACCCCGCCCCCCGCCCCCTCGGGGCGCCTGCTGGGAGCGGTGCTGGGACCACGGTCTTTCTGGCAGACGCTCAGGTGCACTGACTAGCACAGGTGACGCTGGTGACCATGTGAGTGAGGGACCAGACAGGGGCGAGTGAGAGACGAGGCAGGGGCGGGGCGTGAGGAGGGGCCGGTGCCCTCAGTGAGGCTGTCCCGGGCCTGGGAGCCCCCGCCCCCCCGCCCTGTGTCGCTCCCTGCGGGCCGGGCCCCGGGGCACTCACACACGCAGCTGGGCTTGTTGCCCGACCACTGGTTGTTCCGCTGGCAGGTGATGGCGCGCTCGCCCACCAGCTCGAAGGCCGCCTGGCACTCGAAGGTCAGGGTGTCCCCGTGCAGGAAGCTGCCGCCCGTGCGCCGCCCGTAGGCAGGGACGCCAGGGTCCCCGCAGCCGCCCTTCTCTATTTCTGCAAAAGGAGGGACAGACGGACCGTTACACGGACGCACGGACAGCGTTCAACCGTTTGGAACACGAACACGTGGCGACTGTCGCTGGTCTCCACGTTATTTCCATCCACGGTTTTAGCACGGGGACTCCATGCGTCCACATTCAGGTACAGGCGCCGGGCGGAGGAGGGGCCTTGGACACGTGAGAAAGGTTCTAGCGGATGGTCTCAGGGACACGCGTGGCTACACGGAGGAGCTCACGATGCAGATGTCACGATGAACACGGTGAGCGAGCCCTCCTGGCTGCACGCTGCCTGCTCCTCACCCACGGCCGCTGCCCGACGGGCAGGCCCCGTCTCGTTCTAATCGGGCGGCTCTCATGGCAACAGTCTGGGTGAGAGCGAGGGCCCCTCCCTCTGAGCATTTCAGTCCGCAGGGCCGTCTGAACCTCTCCTTTAACGCAGGCGAGAGCTCAGTGAGGAGACAGAATGAGCACACGCATGGCCTCCGGGTAAGGAGATAAGGGCAGCCGACCTCTGCCCATGGAAACCTGATCGCTGGGACCGGACACGAGGGCCCGGCGCTGCAGAGAGCCCAGCGTGGCTGCACCCACCTCCAGTGTTAACCGCGACGCAGCCACCGGGAGCCCAGCTGCTCCTCACGGAAACCTCCTCTCGGAAGGTCAGCGGGGTCAGGCCCTGCTCTAGGACTGAGGGCGGGGACAAGGAAGGCACGATGTACGCACTCCTGGGGTTACATTTTTTTGGAGGGAAACGACAAAATAGCTAAAATGCATCTAATTTCAGGGAAGACCGGTGTGCGAGCCTAGTGCGGGTTCAGAGGGAAAGGGGAGGGCAGGGCGTGTGGCCGCGGGCCCCTTGCTCAGCGCTGCCCTCGCTCAGCTCTGCCCTTGCTCAGCTCTGCCCTCGCTCAGCTCTGCCCTCGCTCAGCTCTGCCCTCGCTCAGCTCTGCCCTCGCTCAGCTCTGCCCTCGCTCAGCTCTGCCCTCGCTCAGCTCTGCCCTCGCTCACCAAGCCCTCGCTCACCGCTCAGCTCTGCCCTCGCTCAGCTCTGCCCTCGCTCAGCTCTGCCCTCGCTCACCAAGCCCTCGCTCACCGCTGCCCTCGCTCAGCGCTGCCCTCGCTCAGCTCTCCCCTTGCTCAGCTCTGCCCTCGCTCAGCTCTGCCCTCGCTCAGCACTGCCCTTGCTCACTGCTGCCCTCGCTCAGCTCTGCCCTTGCTCAGCTCTGCCCTTGCTCAGCGCTGCCCTCGCTCAGCTCTGCCCTTGCTCAGCTCTGCCCTCGCTCACTGCTGCCCTCGCTCAGTGCTGCCCTCGCTCAGCGCTGCCCTCGCTCAGCTCTGCCCTTGCTCAGCTCTGCCCTTGCTCAGCGCTGCCCTCGCTCAGCTCTGCCCTTGCTCAGCTCTGCCCTTGCTCAGCTCTGCCCTTGCTCAGCTGCTGCCCTTGCTCAGCGCTGCCCTCGCTCAGTGCTGCCCTCGCTCAGCGCTGCCCTCGCTCAGTGCTGCCCTCGCTCAGCGCTGCCCTCGCTCAGCGCTGCCCTTGCTCAGCTCTCCCCTTGCTCAGCCCTTGCTCACTGCTGCCCTTGCTCAGCTCTGCCCTTGCTCTCCAAGCCCTCGCTCACTGCTGCCCTCGCTCAGCGCTGCCCTTGCTCAGCTCTCCCCTTGCTCAGCGCTGCCCCCTCGCTCAGCTCTGCCCTCTGCCCTCGCTCAGCTCTGCCCTCGCTCAGCTCTGCCCTCGCTCAGCTCTGCCCACAGCTGCCCTCGCTCACTGCTGCCCTCGCTCACCAAGCCTCTGCCCTCGCTCAGCTCTGCTGCCGCTCAGCTCTGCCCTCTCAGCAAGCCCTCGCTCACCGCTGCCCTTGCTCACGCTGCCCTCGCTCAGCTGCCCCTGCCCAGCTCTGCCCTTGCTCTGCTCTGCCCTCGCTCAGCTCTGCCCTGCCAGCACTGCCCTCGCTCAGCTCTGCCCTTGCTCAGCTCTGCCCTTGCTCAGCGCTGCCCTTGCTCAGCGCTGCCCTTGCTCACTGCTGCCCTTGCTCAGCGCTGCCCTCGCTCAGCGCTGCCCTTGCTCAGCTCTGCCCTCTCTCAGCCCTGCCCTTGCTCAGTGTTGCCCTTGCTCAGCGCTCACTGCTGCCCTTGCTCAGCTCTGCCCTTGCTCTCCGCTGCCCTCGCTCACTGCTGCCCTCGCTCAGCGCTGCCCTTGCTCAGCTCTCCCCTTGCTCAGCGTTGCCCTTGCTCACTGCTGCCCTTGCTCACTGCTGCCCTCGCTCACTGCTGCCCTCGCTCACTGCTGCCCTCGCTCACTGCTGCCCTCGCTCACTGCTGCCCTTGCTCAGCGCTGCCCTTGCTCAGCTCTCCCCTTGCTCACTGCTGCCCTTGCTCAGCTCTGCCCTTGCGCAGCACTGCCCTCACTCACCGCTGCCCTTGCTCAGCGCTGCCCTTGCTCTCCTTGCAGCTCTGCCCTTGCTCAGCTCTGCCCTCGCTCAGCTCTGCCCTTGCTCAGCTCTGCCCTTGCTCAGCGCTGCCCTCGCTCAGCGCTGCCCTCGCTCAGCTCTGCCCTTGCTCAGCTCTGCCCTCGCTCAGCTCTGCCCTTGCTCAGCTCTGCCCTTGCTCAGCGCTGCCCTTGCTCAGCGCTGCTCAGCTCTGCCCTTGCTCAGCGCTGCCCTCGCTTGCTCTGCCCTCACTCAGCGCTGCCCTCGCTCAGCTCTGCCCTCGCTCAGCTCTGCCCTCGCTCAGCGCTGCCCTCGCTCACCTCAGCTCTGCCCTTGCTCAGCTCTGCCCTTGCTCAGCTGCCCCTTGCCCTTGCTCACTGCTGCCCTTGCTCAGCTCTGCCCTTGCTCACCGCTGCCCTCGCTCACTGCTGCCCTCGCTCAGCGCTGCCCTTGCTCAGCTCTCCCCTTGCTCAGCTCTCCCCTTGCTCAGCGTTGCCCTTGCTCACTGCTGCCCTTGCTCACTGCTGCCCTCGCTCACTGCTGCCCTCGCTCACTGCTGCCCTCGCTCACTGCTGCCCTTGCTCACTGCTGCCCTCGCTCACTGCTGCCCTTGCTCAGCACTGCCCTTGCTCAGCGCTGCCCTTGCTCAGCGCTGCCCTTGCTCACTGCCGCCCTTGCTCACTGCCTGCCCTCGCTCAGCGCTGCCCTTGCTCAGCGCTGCCCTTGCTCACTGCTGCCCTTGCTCAGCTCTGCCCTTGCTCAGCGCTGCCCTCGCTCAGCGCTGCCCTTGCTCAGCGCTGCCCTTGCTCAGCGCTGCCCTTGCTCACTGCTGCCCTTGCTCAGCTCTGCCCTTGCTCAGCACTGCCCTTGCTCAGCGCTGCCCTCGCTCAGCGCTGCCCTTGCTCAGCGCTGCCCTTGCTCACTGCTGCCCTTGCTCAGCTCTGCCCTTGCTCAGCACTGCCCTTGCTCAGCGCTGCCCTCGCTCAGCGCTGCCCTTGCTCAGCGCTGCCCTTGCTCAGCGCTGCCCTTGCTCACTGCTGCCCTTGCTCAGCTCTGCCCTTGCTCAGCACTGCCCTTGCTCAGCGCTGCCCTCGCTCAGCGCTGCCCTTGCTCAGCGCTGCCCTTGCTCACTGCTGCCCTTGCTCAGCGCTGCCCTGCTCAGCGCTGCCCTGGCTCAGCGCTGCCCTGGCTCAGCGCTGCCCTGGCTCAGCGCTGCCCTTGCTCAGCAGCTCTGCCCTTGCTCAGCGCTGCCCTTGCTCAGCTCTGCCCTTGCTCAGCACTGCCCTTGCTCAGCGCTGTCCTCGCTCAGCGCTGCCCTCGCTCAGCGCTGCCCTCGCTCAGCGCTGCCCTCGCTCAGCTCTGCCCTTGCTCAGCGCTGCCCTCGCTCAGCTCTGCCCTTGCTCAGCACTGCCCTTGCTCAGCTCTGCCCTTGCTCAGCACTGCCCTCGCTCAGCGCTGCCCTTGCTCAGCGCTGCCCTTGCTCAGCTCTGCCCTTGCTCAGCTCTGCCCTTGCTCACTGCTGCCCTCGCTCACTGCTGCCCTCGCTCACTGCTGCCCTTGCTCAGCGCTGCCCTTGCTCAGCTCTGCCCTTGCTCAGCTCTGCCCTCGCTCAGCTCTGCCCTTGCTCAGCGCTGCCCTTGCTCACTGCTGCCCTTGCTCAGCGCTGACCTTGCTGGATGCTGAAGGTTAGCTGTCGCCCCAGGTTCTGCAGACTCCGCTGTAAGCAGGGTGAGCTTGACAGGAGTCCCAGTGGGTAACTGCCGCCGACGCAGAGGAAACCATGGCAACTGGCCACACAGAGGACCTGGCCATGGCCGGGCCGCCCTCCCGGACGGAGCTGGGCTGGGAGCCTTCCCCGGTACCGGCGCTAAGTCCATACAGCTCCCTGTGGACCAGCAAGCCTTCCTGCATGGGCTTGGTACCAGGAGGAGGGAACAGCATAAAAGGCGGGAGGGGGCGGAGTCAGAGGCCAGCCCCCGTGGTCAGTGCCTGCAGCAGAGACTCCTGGGAAGAGGCGGGGGCGGCAGGGGCAGGCACGCAGCGGCTGGGAGGGGGTTTGTGCTGAGTGTGTGGGAGAAGGCATGGCAGGGTGTCTGTCAGGGTGAGCACACGCTTCAAAGGTCATCCGCAGGGCTGGCGGAGCAGGCGCTGGGCAAAGGGAGGGTTTTTTGTTTGTTTGTTTTTTTAATTTCACAGAGGAAGGGAGAGGGAGAGAGAGAGAAACATCAGTGATGAGAGAGAATCATGGATCAGCTGCTTCCTGCACGCCCCACACTGGCGATCAGCCCACGACCCGGGCCTGTGCCCTGACCGGGAATTGAACCATGACCTGCTGGTTCATAGGTCGATGCTCAGCCCCTGAGCCACGACGGTCGGGTGCAGGGTGAGTTGTAACAGCCACGGATGGTTTTGTGTCTCCCACGCGCACTACTGTCGGCCTCCCGCAGCTCTGCACAGGCCGGCACTGAGGCACTGAGTTAACTTCCGGGTCAAGAGCACATCGGGACTTAGGTTTTCTGAGCGACCTAACCTCCTTGTGACCACGTTCTCCTTAGGGGTGTTTGGAGGGTGACTCGGAGCTGGGTTTCGGGGTGGTTTTAAGGTGGGTGCCACAGTGTGGGCACCCCCCGCCCCCCATTGATCCAGAGATGGCCCAGTCCCCGCGGGGGAGAGCCTGCACCTGAGGTGTGGGATAGCTGGAAGGGGGCGGGCTCACGGTGTCACATCTATCCAGACCCCACCTGGGGGTGGGGCCACCTCTGCTTTCTCGAGCAGCAGAGCCAAAGGAACAGAAAACACACGAAGGCGGGCACGGGGCGCAGGCTCCCCGTCACCAACCTCAGGGGCTGTGGAGCGAGGAAGGCGCCTCTTCCAGTAACAGGGGCCGAGTGCCCGGGTGGCACATGGGCCCCCGAGCTGCAGGCGGCACCACCGGAAGGACGGGCGGGGGTTCAGGTTGTGGCCCTGACGGAGCACAGCCAGGCAGGGCCAGGCTGGACCCGAACGCTCTGGAGGCCCGAACCACGTCTCTCCCACCGACACCCGCCCGCAGCCTGGCCCAGCATGGACAAGAGCGCGCGCCTGCGGCCTCGGAAGGACCCGGAAATGTCCTATGAAAGCGGCCCAGACCCTCGGGGGCAGGAAGACAGAGCACAAGAGCTGTACTTCTATTTGTAATACCTTAAACCATAAAATTAAAACAAAATAAAAGTGATGCCTGGCCCTGGCTGGTGTGCTCAGTGGGTAGAGCGTCGGCCTGCGGATCCAAGGGTCCCGGGTTCGATTCTGGCCAGGGGCACGTACCTCGGTTGCCAGCCCTCCCCGGCCCGGGCCCTGGTTGGGGCTCGTGCAGGAGGCAGCCAATCAGTGTGTTTCTCCCACATCGATGTTTCTCTTTGTCTTTCCGTCTCTCTTCTATTCTCTCTAAAAATCAATGGGAAAATATCCTCGGGTGAGGAGTAAAAAAATAGAAAGGAAAAGTAAATAAAGGTGCTATTTGCACAGCCAGTGCGGAACACCTGCCACGAAACGCTGGCGGAATCAGAAATGAACTGAACTCCACGCACAGCGCCACGTCGGTGGAAACCAAAGCGCCCGGCCCGCCCGCACCTCCCATCACCTGACTCTGCTGGCCGGGCTCGCCGGCCCCGGGCGCAGATGTTCCGCTGTCTTGTGGCTAGCTTTCAGAACAAAAATGGAAATGTGAGTCTGTAAGTTATTTTGGACATAAGCTGCGAGTTCAGTAGAGATAAATTTAGAATACTAAATTGGACAAAATGTGGCTGTTGCTGGAATGACTCACACAGAAGTCACGGAGGCGGTGAGAAGGAGGGCATGCTGAGCGCGGCGGGGTCAAGCCAGCTTCGCGGTTCCCCCTCTTTCTGGTTTCTGCCCGGAGAGCCAGCAGGCCCAGGCCTCTGAGGTGGGAGGAGCTGGCCGCGTGCAGGTGCTCTCTAACCTGCCAGCTTCCCAGTCCTGCACGTTTTCTCGGCTTAAAGCACATGTGCATGGCTGTCCCGAAGGAAGAGAAAACGGGGCATATTTAAGGGGGGTGCACTTTTAACTTTAGAAACTAGAGAGCGGGCTTAATGAATTACTGGCTCTGTCGCCAACTGTTTCCTCAGAAGATAGTAACCGTGCAAAGTGAAAGCCCTCACTTCCCTGGCCCGGCGCCCGCTGAGTTCTCGGCCCTCGAACACGAACCCACTGCTTCCCCCACGAGGTTCCACGGAGACGGACGGGTCCGCGCCTGGAGACCCGCAGCCCCCCCTCCTTCACGGAGAGACCTGCCGTTCACCCGCGCCTCCTGCTGCGGGCGGCGGCCAGTTCAGCGCCGGAGGCGAGTGTCCCGTGGCTGCCACTGCGATGGGTGCCTTGGCACCCGCTTTCCGCTTTCCGAAGGCCCTGCCGGGAGGAGCGGACCCGCTGTGCCCAGCCCACCGTGCTGCCCGGCTGCCTTTGCCGGCGTCTCTCTTCCATGAGGCAGGACAGTGGGCACTTGACGATCCAATGATCTGCGCTTGGAGCCCAGTCCCGCTTCCTCAGGCCCCGCGCCCAGCTGGCCGGGCGTGCGGCTGCCGGCGTGTGCGCTGGTTAGGCAGCTCCCCCCAGACCATGCCATTTCCTGCCGGCATATGGCTCTGCCCGCCATGGGCGCCACAGACGCTGCCTGGCACGCGTTCATCTGGGGGCACAGCCCTGAGTAACTGCTAGTGGACGATGCTCAGGGAGGCCACCGACAGAACCGTCCCCTCGCCACTCCCGTGCCGGGACCCGGACCCCAATGGGCTGCGTTTGGAGATGGGGACTCCGAGGACCTGATGAAGGTTCAGTGAGCCTGGCCGGTGCGGCTCAGTGGTTGGCGTTGACCCATGAACCAGGAGGTCAGGGTTCAATTCCCAGTCAGGGCACAGGCCCGGGTTGCGGGCTCGATCCCCAGTGTGGGGCGTGCAGGAGGCAGCCAATCGATGCTTCTCTCTCATAAAGGTCTCTCTCTCCCTCTCCCTTCCTCTCTGAAATCAATAAAAACCTATTTCCTAAAAAGATGAAGTTACTTTTCGATTTGTTCAAAGGTCTTCTGCTTTATTTCCCGGATTTCTGACCCGGTAGCTTTGTTTTTCTTCCCTCGGCGGGGCCTCTGGCTGCGCAACCTTCTTCCTCTATTTCCTATCGCGTTCCTTCTGCTTCTCAGGCTGGGAATTAAGGAAACAACAGGCGATCTTAATTTCCCTTTGTTCCCAAATTGAGGATCTGGTTTCTGTTTGAGGTGGAGGCCTGTGGTGTGGGCGGTGGTTGGGGGCCTCTCTTTCTCAGAATCTTCCCTAATTAGCGCCGGGACCCCTGCGGAGCCGCCTGCATCACCTTGGGCAAGGCCATGGGCTCCCGCCGGTGCCCCAGCGGACAGGATGGGCGTCCCTGGGTGTCGGCTCGGCAGCCACTCAGCCTTCCGGGACGAGCCATGGAGAATGCCCGGCTCCCACCTCTGTCTTTCCGTCTGGAGCTAAACTGCGGTTTGCATTGGCTTTTTAAAAATTCTCTTCTCTTTTGTGAATCCTCACTGGAGGGCATTTTTCCCATTGATTTTTAGAGAGGTGGAAGGGAGGGCGGGAGAGAGACAAACATCGATGTGAGAGAGACACATCAATGGGCTGCCTCCCGCACATGCTCCGACCTGGGCTGGTATGGAACCTGCAACCCTGGTACCTGCCCTTGACCCGGAAGGGAACTCATGGCCCTTCGGAGAGAGGGCCGATGCTCCAGCCACGGGCGACACTGGCTGGGGGCCACTGGATTTTACGTCACCCCAAGAACAGGTCCAAGCAGATGCTTACTGTCCACGACCTGGGCCGGGAGACGGCTGGTGTGGCCCCGTGGCCCCGTGGCCCCTGCCCTGGTCCTGGCCCCGCCTCTGGTCGCCTCAGCTGGGGGAGGCCGGGAACCAGATGAGCAGCGCCTCACCCTGTGAAGGTCGCCGGCCACTTTCCCTCCGGGACCCACGGTCCCCTCTCTCTTTGTGGTGTAGCCTGTGGTGTCCCTCTCAGGCGGCAGGGACCGAGCCTGCCCCTGCTCCCATGAGGGGAAGACCTGAGAGCCCCCGGGCGCTGGGAGCAGCCGGTCTCAGGCCCCGAGGGACGAACAGCCTCGAAGCTTCCGGCCTCACCTCAGGACGCACAGACCCTGCGAGCTCGCTCAGGGGTGGCGTCTCTTGGGCAACATGGACCAACAAACAGAGACAGACGCGGAGACAGGGAGCGGACTGCCAGCTGTCAGAGGGAGGAGGGGGAGCCGGGGACAAAGGTGGTGCAAGCCTGGCCGGCGTGGCTCAGCGGTTGAGCCTGGACCCGTGAGCCACGAGCAGCTGAAAGGGGGTCGGCAGCCATCGCTTTACTGGCCGCTGCAGGTGCTGCTCCTTAGACACGTCGGTGAGGCTGACAGCGAGAGGAAAGACAGGGAGCAGATGGAAGCCGACGCAGCCGGGGCCCAGCTCCTGCTCTTCTCCGCCCAGACAGCGCTTGTGAGGCCTCACAAAGCTCCCGCGATGGAAGGCAAACTGGTTTCCCAGGCCTGAGCCCTGGCAGGGAGGGAAAGCCAACGCGGTTGCAGGGATCTAGCCCCGTGGTCGGCAAACTGCGGCTCACAAGCCGCGGTTTACTGCTCTGTTGACTAATGAGTTTGCCGACCGCTGGGATAGGGGCTTAATCACAAGGAACAGCAACAGCCTGTGATTATTGGAATCGAGAGTCTAGGTCAGTGGTCGGCAAACTCATTAGTCAACAGAGCGGCAAACCGCGGCTCGCGAGCCGCATGTGGCTTGAGAGCCACAGTTTGCCAACCACTGGTCTAGCCTAGCACTGTTCAGGGGGAACTCGTGGCGATTCACCTGTGGCTGCTCCCTGGCAGCCCTGTCTAAGCCCATCGCTGATGGAGGAGGAGATGGCACCAGATGACAGCGCCTCAGCCCGCCCACCCCTCCCCGGGGTCCGTCTCCAGGACATTTCCTCTGAGCGGCTGCGTTTGCTTTCACCGGAAACGCTCTTCCAGTGCACACAGCGCTGGCTTCTCCAGGGCTGAGCGCGCCAGGCTGTGTCATCTGCAGACGAGGTTAAGCAAACCTTTGTTCCAGGGGGACGTGGAGGTGGGATCAGCCCCGCAGCTTCTAAAGCTGCCGGAGAAATCCCCGGAGAGGAAGCACCCCGCGGGCCAGGGGGCCGGCCGCCCTGATCCTCCATGCAAGGCCCCTCGCGTCCTGGACCTCTAGCAGCACCCACAGTCACAGCCTGTGGGCAGCACGCGTGCTTTAACTTTTGTTTTCTAAATATGTTCTTATTGTTCCAGAGAGGAAGGGAGAGGGAGAGAGAGAAACATCAGTGATGAGAGAGGAACATCAATTAGCTGCCTCCTGCACGCCCCCAACTGGGGATCCAGCCACAACCCGGGCATGAGCCCTGACCGGGATTCAAACCCTGACCTCCTGGTTCATAAGTCGCGGCTCAACCACGGAGCCACACTGGCCGGGCAACCCTTTTACTTTCTAAAACGAGTAAAAGGCCAACTAACAGCAGGACCTTGCCCAGGCCGCCACCAGCTCCCATTGGATGCAGCTCATGGAACCTTATTTCTAAAATAACGCAAGGCTCCCCTGGTAAGAATTAAACACAAGAATGCACTGAATAGAAGGGTCACCGAGGTGGAGATGGGAAATGGGTGAACATTCAGTCTCCATCTGTGGTTCGGTAGCGAGTTAGTACGGGGTTTTATCATTTTTAATTAGTTTTGATATTTTGAGATAATCGTCGGACCGCCTGAAGCTGTAGGAGGTGATACAGCGAGATCCCCGTAACCGTCCCTCGGGCCCTGAGGGGGCCTCTGTCACTGGTATGGATATTGAAACAGACCAAGCCCATCCGCCCAGGACCCCCACCTGCTTCTCCCAGCCCCCCTCCGGGACCGGGCACTGCCCATCTATCTCCGTCTAGCACCCTGCCACCTCACACGGCCCGACACGCAGCGGGGGGCTGGCTCCCTGCGTCGGCTCAGCTCTTAGAGGCGCCCCATTGTGGGTACAACAGCAATCCCCTTTTTCCTGCTGCAAACTACCCCTCGGGAGGGACGGGCCACGTCTGATTCTTCCACCATCGCAGGTCCCAGGGCCTCTAGGCCGTCTCCGCGTTGACTCGCAGGAACAGAGCTTCCCTGCGCCCGCCTGGATGTCGTGGTCCCATCACCATGCTGCGGGCAGTAAGAAGCTCTCCCTAGCGAGCACCTGCCCTGGGGGAGCCCCGAGCAGGTCTGAGGGACCCAGTTTCTCCGCACCCTTACAGTGTCTGGGCCTTTTCTGTTAATCACACACATTCGGAGAGGTGTGTGAGGACTCCTTGTTTTTGTTTTAATTTGCGTCTCCCTCGCGGCAAAGGATGCTGAGCCCTCTCCTGCGCTGAGCGCACCTGTGTCCCTCTCAGGGGCGTCCTCTCTGCCCCTTTGCCATGTGCTCCTCGTGGGCTTCGGTGCTGAGCTGCGAAGTCCTTCCCGCACTCTCGGTGCCACCTCACCGGCCGCCGGTTCCAACGGCACCTTCCTGCCCGCACCTGCGGTTCGTCGTCTCACCGCCTCCACGGAGCAAGCGTTTTTCGTGTCCATGAGGTCTACGTTGTCAATTCTTCCATTTATAATGGCGTTTTGATGCCAAGTTTAAGAACTTGCCACATTCCAAATTATAAACCCTTTCTCTTATCTTTTTCTAATGCTCTTATAGTTTTGCATTTTATATTTAACGCTCTTGCCACTTTGCGTTAATTTTGGTATAAAGTGTAAGACGTAGATTAAGGATGCGGCTGGCGTTTTTTGTTTGCTTATTGTATTTATGTCCAATGGACCCAGTGCTATGTTGAAAGGAACATTCTTCCTCTATTGACTTGCTTTTGCCTCTTCTCAGAAATCAGGTGGGAGCCCACGCCTGGCTCTGTTCCTGGGCCCTCCCTACCATTTCTCTGATCTACGAGTCCTCCCACCCACCACCACCACGCCGCCCTGGTCACCAACCCCACGCCGCCCTGGTCACCAACCCCACGCTGCCCTGGTCACCAACCCCACGCTGCCCTGGTCATCAACGCCACGCTGCCCGGTCACTACCACCACGCTGCCCTGGTCATCAACGCCACGCCGCCCGGTCACTATCACCACGCTGCCCTGGTCACCAACCCCACACCGCCCTGGTCACCAACCCCATGCCGCCCTGGTCATCAACGCCACGCTGCCCTGGTCATCAACGCCACGCCGCCCGGTCACTACCACCACGCTGCCCTGGTCATCAACGCCACGCCGCCCGGTCACTATCACCACGCCGCCCTGGTCACCAACCCCACGCCGCCCTGGTCACCAACCCCACGCTGCCCTGGTCATCAACGCCACGCCGCCCGGTCACTACCACCACGCTGCCCTGGTCATCAACGCCACACCGCCCTGGTCACCAACCCCACGCCGCCCTGGTCATCAACGCCACGCCGCCCTGGTCATCGACCCCACGCTGCCCGGTCACTACCACCACACCGCCCTGGTCACCACCACCTGCCACCCGGTCACTACCACCACGCCGCCCTGGTCATCAACGCCACGCCGCCCTGGTCATCAACGCCACGCCGCCCTGGTCACCGACCCCTGCCGTCCTGGTCACTAACACCACGCCCTCCTGGTCACTGTGGCTGCACAGTACGTCTTCCCATTTTACTATTGTTCAAATGGACGTCAGCTACTCCAGGTCCTTCCCTGTCCACACCCATTGGAGGGTAATCTTTCTAGCTCTTCCCCAGGAACGGGCGGAGCCGTTGATGCAGCCGCATTAGACCGATCTGGGAGCACGGGCGCCCTCCTCTGCTGGAGTGGCCTCAGCGGTCTCGCCGTTTGTTTCCATCTTTGCTTCCTTCCCGCCACACTGTCATTCCAGCACCCGGTCCTCTGCGCTGGGTAACGTCGTCACCCAGCATCTCACTGTTCTGCGTGGTTGTGAATGGTGCTGGGCGTCTGACTGGGTGACAGTGGGTTTCCTGCTGGAACACAGACATACAATGGGGTTCAGACGCTCATCTGCGTTCCACAATTCCCAACCTGGCTTTTCGGTTCTGAGTTTTCCTGGGAGTTCTGGGGGGCATTCTAGACAGACAACCATCTCACCGAAAATGGAGTCTGTTTCGTTTCTTGCTTTCCGACGCGTATGGCTGATACTGCTTTTCTTCCTCTTCGAAACGCGTACGACTCCCGGCCCCGGGAGGGTGTGGAGGGCGGCCCTGTGGTCAGTCCTGGGGGGGGGGGGGGGCATGCAGCCCGCACGCTGGCTCCGGGAAGCAGGAGGTTCATGTGCAGCTGCTCCCCGTCCACTTCGGCAGAGTCCCCTCTGTTCCTGAGGACTTTTATCGTGAGGGGGAGCCGTGGCTGGCTGAAGGGTGCCCCCCCCAAATATCCATCAGACTCCTCATTCTGGGTTGCGCTGACTGGCTGCCAAGTGCTGAACCGCCTTTCATCCCTGGGAGAAGTGACACCGACAGTCCCGAGGGGCACTGGCCCGTCCTCTCTTCTCGGCGACGCCTTCGTCGCGTGGACACCGGGTCCTGAGGCTCCACGGGGAACTGGCCGGTGTTCTCTCTTCAACGGTCCGCGCGGACGGCGCAGAATCGGCGTCAGTTCTCTTCACAGATGGTTTTATTATTTGCAATTATTAACATGGCTCAGTCCGCCTATGAACCAAAATACTTTGTTTTAAAATTATAATTGCAGTGAATTAACTGTGTGTTTAGGTGACAATTTTTTTTTAATCCTCACCTGAGGATAGGTTTCTTGCTTTCTTTTTAGAGAGAGAGAAAGGGAGAGAGAAATAGAGAGAGAAAAACATGGGCGTGAGAAACATCCATCAGTTGCCCCCCATATGTGCCCGACCAGGGATCACGCCGCAGCCTTCCTGCTGTAAAACAACAGCCCGACCCACCGAGCCACCTGGCCGGGGCTCGGGACAACTTCTCAGAAGGAAATGGAGGTCTGCATTTCTGCCCACGATGCCCCCGAAAAGCCTTCGACGTGCGCTAGGAAGAGGTGTTCTCTGCCGCCTTGCGCTTTAAAAACATGCGAAAAGGGAAGTGCACCAGGCTCTTTAGGCCAGGTCATGTTTCAAAGTGAAAGACTGGAAATAAACTTCCATGGGTTTGGAAGACTGAATGAATAAATTACGCCCCATCCATCTACACTATGGAGTGCTGGGTAGCAAGACAGAGAGAGAGAGAGAGAGAGAGAGAGAGAGAGAGAGAGAGAGAGAGAGAGAGCAAAAGAGAGTGAGGAGGGTGGGAGAGGTAGAACCCGGAGCAGTTTTCTTACTCCCCAGGGAGTGCAATCAGAACAATGCACGAACTCTACAGGCCAGGGGGTGCTCTTTTTCTACAAACAAATGGCAAGAGTAAAACACAGACAGGATACAAGTATAAACCAAGGTATTCTCAATATCCTCAACCAACCAGTCACTGGACGAACAAGGACGTTCACTAACATTGCGGTCCCTGGAGCCATCGGGAGGCTGGAGAAGGGGACCGCGCTCGCCTCTGGCCCGGGCCTCACAGGCGGGCGGAGAGACCGTTTCTCTGAGACCCCCATGGCACAGGCACTGACAGGGTGAGAGGTCACAGGGCGCGGGACACCGTCACCTCCCTGACCCCCACAGCCCCCGAGGCAGGTGTCCTGGGGCCCGAATCTCAGACAAAGAGGAAGCCATCGCCACAGAGAAGGCCTCCAGCTCAGCTCGGCTCAGCGGAGCGACGCTCACGGCGCCCTCGCGCTGTGGCCGTGATTTAACCAGCAGCGGCCTCGGGGGTGAGGTGCCTGGAGGAGGGGTGCCAGCGGGGAGACACTGCAATAAGCCGCGTGGGCATGCCTTTAAACGGGGGCATGGGAGCCACGGGCCACGGAGCCGGCGAGGCTTTCTGATTGGTTTTCATAAAACCTGCAGGAATGAGAACAAAGACACACACCTCGGAAGAGGATGAAACTGAGGAAAAGCCAAAAAAATAAAATAATAATAATAAAAGGAACATCAAAGGCAACAGAGGGCTTACATCCTTCCACAGGGCGTATAAGTCAGCCCCGTGCCTGATCGCAAAGGGAAAGCCAGCAATTCCGATCCATCGTGATGACGGGAAGGGAGACTGCACGCAGAGGAAGCGATAACATGGGCTGGTCTGGGTGCCGCTGGGAGGGGGTGAGCAGACGCACATGCCGTCCGGGGCCGGGGACGGGGTGGGGGGGTGTGTAATTCCGTTTCCGACAGGAAAGTGAAATGTTAGGAGAGAGCCGTCAAGTCGAAATGGACTGAAAACTGATGTCAAAGTGTATTGCCCTGGAATTGCCTTTCAGGTAGGCAATCGCCTCCGCCTGGGGCAGGGGGCGGGGCGGGGGGAGGGAACAGGAACGGGGGAAGGTGGGGAGGAACCAGGGCCAGGGGGAGACCACGGAAAGCAAACCCACTCCCGAACTATCGCAGGAGCGGCTATGAACTCAGCCTCTTTCCTTAGGCCCGTGGTCGGCAAGCTCATGAGCCACCAGAGCCACACACCAACAGGACAACGACTGACATTTCTTTGGAGAGCCACATTTTTTAAACTTCAACTTCTTCTAACGCCACTTCTTCAACACAGACTCGCCCAGGCCGTGGTCTTTTGTGGAAGAGCCACACTCAAGGGGCCAGAGAGCCGCATGTGGCTCGCGAGCCGCGGTTTGCCGACCACGGTCTTAGACGAACCCGCCTGTTTCAAACCACAGGGAATCACGCTTCCTACAGAGGCCTTTCCAGACCGTGAGCGCTTTCACATCTCCTTAGGAAACGCGTCCAGGCACGGCCGCGCGTCCTCCCCGCACAGATACCGACCCCGGGGTCAGAGGTGAGCGATGAGCTGGCCACGCGGGCCCAAAAGGATCGTGGGAAACACCGCTGGCCTCGGCCAGACTCCACAGGCGCCGGCGGCTCCGGGGGGCGCAGGGCTGAGCAGGGAGAGGGAAGCTGGCGAGGAAATCCAGTTCCATAAAAAAACTTGAACACGTTTGACAAAAGGAAACAAGGAAATAGGCCTTTTTTTCTTCAGAGAAGAAGGGAGGAGTGAGAGTCACTGATCGGCTGCCTCCTGCACGCCCCTCACTGGGGATCACGCCCTCAACCCGGGCCTGTGCCCCGACCGGGAATCGAACCGCGACCTCCTGGTTCATAGGTTGATGCTCAGCCCCTGAGCCACGCCGTTGGGTCCATTTTTTTTTGAAACTGGCTTTTCTGTGTGTATCATAAGTACAGGACGACATAGGATGAGGTCATCTGGACTTGGCGACTCGGACCTCGGCAGGACAGAGCTGGTTACGTACACGAGCCTGTGTGGCTGCGCTCGATCTCAGTTCTGATTCTAGCCGACGTCCTCCGCACACCTCCCTCCCTCCACCAGTGGCCGGGCCCCAGCATCACTGAGGAGGGAGGCAGGCGCGTCTCTGCCCGGGGACCCGCTGGGAAGGGGCGCAGATGGAAAGGATGGAGAACGCCGGCAAAACGTGAGCTCGGGCTCAGGGGGGGAAGGTCCTCCCCAGGATTAGGTGCTGGTTCTCTCGGCTTCGGGGCTCCGGCTGCACCCTCCTCCGGAACCGCCCCGCCAGGCTGTGTCTCTCACTGGGGCCCGGGGCTGCCCGCATCGATGGTCAGTGGCACCAAGACCAGCTCCCCGGCCGCAATCTGGGGAAACTGACGGGTCACCCAGCTCCAGAACTCTCAGGGGTACCAGCGAGGGCACCGGGCCCAATGCGCTCTGCCAGCTTCCTGCCCCCGTTCTGCACCCGCCCGCCCCTGACACATCACCTCCGTCACCCAGCACAGGGCCCGTTGTTCTCAGAGCCGTGCATCAGCCTCAATTTCCTTCCAAATCCACGTGAGATGCGAGCCCGCGTCTCCTGTGAGAGTGAGGAGAACCTGCTGGACATGTCGCTGGCGTTTCCTGGATCCACGCGGGATAGAGCGGGAGGTTGCCGGGAGCATTTCACGCAGCCTTGCCCCGGCCCCGGGGCTTTGGGAACCGCTTGTTACTCCGACAGGCGCGCTCCTGTCCGGCTCTCCCAGGGCCTGTCGCCTCACAGTCCCCGGGCGGGGCCACGGGGTCACCTTCCCGAGGGACCAGCGAGGTTCATCTGCTCAGTCACACCCCCACCCCCAGCTCCCCTCGGGCCCTAAGTGCCTGCAATTCCCCGGGTGAGGGAGAGCCTGTGCCGAGCAAGGGGTCACAGGAGGTGGAGAGCGGTAGGCTAACCTGGAAACGGCCTGTCCATCTTCCTGTCTGTCTGTCTGTCTGTCACACATACAGCAGGGGGATGAGGCCACCACACTGGACAGTCTGCTCTGTTCAGTCTGCGCATTCAAACGCTCCCCTCCCCCGGATCCCTTCAGACACCCAGCGTGTGCCGGACCGAGTGCTGGGCACCCCTGGCCCAGGCAAGATGACTCAGAAGTCCACGAGCCCGGCCACTGGGCCCCAGTGGATTGCGCCCGCCACCCGGGCATGCGCCCCGACCGGGAATCGAACCGCGACCTCCGGGTTTATAGGCGGATGTTCAACCACGGACCACACCCCGGGCAGGCGGACGCTTTCTAACAACCTGCTTCGGGGGCTTGATGTGCCATGACTTCGGTGACACGTTCCAGCGCCCGGTGTGGCCAGCACACCCCGCACCACAGCCTGTCTGTCACCTCCACGCACACAGAGCCGGAGAGAAGTCACCCCCCGGCTCCCCGCCACAGGGCCCTGGTCACGCAGAGGGTCCCAGGAGCTGGGCGATGCCTGAAGGAGTGGGGAGCACTGTGGGTGTCTCAGGGGGGAGGCCGAAGGACATGCCCACGTGGACATGGGCGGCTCGGATGCTCCTGCTGAGAGAGGCCGAGCCGGGTCTCCACCCGGGCAGTGCCCACTGCGTCGCCTCCGGACCCCATGCACCCGCACCTGCACCTGCACCCGCACCTGCACCCGCACCTGCACCCACACCTGCACCTGCACCTGCGTTTCAGGGGGACCCCGGCTTTGCTATCAGCTCTCCACGATGCCCAGCTCAGGAAGACAGCTCAGGGGCAACGGGGCTCCGACCTCCAGGGTTGGCGGCGGCCACGGGACCCGAAACGGGAAGGACTCTGGGGACTTAGTTTGCATGACTCGGTCTCATAATCTTTCCTGACAGCAACGCGCACACCAACCCTTTCCTTCCTCTCAGCAGCTCCCGACAGGAAACAACCCGGACCATCGCAGTTTACCGGATTCCAGTTCTTTGTAATTTAACAAACAGCTTAACTTATGGAAGCGTCTAGACTTCTGAGATCTGAGCGGTGTGCGGGACACACCTCCCGCCCATCCTGGAAGCGCGCGGTGCTTCCAGGCTGTGGTTTGGGGCGGCACGTCTTTGTGATGACGGCGTTTCCGGCGGGAGTGCCAGGGCCTGCATGGGTTTCAGATGGCATTTCCGGCGCTCTGGATCAGGTCCCTGCCCCCCTGATCACTGGTGAGGTGGTGGGAACGGCACTGGCGAGACCTCTCCTAAGAGCAGCTGACGGCTCTTCCAGTCACTGTGGCTGGAGTCTCGCACCGGCTGGGGGTGCCCATGGCAGGGCATGTGGTGGGTTCCCGCAGGCGCCCTGGGCACTGGGAAGGCCGGGGGAGGGAGGCTGCCAGCCCGGCGGCCAGCACTCAGCAGCGGGCCCAGTCCCAGCCGAGCAGCAGCAGCAGGAGGGGGGCTGGCAAAGTTCACACAGGTCACTCGGGGCTCATCCTATCACGGTCTACTTCTGTTCATCATAGAACTCTTCGGACAGCACGCTGACTGAGCTGCAGTGAGGCTCTGCTCCCGAGGCCCTCCTCACACGGGGCCCAGGCAGCAGGGGCAGCGTGACGGGCCCAGGGAGCCACGCCCCGGACCCATCGCTGAGGTGGGGCCCCCAGTGAACTCAGAGGGGAGCCCTGCAGGCAGGAGCCCCTCCTCCCACGCGGTGACTCTCCTGCCTCTGCACACGCGCTTGCCCTCCTCCTCACGGGCCCTGGTCCCGCCTCCTCCATGAACCCCAGGGGTGCCGGGGATGCGTGTGACCCGCGGATGACACGCACACGCACATGCACTCTCTGCTCACAATCAGGCTCCCTGAGTCACACCCCCAGGAACCGGCCATGTAAAACCCCAAGAGGCACCGTGTCATGAGCTTGGCTCCCCATCTACACTGGGTCTCACTCTTTACCTGCCGCGGCCACGGCCGACGCCACGCCTGCCCTGCCTTTGAGAAGTGAAACATCTGCTCTGCGGACAGCCATGAGGCGTCCCTGCGGCGAGGGCGGAGAGTTAGTCCCTGCTGCCCCGGCCGCGGGGACGAGGTTCTCCTCGTGTCTGCCACCCGGCTGCCCCGCCCAGTAGAGTGCCCTGCCCCCGCGGGGGGTACCTTGGTAGACGGCCTTGAACCCCGGCGAGGCGATGCTGTCGTCCGACTGCAGGTGCAGCCACATCTGGTTGCTCAGGCTCACGATCAGGTCAGGGACGCTGGAGCCGGTGAGCCTGCGGGCGGGAAGCGGGAAGCCGTGGTCAGGCACCGTCCCCTCTGCTCTCTCCCGGAGGCGCGGGCGCTCGGCCACACGAGCCCGACGCAGGCGTCCCGACAACATGTGTACACGCTGGTGACGCTGGTGGCTCGACTCAGAAATGACATGTACTTTCATAAACAGGCCTTTACCATTAGCCATAGGGTGTGTGCACATTGTGGGGGGAGACCTCACATGTAGTAAGGCCCTCCCTCAAAGAACCAACGGCCACGTGTAATTCATGTTCCCATTTGAACCTCAGCATCGCAGGGGATCCACAGTCATTAGATCCATTAAGCAAACGTGTACCTTCTGTTCTAACGTAAATGTAGGGTGACCAGTGCCCCCTGGGTCTGGAACGAAAGGGCCTGCCCCGGGCAGGATTTGGGCCCTGAAACGGGGCGGGTCTTGGACCAGGGCTGGGGGCTGGTCACCTGTGAGGGACAGACAGTCCTCCCATGGCCGAGGGGGGCACCACGTCACACCGTCCACATGAAAGCACCCCGAAGCTGAGGAATGTCCGGGTTCGTTAACAAAATGCTAGGTTGTCTGGCCTGAGTCATGCAGAATGTTAACCTCAAAGCCTCTTCTAAAACATGTCGAAGGATGGAACGCTCCTCAGCACTAAACGCAATGACCTATCGAGCCGTGAGGAGACGTGGAGGAGCCGGAGTGCATGGACTCGTGACAGAAGTCGGTCTGAAAGGCCACCTGTGTGACTCCGGCTCTGTGACCTCCTGGAAGAGGCGGAACTATGGGGCAGGGACAGGTCAGGGGGTGCCGTGGGGGTGGGGGAGGGGAAGGGGGAGCCCCGAGGGTGTGGGGCAGGGGAACTGCTCTGTGTGACGCTGAGGTGATGGACACACGTCATCACACGTCTGCCCCAGCCCCCGGGGTGCACAGCACAGAGCGACCCCGTCGGCCACGGCGGACTCGGGTGTCCATGCAGGCTCCTCCGCGGTGACAGGTGCCCCCCTGGAGGGGTGGGTGGTGGCCGTGCAGGTGGGGGTGACTGTAGGTGGGAAATCTCTGTGCCTTCCCCTCCATTTTGCTCGGAACCTGAACTGCTCTAAAGACAAAGTGTCAGCATGGGTATCGGTGCCCACAGGCCACCCCACACGCGAGCCCCGGAGAAGGACGGCGCAGCTGAGAGCTGGCAGCGGCCCGAGCGTCCCTCTGCATACCCATGGCCGGGTCACCGGGGTTCCGTGAGGACTGGCTGTGCGTTCACAGAGCAGCCGCGGCCCAGCTGCCAGCCGGGCACGGAGACACGGGACCGCAGACGGAGCGCGACGTGCGGACGGAGCAGCGTGTGGGAGCAGAACAAGTGCCCGAAATCAGTCCGTGCAGCACACACGTCTGATCAAGGAGGCAGCTCTGCCGTCAGCAAAGGAGATGTGGGAATGCGAACAGGTGACTGCCCTGTCCATCACCCATTCACCGTCAGCCCAGCATTCTCACCGGGGGCGGGGCGGGGGCTGGTAAAGAAAGGACAGCCATTGCTTTGTTCCTTCCGAGCTTGGAGCAGCCCGCTCTGTGTCACACACAACGTGGACATGAAGGAAGGACTCAGTGACTGACGTGCCGTCTCTAAATAGGGATTTACTTCTGAACATTTTTATTCTTTGTTAGAAAGACTGTTCCTTTATGAGTGGCTGTTCTATTTGCGTGTCTGATTTGAAAAAAAATATTTCTTCCCTATCATACATTGTATTGACCTGTAACATACACAGAAGTGTGCAGATGGTGTCTAGTTCGACTTGTGAGTGTAAAGCTGTAATATTTAAACCGTACAAGGAATATCTTTCACTTGAAACTGTTCTACGCAAGCATATTACATGTGTGTGTCTCATATAAGCATCCTATGCTTGTTTTATATTATTCTGAATTATTTATATTACTAGAGGCCCAGCGCACAAAATTCATGCACTCAGGGGTCCCTAAGCCCGGTCTGCGCCCTCTCACAGTCAGGAGCCCTCGGGGGATGTTCAACTGCCGGCTTAGGCCCTGGGGAGTGGGCCTAAGTCAGCAGTCGGACACCCTTAGCACTGCCGCGGAGGCGGGAGAGGCTCCCACCTCCACCACTGCGCTCACCGGTTGTGAGCCCAGCTTCTGGCTGAGCGGCGCTCCCCCCGTGGGAGAGCACTGACCACTAGAGGGCAGCTCCAGCATTGAGTGTCTGCCCCCCGGTGGTCAGTGTGCGTCATAGCGACCAGTTGTTCTGCCATTTGGTCGATTTGCATATTAGCCTTTTATTATGTAGGATTTTTACCTAGAGAGTTTTGTCTTCTTTAGAAAATATTTAATGAACTAAAGTTCACTTTTTTGTTTTCCATTTTTTATTAGTCAGTTATTTTTAATTTTCCCTTTTATTGAATTGCATTCATTTTCCCCAACACTTCAAGATGTCATTCTGTTGTCTGTTTATTTGTTTGTTCCTATTGTGAAGACTTATATGAGTCTAATACTTGATCTATTGAAAATAAAGTTTCTTTGTGTAAGACCTCTTCTTGTCCTGATTTTCAGCAGATTTACTATAAAGTGCCAGGTGAGGTTTTTCCCGCATGATCCTGATGGGCTTATAGAATTCCTTGAATCTCCATCTTGATGTCTGTTGTTGGTGTTGAAAAAACTAATGGTGATTATGTCTTCAAATATGGGTTATGTCCCATTTTCTCTCACTTTCCTCTGGAAGTCCAATTACACATATAAATTCTGTAGGTTCATCCCCCTGACACTTCACTTTGAATATTTTCTACTGAGATCTCTTTGAGTTCAAACCATATATGTTGAGTTCTTTATTGCAAATATTCTGTTTTCAATTTTTACATTTCTGTTTGATTTTTTGTTATACAGTATTCTGGGAAAATTAATCATTTCATTGATTTTCTTAAACACATGAATCCTAGTTAATTATAAAAGTCCCCAAGTATTAACTGCAATGGCTAGGTGGCTTCTTTTACTTTTTTCTATCTTCAATTTTGTTATCTTTTCAAAGAACCACTCTTGGTTTTACTGATATTGTGTTTTAATCTCTATGTCACTTATTTCCACTGTGATTTTTTTATTTCCTTTCTTCCACTTGCTTTGGGCTTTTATTCTTGATTTTTTTCTAGTTCATTTAGTTGTAGGGTTAGATTGTTTGAGATTTTTCTTGGCCTTGAGATAGGCCTGTAATGCTAGGAACTTGCTTCTCAGAACTACTTTTGCTGTGTCCCATAGATTTGGGGTTATTGTTATGTACAATTTCATTTGTTTCCAGGGATTTTATTTTTTAAATTTCTTCCTTGATCTTCTTGGTAACCCATCCATTGTTTAATAGTATTTCAATTTCAATGATAGCCTTGCTGGGTAGAGTAGTCTTGGTTTCCAGATGCTTGCTTTTCTTTTTTTTTTTAAATTTTTAAAATATAGTTACTTTCTTTTTTTTTTTCCTTTTCTTTTCTTTTCTTTCTTTCTTTCTTTCTTTTTTTTTTTTAGATGCTTGCTTTTCATTACCTTGAATACTTCATGCCATTCCTTTCTGGTCTGTAGTGTTTCTGTTGAGAAATCAGCTGACGGCATCATGGGAGATCCCTTGTAGGTAAGTGACTAGTTCTCTCTTGCTGCCTTTAAGAGTCTCTCTTTGTCTTTAACCTTTACCATTTGAATTATGGTGTGTCTTGATGTGGGTCTCTTTGAGTTCATCTTGTTTGGGACTCTTTGTGCTTTCTGAACTTGTGTGATTTTTTTTCTTCACCAGGTTAGGGAAGTTTTCTGTCATTATTTCTTCAAACATGGTCTCTACACTTTAATGACTTTCTTCTCCCCTGGGTACTCCTATGATGAAGATGTTGTTACCTTTCATAGTTTCCCAAAGTTTCCTTAAACTATCCTCATGCTTTTAAAAATAATTGCTGCTATGATTGAGTGATTTTTGTCTACCTTGTCTTCTGATTTGCTAATTTGATCCTCTGCTTCCTCTAACCTATAGTTTATTCCCTCCAGTGTACTTTTTATTTGAGATATGTCATTCTTTACTTCTGACTGGTTGGTTTCTATGTACTTTTTCATGCTGTTGAGCATTCTTAAAACCACTGCTTTCTACCTGTTTCTGATAAATTGCTTGCCTCCATCTGATTTAGCTCTTTTTCTAGAGATTCCTTCTATTCTTTCATTGGAGCCTGTTTCTTTGTTTCCCTATGTTATCTGTTTCTTTGTGTTTGTTTCTACATATTGGAGAGAACTGCTCTGACTCCCAGTCTTGGTGGAGTACCCCATTGTAGGGGATGTCCTGTGGGATCCAGTGGTATAGCCGCCTTGATCTTCCGAGCTGGGTGCTCTAGGAATGTCCCTGGTGTGGGTGACGAGGGCCCTCCTGTTGTAATTGGGTCTTGACTGCTGCTGTCCCATTACTGGGTGGGCTTGACCCACAGCCTGGCTGATTGTGAGGCTCAACCCAACCACATTATGCCAACTGTAATACAGGGGCTGTCAGAGCAAAACAAGACCAAACAAAAACTACACAAAATAAAAACCAAATCAACAACCACAAGAAAAACAACCACAAAAGAAAATAAACGTCAAGAGACCACAAGGACTAGAGAATAAAAAAAAAAAGAAACAAAACAAGGGCCCTTTGTGGTGTGGCTGAGTTGGTTGGTCGTTGTTCTGTGTACTTGGGGATTGCTGGTTTGATTCCTAGTCAGGAATGCCTGGATCACAGGAGGCAGGAGATCAATGTTATGCTCTCATATCGATGTTTATCTCTCCCTCTCCCTTCAACTCTCTCAAAAATCAATTGAATTAAAAAAAAAATAAGTAAAAAAAGAGAAAGAAACCAAAAAAAAAAAGAGAATACAAAAGAAAAGGAGGAAGATAAAAAAGAATAAGAATAAAAAAATAAAAATATAATTGTAATAATAATTTTTAAAAGTAATAATAATGAATACAATAAAATATAGAATAAGAAAAGAGAAACCCTAAAAAGAAAAAAAGGAAAAATTGAATAAGAAAAGGAAAGAGAGAAATAAGAGATAGGAAAGAAAAAAGGGGAGAGAAAAAAATATTCCCTAAAGTAGACCGTATCCTGGGCCAGAAAATAGACCTCAACACATTTAAAGGAATTGAAATAATACTAAATGTATTCTCTAACCATAATGTAATCAAACTACAAACTATTAACAAACAAGTAACAGGAAAATTTCAAACCATGTGTTAATTAAAAAAAAAAACAACCACCTTTTAAAATAATTCATGATTCAAAGAGGACATCACAAGTGATATAAAAAATACTAAGAACTGAATGAAATGAAAACTAAAATATGTTGGATGCAGCTAAAACTGTGCCAAGAGGAAAACTTATAGTACTTGAAATAATCACCCAGGTTCCTACCTCAAGAAACTATAAAAAGTAAAGCAATGTAAACCCAAAGCAACTGGAGGAAGAATATGATAAAAATCAAAACTCAAAAAATTCAAATAAAGAATTAACCCTTTGCACTCACTTGCTTTTATTCTCAATTCCTTTATTCTAATGCTAACCGTGTCGAGTCACACTCGACATCCAAGTGCAAAAGGTTAATAGAAAAATAATCTATTTTTTAAAAATCAATATAACTGATATTCCTCTAAGAAGAGTGGGAGAGAGGAAGAGAGGGGGGGGGATGGGGGGAGGGAGGGAGAGAGAGAGAGAGAGAGAGAGAGAGAGAGAGAGATGGGGAGAGGGGGAGAGAGATATTACTAGTATTGGAAATAAAATAGTAGATATCAAAACAAATTCACCAGTCATTAAAAATATGATAGAAAGTATGAACAATAGTAGTCATAATTTTGACAGTTAATGAAAATAAACTGATTCCTTAAAAACCACAAACTACCAAAACTCAACCAAGATGAACTAGTCAGTTTGCATAGCCATATACCCATAATTAAACTGGTGTTATAATTAAAAGCCCCCCCCCAAATAAATGTACAGACCCAGATGGTTTTACTGGAGAATTCTACCACTCTTTTACAAAAATATTAACACCAGTGTTTCATAAACATCTCCAGAAAATAAGAGGAAAAAATACTTGCAAACTCATTTCAGGTGACCAGTATTCATCTGATACCAAAATGAGTGGAAGAGTAGAGAGAAGGAAAAGAAAACACAAAGAAAAAAAGGAAGGAAGGAAGGAGGGAAGGAGGGAGGGAGGGAGGGAGGGAGGGAGGAAGGAAAGAAAGACATTACACACCGATATCTCTCATGAACTTGGGGACACACATCCAACCACAAAATCCTAGACAAACTGAACCCTAAAATGTATAATAAGAATTATACTCCACCATAAAGTGGAATTTATTCCCGTCATGGAAGGCTGGTTCAATATTCAAAAATCAATCCCTGCAATCCATCACATGAACAAACTGAAGAAGGAAAACATTATGTTAGTTGACACAACAAAGCGTTTGATAAATGACAGGACACACAGTGTTCATGAATTGGAAGACTTAACCCAGTAAGCAAATGAATTCTCCCCCAAGTGTGCCCCAGGGTTAATGCAATTCCTATCCCAGTCCCAGCAAGGTCTTCTCACACACACACACACACACACACACACACACACACACACACACACACAGTGATTCTAAAAGTTATATTGAATGGCACAGGCTCAGACTAGCTAAAAAGACTAAATAGCTAAAAAAAAAAAAAATTTAAAAAAAAGGCAAAGACTCCTTAGACTTGACCGTGAATCACAGGTTATAAAGAGAAAAGTGCATAAATTGAACCTCGTCAAAATTAAAAACGCTTTCTCTGCGAGGACCCATTTGAAGAGGAGCAAAAGACCCATGACAGACCGAGAAAAAATATTTGCAAACCACATGTTCGGCCAATAACTGGTCTCTAAGCAATAGGAGAACTCTCAACGTTAAAGGTAAGAAACCAAACACGCCAACCAGAAAACAGGTATCAAAGAGCAAGGAGGACGCACAGACGGCAGATACGCACGTGAATACATTCAGCATCAGTCGCCCTCAGGGAAACGCTAACGAGAGCCACAGAGAGTGACCACTTCGTACTCATTAGAGCAGAAATAACGTGCTGCGAGTCCAAACGCTGATGAGGGTGAGGGACCGGACCCCTTAGCCATTGCTGGCGGGAATGAAAAACACGCAGCCACTCCGGACGACAGGCCAGCAGCTTCTCACGAAACTAAAATGCAGCCAACTAACCTGTAACCCAGCAATTGCACTTCTGGGGAAATCTGCCCAAGGGATATGCACACGCATGTTCATACTAAAACTTGCAAACAAATGAAGACAGCAGTTTTATTCACAACAGTCAAACAATAAGCCATCCAGGTATCCTCCAGGGGGTGAGTGTAGGACTGCAGGTCATCCACGCTGTGGACTGCGCCTCAGAAAGGAACAGGAAAGATCCACTGAAGCAACCAATACTCAGGGCACTGTGCTGAGTGAGAACAGGCAAGCAAAGAGGGTTACGCAGTGTATGATTCCTGTATGCAGCATTGCTACAATGTCACAGTGTCACAGAGGGGAGTATGCGGCATTGCTACCATGTCACAGTGTCACAGAGGGGAGTATGCGGCATTGCTACAATGTCACAGTGTCACAGAGGGGAGTATGCGGCATTGCTACAATGTCACAGTGTCACAGTGTCACAGAGGGGAGTATGCGGCATTGCTACAATGTCACAGTGTCACAGTGTCACAGAGGGGAGTATGCGGCATTGCTACAATGTCACAGTGTCACAGAGGGGAGTATGCGGCATTGCTGCCATGTCACAGTGTCACAGAGGGGAGTATGCGGCATTGCTACAATGTCACAGTGTCACAGTGTCACAGAGGGGAGTATGCGGCATTGCTACAATGTCACAGTGTCACAGAGGGGAGTATGCGGCATTGCTACAATGTCACAGTGTCACAGTGTCACAGAGGGGAGTATGCGGCATTGCTACAATGTCACAGTGTCACAGTGTCACAGAGGGGAGTATGCGGCATTGCTACAATGTCACAGTGTCACAGAGGGGAGTATGCGGCATTGCTACAATGTCACAGTGTCACAGTGTCACAGAGGGGAGTATGCGGCATTGCTACCATGTCACAGTGTCACAGAGGGGAGTATGCGGCATTGCTACAATGTCACAGTGTCACAGTGTCACAGAGGGGAGTATGCGGCATTGCTACAATGTCACAGTGTCACAGAGGGGAGTATGCGGCATTGCTACAATGTCACAGTGTCACAGAGGGGAGTATGCGGCATTGCTACAATGTCACAGTGTCACAGAGGGGAGTATGCGGCATTGCTACAATGTCACAGTGTCACAGTGTCACAGAGGGGAGTATGCGGCATTGCTACAATGTCACAGTGTCACAGTGTCACAGAGGGGAGTATGCGGCATTGCTACAATGTCACAGTGTCACAGAGGGGAGTATGCGGCATTGCTACAATGTCACAATGTCACAGTGTCACAGAGGGGAGTATGCGGCATTGCTACAATGTCACAGTGTCACAGAGGGGAGTATGCGGCATTGCTACAATGTCACAGTGTCACAGTGTCACAGGTGGGATTATGCGGCATTGCTACAATGTCACAGTGTCACAGAGGGGAGTATGCGGCATTGCTACAATGTCACAGTGTCACAGAGGGGAGTATGCGGCATTGCTGCCATGTCACAGTGTCACAGAGGGGAGTATGCGGCATTGCTACAATGTCACAGTGTCACAGTGTCACAGAGGGGAGTATGCGGCATTGCTACAATGACAGTTTTGCAGATGCAATACACACAGTGGTTGTCATTCAGGGACCAGTGGGGCAGAAGGAGATGGATGTGATGATGAAATGCTGACCAGGTGAGTTTTGCAATGTTGGGACTGTTCTGTGTCTTGGCTGTGGTAGTGGGTGCATGAACTTAAGTGATGAACTTGTGTAGAACTTAACACACACCCGTACAGGATAACACACGTCAAAATGGGGACATCTGAGTTGAAATTGGTGAATTGCAGTTCACACCCTGGTTGTGATGTTTTATTACAGATTTGCAAAATGTTAGCATGGGGAATGGGGCACAGTGAACAGGGACCCCTTTGTCTGAACACCTGGGGCCCAGACCAGTGAGGCTGCCTGCTCTGTGCATGGCCATATGTCAGCGCTCTCCGTGTCTTCAGCCACAAAAGAAGACAGTCCCCTTGTCACTGGGTCTCAGGCTTTCTCCGATTCCGAGATGTGCAGTGACGACCCTGCTGATGGCATCAGAGACGCGTGCACCCACACATCCATCCCAGTGTCTGCTTGGTTGTGGCTTTTCCACAGTCTTTTAAAAAATTATTTTACTGATTTTAGAGAGAGAGGAAAGGAGAAGGAGAGAGAGAGAGAAACATTAATGAGAGAAGCATCAACATCGACTGGCTGCCTCCTGCACGGCCCCTACTGGGGACCGAGCTCGCAACCCGGACATGTGCTCTGACTGGGAACCGAACCAGTGACCTCTTGGTGCATAAGTCAATGCTCAACCACTGAGCCACACCAGCCCGGGAAGCCTTTCGGCCCAGGACAACGGCAGGCACAGTCGTGCAGGGACCAGGGCAGCTTCGGAAGGAAAAGGCCGTTCCAAGAATGGCAGGTCAGCCAGCCATGGGAAAGGACTCGCCTCCTCATGGGCCAACCCTCCAAGGTCGTCAGGCAGAGCCCCAGGCTCCGACTTCCCGGAGGCGACTGTCTATCCTCCAGAGGAAGGCACGTTTAAAAGCGGGACCCGGTGCCCGCACCCCAGGACTGGACCGCCCGGAGTTAACGCATCTCCCGTCCCCGTCCCCGCTGCCAGGGGCTGCGCAGGCCAGAGGGCCGGGCGGAGCGCATCCGCGCATGCAGTTCTCTGCAAACTGAGTTCGAGAACTTTATCAGTAGACGGTCTTAGAACGGTCTCGACAGAGACTTGTGAAATAAGCCCTTTGATTCTGTGTGCAGCCTGTCCTTCCGAAAAAGCCCCCTGAGGAACTTCCTGCCCCTCTTGGGGAGATCAGGTTGTTCGAGAGGCCGCCAACATTCGGTTTTTCTCTTTTTGGCCAAGAAGGTGAAGAAAATAAAAAGCCGCTGATGGGAACGAGAATTTTTTTACTCCTCACCTGAGGATATTTTTCCATTGCTTTTTTAGAGAGAGAGGAAGAGAGAGGGAAAGACAGAGAGAAACATCGATGTGAGAGAAACACACTGATTGGTTGCCTCCTGCACGAGCCCCAAGCCAGGGCCCCGGCCGGGGAGGGCTGGCAACCGAGGTACGTGCCCTTGACCAGAATGGAACCCGGGACCCTTCAGTCCACAGGCCGATGTTCTATCCACTGGGCCACACCAGCCAGGGCAGAAATGAGAACTTTTGAAACCACATTTAGGGTAAGTCGGTCAGGCTGTCTCAGGTTCCAAGGTTCTCCTGAAATCCGAGACCGGGGAGACTCCGTACCCTCCCCCCAACAAAGGTGCCAGTGGCAGACCGAGCTGGGGGAGGAGCACCCCTCCCGTGATCCTTGAAGACGGGACCCGCATGTCTCCTGGACGCGTGGATCACGAGACTCGACGGTGCCACGTCCTCTGTGGTGCCAGCGGTCCCCGTCCTGCCACGTCTCCATTCGCTGTTCACTTGGCGCCGAGAGCTGCCCCACGCATCGCATCGGTGCGGGAAGCGCTTGCTGACGGACTCTAACTTACCCACTGATTCCCAGCCGCCAGCCGCAGCTCCCCGATGCTTCCCTTCCTCCCTGCGATTCTGTAGACGGAGGCGGCATGGCCCTGGCTTTTCTCTTTCCTGACGGCGCTGACTCAATGCCCAGCGATCGTGGTTCCATTCTGTCCCCGGAGGGCACTGGGCCTGATGCGGCCGCTGTTTAGTGCCCATCTGTGGCCTGAGCTGTCCAGCGCGGTGCCCGCCCCCCGCCCGCCATCAGGGAGACTCCGCTGAGAGATGGGGGCACACTAACAGTGACCGCGGGGCCTCGCTGGGCCTGGTTTGCTGCTTCACCCTTTACTGTTCCCATTTAGGAGGCAGTTTTCCTCATTTGCCCAGCGCATCCTTCCTTACGGGACGCTCCGTGGTAATGAAGCCATTTGTGTGGTTGCCTCTCCTGCCCCCGGTGCTCCCCACGTTTTATCATTTTCTCCGGCCGCGGGGGGAGGGTTTATTACACAGACTTCATACTTCACAGCGGAGAACCAGGCAGGAGCGCAGTGACGGCCCTGGGGCCACGGGGAGGGATGGGCCGCGCAGGCTGAGCACAGTCAGCAGGAACCTCACACAGCCCCCAGGCCGGCCCGGCAGGAGTCTGCGTTTTGATGAATAAATGGCATTTTCAGCTAGTAATTTGGCAACAAAGAATAGTTATTTGGTGAGCGTGTGGGGAACAGTAAAATGATAGAAGCTCCTGGTGGCTGCTGGAAAGCGTGCATGTTAATGAAGACCCCCCAGCCCCAGGTTCCTGAGGCTCCGTGCCTGGAGAGCGGAGAGGAGACTGCATGGGCCAGCTGTTTGCAGGTCGGGGAGGGGAGCGAGGCTGTCAGTGAGACTCAGAACAGGGCGCCTCCACCACTGATGAGAGGCCGGGCGCCGCAGCTGAGTTTCCCAGTGTGAATGCCACCTCCCCCCCAGCACCAGGTGTGGGACACACACTCCCCCCAACACCAGGTGTGGGACACACACTCCCCCCCCAACACCAGGTGTGGGACACACTCCCCCCAACACCAGATGTGGGACACACACTCCCCCCCCGCACCAGGTGTGGGACACACACTCCCCCCCCGCACCAGGTGTGGGACACACACTCCCCCCGCACCAGGTGTGGGACACACACTCCCCCCCACCAGGTGTGGGACACACACTCCCCCCCCCGCACCAGGTGTGGGACACACACTCCCCCACCCGCACCAGATGTGGGACACACACTCCCCCACCCGCACCAGGTGTGGGACACACACTCTCCCCCGCACCAGGTGTGGGACACACACTCCCCCCGCACCAGGTGTCCCTCTCACACTCCCCCCCCCCCACCAGGTGTGGGACACACACTCCCCCCCCGCACCAGGTGTGGGACACACACTCCCCCCGCACCAGGTGTGGGACACACACTCCCCCCCCCCCACACCAGGTGTCCCTCTCACACTCCCCCCCGCACCAGGTGTGGGACACACACTCCCCCGCACCAGGTGTGGGACACACACTCCCCCGCACCAGGTGTGGGACACACACTCCCCCCGCACCAGGTGTCCCTCTCACACTCCCCCGCACCAGGTGTGTGGGTGGGACACATCTACCTGTGCTTTGGTTGATCACCTGTGCGATGAGGATATTGCTAAGCCGGCTCACAGGGCTGAGGGGAGGGTAGGAAGACAACACGTGGGCACTCAGCTCGGAGCGTGGTGTGTCCGGTGAGACACTCCGCGTTAGCTTGGCCATGAACGGCGCTGTTGCTGTCATGCTTCTGTGAGCCGGGGCCAGCACCCTGATGCTAACTGCTCGTGGTGACCGCAATGGACGACGATAAATATGTCCCAGGTCAGTGAGTGCGGGAGCACGCCCCCGTGTGGCCAGAGTGCGGCCCATTCTTTTTTTTAATTTTTAACTATTGTGCTGATGTAAGTTTTTAACTTATTGGTGATGGCATTAGAGACGTCCCCCCTTTCCTTCCCTCACCAGCCCCTCACGCACCCAGGGCTTGCCCACACAGCTGTCTTAATTTTTGAAGGTGCAGAAAAGACTTCGGCCACGGCTCTGTACAGATGTGAGCTACCTGTGCCTAACTGTGAAATCAGAGAGCAAGGGAGTGTGGCCGCCAGTGCTGTTCTGGGTTCTCCTGGCAGAATAAATCGCTGACATTGTCGGGGACGAGCTTTCTCACCGGCTCTCGGCCCGGCCGGGGTGGCTCAGTGGCTGAGCGTCAGCCCAGGAACCCAGAGGTCACTGGTCGATTCCTGGTCAGGACACATGCCTGGGCTCTGCTCGATCCCCAGCAGGGGGCGTGCGGGAGGCAGCGGATCGATGACGTTTCTTATCAAAGTTTCTTCTATCCCTCTCCCTTCCTTTCGCTCAAAATCGATAAAAACATACTCAAAAGGTTTGTGCTAAAAAAAGAGGACAGCCTCGCCTGTGTGCTCGGACTAAGGAGAGCAGGAAAGATCCCTGCTAAGTGCTCTGTGACCGAAGCCCTGCCGGGTCTGTGTGGTCAGAGGCCCGCCTGCCGCGACCTGTGCCCGGGGAGGCCGGTGAGCCAGCTGTGCCCGGGGAGGCCGGTGAGCCAGCTATGCCCGGGGAGGCTGGTGAGCCAGCTGTGCCCGGGGAGGCTGGTGAGCCAGCTGTGCCTGGGGAGGCCGGTGAGCCAGCTGTGCCCGGGGAGGCCGGTGAGCCAGCTGTGCCCGGGGAGGCCGGTGAGCCAGCTGTGCCCGGGGAGGCAGGTGAGCCAGCTGTGCCCGGGGAGGCCGGTGAGCCAGCTTTGCCCGGGGAGGCCGGTGAGCCAGCTGTGCCCGGGGAGGCCGGTGAGCCAGCTGTGCCCGGGGAGGCTGGTGAGCCAGCTGTGCCCGGGGAGGCCGGTGAGCCAGCTGCAGCCACGGCCCTCAGTGCTGAAAGTCTGGCAGCACAGACACCCTGGGTCCCGTCTTTGTCTCCACAGAGCAGGTTAGAACAGGTGGCCCTGTCCTTGCGGCCCCGCGTCTGCAGGAGCTGGAGTCCGGACGATGCTGCGGAGCAGGTGGGTCCTCAGGGGCAGCCGGGACGCGGCGCCATCCTAGTCCCCGGCCAGGATCTAAGCCCCACACACACACAGGAGGTGCCCGGTCTCCCCAGTCCCGTTGCCAGCGATGCAGCTGCACCCAGTGCTGGGCGTTGTGGGCGGGTTACGTGGCCTCATTCTAGAAAGCACTTGTTCTTACAGAAACCTGATGTGCCAGAGCCCAGGGGGAGCGAAAGGACGTGGAGAAGCCCATCGCCCGAGGGTGTTTTCCCATTGATTGTCAGGGAGAGCGGGAGAGAGAGGGAGGCAGAGAGGAACATCGATGTGAGAGAGACACATCCATTGGTCGCCTCCTGCAGGAGCCCCGACCAGGGCCCGGCGGGGGAGGAGCCTGCAACCAAGGCACGTGCCCTTGACCGGAATCGAACCCGGGACCCTTTGGTCTGCACACTGGTGCTCTGTCCACTGGGCCACGCCGGCCAGGGCGGTTTGCCTTATCTTTCATGGTTTGGAAAAGCGTGGGTACCGATCATACCCCACCCGGAGGAGTTCTCCCGGAACTCCGATTTGGACCCAGGAGCCCAGCCTCTGTGGCCTTTATCCCGCGCCGCGCAGAAACCTGTCTGCCCGGGACCTGTGCACACCCGCGGGCACACGCCCCCAACGCGTGCGAGGAGGGAAGTGACACACTTACACATACAAGACGGTCCTGGTGTCGCCCACCTTGCCGGCGTCGCCCACGGTCAGGGTGTCGTAGCCGCGCTCCAGCTCGAACTCCTCGAAGGCCAGCTTGATGACCTGCGGGGACAGGAGAGAATACAGCACCCTGGAGCCTCCGACTCGGCCAGCGCCTTCCAGCGAGGCTTCCACCTGCCCCATTCCACTGCGTCCCCCAAGCTGCCCCCCATCCCACTGCGTCCCCCGTGCTGCCCCCCATCCCACTGCGTCCCCCATGCTGCCCCCTGATCCCACTGCGTCCCCCGTGCTGCCCCCCGATCCCTCTGCGTCCCCCATGCTGCCCCCCGATCCCACTGCGTCCCCCGTGCTGCCCCCCATCCCACTGTGTCCCCCATGCTGCCCCCTGATCCCACTGCGTCCCCCGTGCTGCCCCCCCCGATCCCTCTGCGTCCCCCATGCTGCCCCCCGATCCCACTGTGTCCCCCGTGCTGCCCCCATCCCACTGCGTCCCCCGTGCTGCCCCCCCCGATCCCACTGCGTCCCCCGTGCTGCCCCCCCGATCCCTCTGCGTCCCCCGTGCTGCCCCCCGATCCCACTGCGTCCCCCGTGCTGCCCCCCGATCCCACTGTGTCCCCCGTGCTGCCCCCCATCCCACTGCGTCCCCTGTGCTGCCCCCCATCCCACTGCGTCCCCCGTGCTGCCCCCCGATCCCACTGTGTCCCCCCGTGCTGCCCCCTCATCCCACTGCGTCCCCCGTGCTGCCCCCCCGATCCCACTGCGTCCCCCGTGCTGCCCCCCCGATCCCACTGCGTCCCCCGTGCTGACCCCCGATCCCCACTGCGTCCCCCGTGCTGACCCCCCCGATCCCACTGCGTCCCCCGTGCTGCCCCCCCATCCCCACTGCGTCCCCCGTGCTGCCCCCCGATCCCACTGCGTCCCCCGTGCTGCCCCCCCCCCCGATCCCACTGCGTCCCCCGTGCTGCCCCCCGATCCCACTGTGTCCCCCGTGCTGCCCCCCATCCCACTGCGTCCCCCGTGCTGCCCCCCATCCCACTGCGTCCCCCGTGCTGCCCCCCGATCCCACTGCGTCCCCCGTGCTGCCCCCCGATCCCACTGCGTCCCCCGTGCTGCCCCCCGATCCCACTGTGTCCCCCGTGCTGCCCCCCATCCCACTGCGTCCCCCGTGCTGCCCCCCGATCCCACTGCGTCCCCCATGCTGCCCCCTGATCACACTGTGTCCCCCGTGCTGCCCCCCATCCCACTGCGTCCCCCGTGCTGCCCCCCGATCCCTCTGCATCCCCCGTGCTGCCCCCCGATCCCACTGTGTCCCCCGTGCTGCCACGCTGCCCTGGGACTAGCGACATGGACCATGGTACCCACGGGGAGTGTATAGAAGTCAGCATCGCGTTACTCCATAGTTAATCCTCATCAGCTCCACAAGCGACATTAACCGTATTACGCTTTAAGTCAAATATCTATCAAATATTTATGTTAACACTTTTAGTGCTGGGAGTGACAGGAAGAAAACTCAGTCTAATCAAAAGCAATGTTGATCATAATTAATGAAAATATATTTGAAGGATACCTAGAACTCCATGAAATGAATACTTTCAGAGAAATGTATGCATATTTTATGTAATTATTTACATTAACATATGAAAAAGAACTGAGACTAGAAAACTGTCCTCTGCATGTAATTTGCAAAGGCTTGAGGTGTTTTTTAATTTTTACTTTTATAAAGAACACCCTGTCATGGGGATGAGCGCGTGACATCTAGGCAAGACGGCTGCTCTCTGACGCGCAACACAATCCTGTTCTCTGGGCTTCTTTCCGCAGACACGGGGCCTTTCCTCCTGAGAGAGGGATACTTCCTTCAGGGACCAATCCGTGATGACGGGGAGAGAGCGCAGGAGGTGTCGTAAAGGTAGACTAGAACCCACGGAGACCAGAAGGGACAGACAGCTGACAATCATAGATGATAGATAGATAGATAGATAGATAGATAGATAGATAGACAGACAGACAGACATAGATAGATAGATAGATAGATAGATAGATAGATAGATAGATAGATAGATAGATAGATTGATGAGAGATAGATAGAGGTAGATGATGATAGATAGATAGATAGATAGATAGATAGATAGATAGATAGATAGATAGATGATAGATAGATAGATGATAGATAGATAGAGGTAGATGATAGATAGATAGATAGATAGATAGATAGATAGATAGATAGATAGATAGATAGATAGATAGAGATAGATAGATATAGAGGTAGATGATTTATAGATAGATAGATAGATAGATAGATAGATAGATAGATAGATATAGATAGATAGATAGATAGATGAGAGATAGAGGTAGATGATTGATAGATAGATAGATAGATAGATAGGTTGATAGATGATAGATAGATGATAGATAGAGATAGTTGATAGATATATAGATGATAGATAGATGTAGCTGATAGATACATAGCTGATAGATGATAAATAGATGATAAATGCTATAGATAAATATGACAGACAGACATGATAGGTATAATCGATGAAAGAGATAGACTGATACAGACAATATCTAAATGAAAGTGGTAGAGATGACAGATAGATATAGATGGTAGAAAGACAGGGGAAACAGGTAAATAGGTAAGAGAGAGAGAAGGAGAGAGAGGGAGGGGGGGAGAGAGAGAGAAAGAGAGAAGAGAAAGAGAACAGGAAGCAGAAACCCTAGAACTGGAGAGACAGCTAAGGGATCTATGTCAGAGGAAATCAGCATCTCTGGACTCTTATTAAAACGCCGTCAGATGCTGTTTGTTAAACCGGCGGGAGAGGCCTGAGGACACGCGGAGGCGGCTCTGACTCAGCTCCACCCGTGTGCGCAGCCCCGCCCCGGCGCTCCCAGGCCGTGCGGACGTGCGGTGGTTGTGTTGCCGTCTGAAAGTCTCAGGGAGCTTAGTGATGGGCATCGGAATGTGTGTGTAACCCCCACTCTTCCCAAGTGGCGTGTGCGTGAACACGTGACTGGGGCACCTGGTTAGAAACAGGCCTGGGGCTGGAGCTGCTGGGACCCAGCCTGACCCGCCTGTGCAGCCCGGCCTGGGGGTTTGGGTTCGGTTGGTTTCTTCCCACGCGTCCACTTATCCGGACCACGTCCCGTCTCCCTCCACGGCGCCTTTCCCGTGGGGTGGGCTGGCTCCGCCCTGACTAGCAGCCCGCAGAGGCGCCCATCATCCAGTAACACCCAGCGCCCCGCTGGCCGGCTGGCGGGCGCCCGCCCGGCAGGGCTCTCCCTGCAAAGGGGCTTCCGTTGGGGTGGGAGATGCCACTTGCGATGCTTTCCAGCCCAGGCCGGGGCCGGGGCCGGGGGTGGGGGGGGCTTTGTCGGGGCTCAGCCTGGACCACCACAGTGGCTGCTGTCAAAGGACCGCCTTTACCTATGCTGGGAACGTGGCCTCGGAAACATAAGGCAGAAACACACATCCTAACGAATTTCCTAACGCAGCCTGCCAACAGTTCCCGGTACAGCCTCCCGGAGACGCAGGCCAGGAGGATGCCGACAGAATAGCTGCTTGTTTGTTTTTTAATCCTCACCTGAGGACATGCTATTGATTTCAGAGAGAGGGGCGGGGGAGGGAGGAGGAGAGAGGGAAGGAGGGAGAAAGAGAGGGAGGGAGAGAGAGAGAGAGAGAGAGAGAGAGAGAGAGAGAGAGAGAGAGAGAGAGAGGGGAGAGAGAGAGAGAGAGAGAGAGGGAGAGAGAGACAGAGAGACTGGATTGGATGCCTCCCATACGTGCCCTGAGCAGAGATCACACTGCAGCCTCTCCTTGTACGGGGAGATGCCCCAACCAACCGCGCCACAGCGGCCAGGGCAGCAGAAGGCAACGACAATGAACACCGAGTGCGTGTGAGGCCGGCAGCGGGTGATCTGCATGCGCAGTGAAACGATGTTCACAGCCAGGCTAGCCACCTGTGCTCACATGGACACCGTGTGTGGTGAGCGCGCCTGAAACCTCTCAGCCAATGCCCAGTGAACTACATGGTTACCATCATTATGTTCATCCTCATGGGAGGACATGTTTATTAATGAGAATGAGAGAGAGAGAGAGAGAGAGAGAGAGAGAGAGAGAGAGAGAGAGAGAGAGACATCAGCTGCCTCCCACAGGCACCGCCTGGGGGTTGAACCCGCAGCCTCGGTGTAGGCCCTGCCTGAGAATCGATGCCCAGCCTCTGGTGTATGGATGGCACTTGAGCCCGCGGAGCCGCCCGGCCGGGAGGTGTGCATGACCAGCCGCAGTCCCCAGGCCGTGACTAATCTGTATCCGCATTCGTCCTACAAAGCTGTGCCCTTGGCCCCTGGTGATGCCATCCCAGCCTCTCCTCGTGCACCGGACTCGCTGAGGCCCCGCCTCTCGGTGGGAGCGGGCAGGCTCCCCTGTGCGTGGCTGATTGCACTGGCCACTCCCTGCGGGTTCATCACGCCGTCACCAACGCCAGGGTCTACCGGTGAGGCTGAATATGATTCCGTGGGGCGTGTATGCCACAGGTCGTTATCCACACTTTCTCCGTGGACGGCGGGGTTGCTGTGCCTGGGCTGTTGGGAATGGCGCTGCCACATGCATTACCCTGCAGGGTTCAGGGCATCTAGCCGGAAGGGGCTCCTGAGTTTCTGACACACGTGTGTGCTCCTGCCTGGGCCCACGGCCGCTCACACTCCTCGCTCGAGTCTCTGCAGGATGGCGGTGTCTGGGTGGTGCCCCGGCCCATTCTGGCCAGACGTCAGTCCCTCTGGCAGCATCCCGCCCCTTCCCTTCCAACGGCCCAGCGTTCTGAAGTGTTTTGCTGGCTGGCTGGCCTGCCTGCCTCCCTCCTTCATGGTAGGGGCCGGGATGGAGGCTGCCCCAGCCTAGGGCAGCCCTGACCCGCCTGCCGGCATTTACGGAATATGCTTAGCTCAGGCCCAGCGCCAGGATGAAGACAGAGAGAAGACAAAGTCCTGGTCTGCAAAAAACTCAGTGTCTACAAGGGGTGGGGGATAAACACAAAGTGATTGTGTGACTTTTAACTTTACAGAGAGAGAACCTTAGTGACAGCAGAGAAAAGGGAAGGCCTTGGAAAGAAGGGCAGAGCCTGGAACTCAGGAACATGAAGCGCGCAGGGGTCTTTCGGTAGACACAGAATAACGACAGAAGCTAAGACTTAGTGCAACCGCCTCTTAATTATTGGAGATAAAACTGTTCACTGTGTAGGTACGAGGGGTTCACACACTGTTTAACTACCCAGTTCTTCAGTTTTCTTACTAAGGAGTGGGGCAGGGGAGGGGGGATTAGAGAAAACAATTTGTAAGTTTGTTCAGCTCCTGTCAATACTATTTGTGCAGCTATGACCCCGGAATATCTCCGTCTGTCAACAGCAACCCTGTGGGCCTTAGCTGCCTGCCCATAGCGCCACCTAGTGGTGAAAATGGAGGCAAAAGTCAGAGCTAAAATGTCCCAGCATGCTCTGCAGGTGTCAGTGTCCCAGCATGCTCTGCAGGTGTCAGTGTCCCAGCATGCTCTGCAGGTGTCAGTGTCCCAGCATGCTCTGCAAGTGTCAGTGTCCCAGCATGCTCTGCAGGTGTCACTGACTTTGCAGGAGAGAAACATGGTTGCAACTTTGATGCAAATACAAATGCAAGTCTTTCCCGTCACTGCCTCAGAACCAACTGGGACAGGGCTGTTGGCTGTGCCGAGGGTCAGGGCTGAAGTAACAGGATCCCTGGAACTGGTGGCAGGTGTGGCCTGGCGGGGCAGCATGCAGGGCTGGCCATGGAGGGTGGCGGGTGGGGACAGGATGGGGTGAACGCAGCCACTTCTAAGGCAGCCCCTGCCAGACATCTGTGCATGCACACGCTTTGCCACGTGGGGCCATTTAACCCTGGACACCTGAGCGGAGATGCGTGTCCCCGTCTCAGTCTGTCCGGGAGCCATCCCTAGCTGCATTCCATCCGGAATGAGCCCTCTGTGCTGTGACTTCCAGATAAACAGGCCCAGCTGCCCACGGCTTCTCCACCTCGGAGGCCTGTGCCCCAGGAAGAAGGCGGTCGCGACACCGCGGCATCTCCCGAAGGAAGAGGGGCCCACGCCGTTTCAGGAGAGAAGGCGGGGTGTGCGAAGGTGGCACAGACCCACATTCGATAGGAACCCCTCAAGCCCACACCAGCCAAACGCCCTGACGCTGTCCGCAGCCGGGGATGCTCGCGCGCAGCCACAGGCAACGGCTCCGCGGGGGGACAGGGAGATGTTTGCGGGTGCAAGAAGAGGCTCACGACGGAGCTCTGAGTCTTATTAGTCCTGGGCGAGGCGTCAGCGCACCCGGCGTTATCGAGAAAATCATCCAATATGTGCTCGGACGGATGGCCGAGGCCGGCGATTTATTAAAAATATGAGGCGGGGGATCTGAGACCCACAGCACAATAACCGCCGCAGAACAGAGCAGAGCGTCATTCCACGCGGCAAAATGCAGAATTGGTCTTTACAGAACCGGGGCCTACTGTGCCCCATCCATTTCCATCCACGAATATATATGTTTAAATAAAATAAAATAATTTAATTCAGCAAACCGGTTGGGAGAGCTGCGAATTCCTCTGCAGCTTGAAACGTGAGCAGCGCGGCCGGTCGGTGTCACCGGGGAGCGCCCATCGCCTGGCAGACGTTCCGGATCCATCCAGCTGCACGCGGCAGACACCCTCTTTAGTGATGGCATGCAGAGACAACACTGCTCCTGGGAAATGGCACCGAGGCACTCCAGAAAGAACTCCGAAAATGCCGGAACAGCAGGGACCACTGATCTCCGTGCAGCGAGACGCAGCCCCACGGAGGAGCAATTAAAATGGGACAATGCGACCCGGCAAAATAACTCAGCGCACGGAGCTAATGTAGGATGTCAGAAACGGAGGGAGGAGACAAATGAGAAACAGCTAATCACGCCCCAAAGAACCGTCTCAGTAAGTTGTTGGTGTGACTCTCGCCTCCCGTGAGGGCCGCGGGATGGAACACTTCATTACACGTCCTATTTGTTAGACTTAATTATTAGACGCAGCCAGTCTCCGTGCCAACCTCAGATAAATCACCCCAATCAATGCCACCCGCCCGTCGCTCCGGCTCCATCTGAACAACGATTCACCAGACAGCCGCGGGCGGGCCCCGGCGCGGCTCACGCGGTCCCTCTTGCTTCAGACGGGGGACGTGGCAGCGCTGCAGATGGAGAGGGCCGTGGCTGTCTTTAAACAACGTGCACGCTAGCCAGCTTTTGTTTCTCTTGCCGCATTGAATATGCTTTTCCGAAACCAAAGTTAGAGACTCCGACTTGTGTGCTTTCCCATCCCCTGTGCCATTATTGGGGTCACTTTCAAATTAAAGGGAAAAGCAGATAGATGGAACACACTAAACCACCGCCATCCCAAACACAATGACTCATTATCCCCGGTGGGCAACGTTACCCGCTCTTGGTCTTGCCCAACACATGGAAATCACGTTTATCAGTTAATGTGCTGGTTTTTCCCCTTAAAATAGCTGCTCGCTCCTTTTCTTATTTCAGTCCTGTGGGCAGGGCTCTGAGACAGTGAGGACTGGGCACGCGACAGCCCCTGGTGACACGCACTCTCCCGCTTCTCGCAGTTCTTTGAAAATACCCCCAACCGTCTGAGCTTCCCTCACTCCATGACAAGACCTCCACCTCCTCGTCTCTGGCCACGACCGGACTGTCAAGACGAGCAGACCTGGCCGCCTCCTTCATCTCCACCTAAATGTTCCCGGTTTTACTCTCTCTTCATTTGCTTCTGTCTCTAAAACTGGCTCCTACCGCCCTGGCTGGTGTGGCCCAGTGGATAGAGCGTCCGCCTGCGGCCTGAAAGGTCCCAGGTTCCATTTCCGGTCAGGGCACATGCCTGGGTTGTGGGCTCCATCCCCAGTGGGGGGCATGCAGGAGGCAGCTGATCCATGATTCTCGCTCATCACTGAAGTTTCTATCTTCTCTCTCCCTTCCCCGTCATCTCTGAAATCAACAAAAAATATATTTAAAAACTAAAAATGGCTACTACCCATGTACTTCACTCTCAGTCACATTTACACCCCAAAGTGGGAAGGAAATCCGGATACTCAGGGCCACTTCTGTGGGAACTCCATGGCGAGGGGACGAGCGAGGTACAAACACCTTGGAGACCCCTAGCCCAGGGGACAGTGGTCGGAACTGAGCCTTTCATGGTGTGAGAGCTCATTCCTGTTTAGTCGGAGGGCATTCCATCGTGTGCAGGGACCACAGCGTGCCCACCACGTCCACGTTTGGGGAATTCGAACAAGCCGCTCTCCGCGTCAGGGCAGGGTGCTATGGGAACATACGGGGTACCTCGTCCAGGGCAGTTGTGGGGCCGTGTGGGGAGAGTGGGTTTGGTTGTGTGGGACACCCCCACACTATCTTCCTCGGCGGCTGCCCCACCGCGTCCCCGGCAGCGGCGTGTGCGCTTCCTGCGGCCCCGCGCCCTCCCCGCTCGGGGCCAGGCCAGTGCCTGGGTCTTGGCCATTCTAACAGCTGTGGCGTGGCACCCACACTGTCGGACAGGTCATTCTCAAGCCCAGGTTTACTCAGACACATACAAAGCCCTCGCCTTGCACAGTGAGCGAGCCCCGTGTTTAGTAGCGACGTCTGGTCTGCCTGGGCCTCGCCCCACGGAACGCCCTCGGGACGTGACCTTTGGAGGTGAGGGTTGACTGTGGGCCCTGGAGAGAGCGCAGGGCCGTGTCAGCGCCCTGGGTCAAAGGGAAACGCGTTTCCAGTGAGAAGGCAGCGCTCAGCAGCCCCTGAGAAGCAGGGCCAGGACCGTGCGTCTAAGAGGGTGAATGCAGCCCGCCCAGGCCCGGCGCCAGGAGTTCACCCGCTGAGCTGCGTGGTCACCAGGAGGGGCCTGGAGGGCCGTCCTTGGGGATGAGACTCGCGCATCGGGCCATGGATTCCACCTGAAGATACACACGTAGCTCCGCCTTCCCGGCCAGCCCGGCACCTGAGCATCAGCCTGTCCCGGGTGCCCTCTGCCTTGCCCTGGCATCCGATCCATCACATCACGGCAGCTCGATGGCTTCAAAGCTGCTCTCTCCCAGCTGCCCACGACCCGCCCTGATGTTTACATCTGCAGTGGTAAGGGCCCTGTGGGAAGGCTCCGTGGGAAGCGATGGGAACAATGCATCGCAGGAACGTCTAACATGAGATGCCGCCACTGAGTTAAATGGGGTTGTGTCCACAGTGGCCCCGCCATCGGAGCTCCGCCAGAAGGCGTCCTGGCACTGTAATAGGAAACATGGGCACGTGCCACTCCCGCACACACATCGTTCTCAGCATTAGGGTCCCTCACCGCTGGTGGGACCACCCGTGTACAGATGGGGGACACGCCACAGAGCTTAAGCCATTCACCCCAAACCTGACCACTTCATGATGGGGTCCACGCAGCTTCACGGAGCCGTCCCTGGTGAGGCGTCGTTCAGGTTAGAACAGTAACCTCTATTCTCACGTTGAAAATGGAAAGCTTGGAGCCGGTGCTTAACGTATATTTATAGAGAGCGATGGGGGCAGGGTGGGGGAGCATGTCGACATGTGTCTATAAATCGTAAGATAAACAGTGTTTGCTCCCCCAAATCTCTATGGAATATAAATCGTCTTAAACTAGGAAGTGGTCCAGCAGAAGCAAATCGGAAGAGGCACTTCTTCCCAGCAGGGACGATGCCCCCAGTGATGCTATTGCAACCGTGGAGGAGCGACCCCTCCTGTGCACGTGGAGTGGGAGGAAGCCCTCCGGACAGTCTGTCTACTTTAAACTGTAAGTGGCTGAATGCCCCGCGCACTGCAGACACAGCAAACAGCTGCCCACAGAAGGGTTATTCTGCAGAATGTGCCGTCCGGGCCAAGTGTCCGCCACAAACGAACCACCCAGGCTGAACGAAGTGCAGCCACGGCCACGGGTGCCACCAGCGACGCCTCCCCCTTAGACTCCGCCCTCTCACCTGGACAGGTGGGCTCAGGTCACAGCGGGGAAGCAGCTCACGTCCTCTACACATCACACCGTCCTCTCCTGCTTTCTCCATCACCCGATACCCCATGTGCTCGGATGCGCCACGCGCTGAAAATCCACCTTTCCCAGCATGCCTTTCACCTGGGTGACCAGGTGACAGACTCTTCCTCAAAGTCGCTATCAGAGAGGAGAGAACATGCCAGAAAAAGCCGAGATCCCCCGGAGCTACCGTGTTCATCAGCCTCAAAGCATTCCCAGTGCGAAACCATCGAGTGGGACAGAAGGTCTCCAAGCGGCACCCGTGGGCCAGAGCGGGACTTGGCCACCGAAAGGGACCCTGCAAACGTGGGTCTGTGGGGCCACGTGTGTGGGGACAGAGCAGCCTGGGTGGAAACCGTGGCTGTGGGACCATTTAGACTCTCTGCCCCGACACTGAAACTGACAGACAGAAAACACCTGGAAAAATTATTTCTGGAAATCGTTCTCTCTTCAAATATGAGGCTACTGAGACTCTTGAAGATTCCAATACCGTGTGTGCATGTAAATGTGCATTTGATTGGCATGTATCTGCAAAAATAGGGTAAGTCATTTGAGCCTTTGACAACTGAGTGTCAGGCAAAAGTGTGCAACCCATGGTCACGCGGACCCCTTCGGCGCCCCAAATGGTGTCCCTCCTGACAGTGTCTGGAGGACGTCGCTTTAATAAAAGCTGTCACCTAGACAATTTCAGTAGAATGCTAGTACACTGATTTACTGAAAACTAGGCTTATCATCATTTCATCACAGTTTTGAATTATAGAGTTAAAGTGGTGCGTACAACATTGACCTGGATTTTCTCAGCGGAATCGGACGCCCTAAGCCGAGCATTGTGTTTCTAAAATCCGAGGTGCCACTCGCTCATGTGTTTTTGCTAATCCTCACCCGAGGGTATTTTTTCCACTGATTCTCAGAGAGAGTGGAAGGGAGGGAGGAGCGGGGAGGGATGGAGAGACAGAGAGAGAGACAGAGAGAGAGACATCAATGTGAGAGAGACACATCGATTGGTTGCCTCACCCGGACAGGGGCCAGGGATCGAGCCTGCCCCAGGTACATGCCCTTGACTGGGAATCTAACCCGTGATCCTCTGACCCATGGGCCCACGCCCTAACCACGGAACAAAACCAACCAGGGCCACTGACTTGTATTTCAATGCAAGTTCTTTTCCGCGGTTGCTGGCACTCTTATAAGAATGCAGAACACGCCGTGTGCAAGTTGCATGTGACCTGCACACTGAACAGGCCGTCTAGTTGTACCAAACTCATTCCAGAAAGCGTTCTTCCCACGTAGAGTCGTGGTATCTTTTCACAGAAGCGGGGAAGGTGACAGGAACTGAAGAGGCCAGCAGGAATTCGTACAAAATATCATCGTCCGGGTGAGAGGAAGAAACGGGCTATTTCACGCTCAGGTACTTTCACAGGGTTTCCGCCACCTCGTGCCGGTGAGCAGCACTGGCCGAGAACACACCACCTCCCGACTCTGCTCACAAGTTGTCAGAGCAGGGTGCTGGGATGGGAGGGAAGGGCCAGCTCCTCAGGGGGTTCTATTTATAAACACCTGGAAACCGTGTTGTGGCTTTACCCACACGCTGGAAATGAATCTTGCACAGCGGATCCCTGTGTCCTCTCCTCCTCCCACACGAGCCTCCCTTTGGGGTGACCCAGCCTCGATGATCTGTGAGTGACGGCTCCCATGGGCGGGGGTCTGCTGTGGTGGACGGGGAGGGGAGCAACATTGCGTGTGAAAATCAGGGCCTTTAGTCACACAGGGGTGTTTGCAAGGGTGTGCATGGCACATGTGCACCTAATAATGACGTGGCCTACATATTCTCTGGCCATTTTCTCCTGGCATTTTAACGTTATCCATGCCGATGAGAAGAATGGGGCAATCATATGTTTTGAGTACTGAATTCCAAAACATACACTTGTCATCTTCCATCTCACTAGGTGTTTGTTAATTCTGTTGATCTTTTCAAAGAACCATCGCTGGTTACACTGATCTTTTTCTATTATTTCCTATTTCCCATTTTACTTACCTCAGCTCTCAATCAGATGAGCTGCCTGCATCTGTTTGCTTTGGATTTAGTTGGTCCTCGCTTTTTTCTGTTCCTGAAGATGCAATGGTACCTTGTTGATTTGAGACCTTCTAAAGGGAGTGCTTATAGCTATGAATTTCCCTCTTGGCACTGCTTTTGCTGCACCCCAAACATGCTGGTGTGTTTCCATTTTCAGTCGTCTCAAGCTATTTTCTAGCTCCCTTGTGATTTATTCTTTGCTGATGGGCTTATGAGTGTATTGTTTAATATCCGCATATTTGTGCATTTTCAAGTTTTACTTCCCTTATTTATTTTATGTCTCCTTCCACTGTGATTGAGAAAGAGACTTTGCATGATGTCAAGCTTTCTAAATTCTTTAAGAATTGTTTTGTGGCCTAACAGGTGGTCTGTCCTGGAGCATGGTCCATGAGCGCCTGGGGAACAGTAGAGTTTGCTCTTGTTACATTGAGTGCAGACAAGTGGTTTTCAAAAGAGACATTTTAGAAGGCGACATGGTCACTAAGCCGCATGGCCAGCTGGGACTGCCAGGACAGCACGGGGTTCCCAGGCCTCCTGGTGGCAGGCCGGCCTCTGTGCTCCACGTGGTGCGTGCACGGGGTGGGGGGGGCACAGAGATGGGTGAAAGCCGCGGGCCTGAGGTGACCCTCCTCCTCCTCTTCTCTTACCCCCCTCCTCCATTCTGAGAGGTGCCTGCATTTCTCCACCTGGTCTGCCTCCTGGCCTCACCCCGCCCTCAGTTCTGGGGGAGCAGGACTGATGCCACCTCGGCTGAGACCTGAGTGTGCGTGGAAAGCAGGAGCTGACAGGCCATCCGTTGATGTTTTAATCAGCAATCAGCCACGTCCAAGTGTCACGCCTGCTGCATTCTCTCCACGCCTTCTCACGCGGGGTTTCGTCACGCATCTCGTTTCACAGCTGCCTTGGGCTCCATTCCGTTCCCTGGGTAACATACGTGCTCAGGGGAAGGGTTTCTATGAAACTTGGACGTGAACAGCTGGCGGCTCCTCTGTTACAAGTTTACGCGGCCGGCTCAGCGCGGTGACGAGGGAGCCCGGGGTTACATCCCGCTGAAGGAGCTGAGTTCCGTGCTGGGAGTTTTATAGCAGGAAGACAGGCTACATCCGGATTCCTCCGTCCGATGTTCCCTTGAGGACTCAGATGCCTTCTGGGACCATTTCCACGCAGGAGGTGGCCCGCGGCACAAGCGTGTCCCTACGAGCCCCCGGGCCCTGGGACCCTCCTCCCAGGACCTACTACCTGCCCTCTAGCCTCCACCAGCCTGTCAGCCCAAGCCCCGCCCCACCTGCTCTAGGCATTGGTGATGTTTCTCTTATTTCCCATCCCTCCTGCCTATCACGCAGCCTGGCCAATGGCAGGAGCTGGCTCGCTCTCCCTCCTGAGTCACCTGTGTGCACTGTCTCCTGCCATGTTAACGTTGTCCCTGCCAATCAGAAGAATGGGCACAGCATATACATGATAACAGGCAGCAGCCGGAGATACCGACCGCCTCCATCTTCCCGAGCCAGCAGGAGGCTCTTCCCGCCAGGCGGGGGCTGGGCTACCAGCAGCGCCAGAAGCTCTATGGGTGTCTAGCTCAGACGCAGTTGCATTGGGAGAGAGGCCGCCTCTCGGTTCCCGAGAATTGTTCCTGGACTTGGACCTGCGTCCTCGTCTTTCCTGTGCACACCCCCATGCCACCACGCATATCCCCCACCCCCCCCCAAACTCTGGGGCCCCAAAGTGTGAGCTCCTGTCTCCCTGGGTGGGCCCTGCTGGGTTCCGTGGTCTGTGGACTGTTTGCCCGCTCCTCCACGTCCACACCTGGAAATCAGCTGAATGAACTGAAGCAAAGGATGTTGAATCTTGAGAAAAATGCCTTCGTCTGGTGTTTCGGGATCTTAAACTCTGAATTTTAACCACCGTCTCCCCGTGTAACTTACACACGAGGCAGCGGCTCATTGGCGACAGTAGATGAGGTCCTCGGAGTTTTGTGACCTTTAGCGTCTCATTGGTGACGCCTCCTGAACCGCCTTACAACGCACGAGGCGTGTTTTCAGGGGTGACCTCACCCCCTCTTGAAGGGAGAGGCTTGCCCCTCTCCCCATCCTCTCACATGAGCACATACCATTTCACCCCGCATCTTCGACAAAGGTCAGCACACGTCACTTACTTCCTGTGGGAATTCCTGTGGAGTTCTGTTATTAGGAACTTCAATCCTAATTCTGAATGGCCTGAATTCTGATATTCACACCTTATGAACCAGCTAGGATGTGTCAGGGACCGTCCTCAGGTGTTCATTATGTTTTCAAATTTCCTTTTTTCTCCAGCTTTATTGAGGTAGAGTTGTCACAGAAAACCCGCACGTAACTGACACGTAATTGACGTGTACACACGTGCAGGAGACCAGCCCCACAATCACGGTGATGAGCATCATCACGTGCAACAGTTCCTCGTGTCCATTTTTTTTTTTTTTGCATTAAGACAATTTAACATGAGATCTACCTCTTCTTTTTTTTTGTTAATCCTCACTGAGGATATTTTCCCATTGATTCTTAGGGAGAGTGAAGAGAGAAGGAAAGACAGACACAAACATCGATGTGAGAGAAACACACTGATTGGCTGCCTCCTGCACGTGCCCTGACCAGGGCCCACGCTGGGGAGGAGCCTGCACCGAGGTACATGCCCTGGACCAGAACTGAACCCGGGGCCCTTTAGTCGCAGGTCGACACTCTATCCACTGAGCCAGCCCGGCCAGAGTGAGATCTACCTTAACAGATGCTCCAGTGCCGTATCTTCTCGTTTACTCTCCTTAGCGTGCCGCCATAGGCTCACCGTGTAGAAAGCCCCACCTCACGGTCAGAGATTACGACAAAGTGCTCGCTTTACAGAGGCCTGTACCCTCCCCGCTCCCCCCTCGCGGCTGCTGTGACAGGCGCTGCCCCGTGTGCGTTGTGCGAGGTGACGAGTCAGCGGCACCGTGGCGCCCTCATACCCTCTCGGTCTGCTCGCTGAGGCAGGTGAGGTGCCCACGGGCCCATCCTTTTTGCTGTTGCTAATCCTCACCCAGGACATTTCCCCCACTGGTTTTTAGAGAGTGGAAGAGAGGGAGGGGGACAGAGAGAGAAATATCGAGGTGTGACACCTCCACTGGTGGCCTGCCGCACATGCCCTGATCCGGGGCGGAGAATAAGTGCCCTCGACTGGGAATGGAAACCACAGCCCTTCCGTGCGCGGCCGACGCTCCAACGCTGAGCGCACCGGCCGGGCACGGGCACCGTTTCTACAGCGAATCAGACTGCGGCTTCTCCATCGAGTTCCTCGGCAACAGAGCTCAGTCACCAGCGGGAACGGTGGTGATTTCCAGAAACTTTGCTGCTGTCAGCAGGTGCTTTGCACAGCGAAGGCCGAGGGGTCTGCGTGGTGTGTGTTCACGTCTGGAAACAAAAGCTCTCTCTACGGAACCTGCGTTGGCGTTGGCAGACGGTGCCCGGCATCGCCCACCTCGGGGACCCGCCTCTCCGGTTAACAACGTGCCCGTGCTGCCACCACAGTTTCCCCACAGAAACGTGCGGCCCTGACAGGCGTTTGGCCACGGCGACACAAATGTCACCTTCATGCCACATGGGCAGGTGAGGAAGCGTGTGGACTGGGGAGCCTCGACAGAGAACGTGAGAGGACAGGCCCGCAGGGACCCCCTGAGCAGCCCGCACCCCGTGAGCCGCTGCTCGCTCAGGTTCCGCAGGCCCCCGGAGGGAATATATATAAATGTTTTTAAATAAGTTTTTATTGATCTCAGAGAGGAAGGGAGAGGGAGGGGGACAGAAACATCAATGAGGAGAGGGAATCATGTAGGCTGCCTCCTGCACGCCCCACACTGGGGATCCAGCCCCCAGCCTGGGCATGTGCCCTGACCAGACTTGAAGCCGGGACCCTCAGTCTGCAGGCTGGCTCTATCCGCTGAGCCACACTGGCTCGGGGGGGACTATTGGACGCTATTGAACGGAAGAGGAAACTGGAAGGTTGGGAGACCCATGCTGCATGTTTCAGAACTGCCGGCCTTTGGGAAAGCAGGGCTACCGGTCTCTCTCCTCTTCGCAGAGGCGGCTGGTGAGCCAGGCCCGCCAGTGCCCAGAACAGGGCGGACCTGCTTCAGGTGCCTGATGGGGACGGGAAGGGGCAGGAGAGAGGGGGAAGGGGCAGGAGAGAGGGGGAAGGGGCAGGAGAGAGCGTTCCTGAGCGGGGCTGGGTAACAGCAGGGGCACCGGTGTGGGGCAGCAGCCTGAGGACTTGGTAAGGTTCTCAGTAGGAGCCCATGGAGGCTCCATGCCCTCCTGGAGGGGTAGCCAGGGTGCACCTGGCAGGTTGGGGAAGGTCACAGCCCGGAGGTGCAGGCTGGGTGGGGTGAGGCGGAGGGAGCTCTCAGTGCAGGAGCGTGGCAGATGCTGGAGCCCAGGGACTTAGCTCTGAGACCTGAGCTCCAGTTAGAAAATGCCGCATCTGAAGTAACTCATTGAAAGCTTGCTTCAGGGGAGATTTTACAAAATCGTGGCTCATTTTCTTTAATCCCACGTCAAGATAAACCTGGTTTACATATAAATTTAAAATATGTGTGTATGTATATATGCATTTGCTTCTGATAACATTTAATTCAAATGTGAGCTTTTAGAGCGTGCCAATCATATTTTGAATTTTCTCTCCATTTCCATCATTTAGTTATTATCTACATACATATGCATACATAGAGATATGTGTTTGTAAGACTCGCACCTTGAGTTGTCAGACCTTTTTCCATGAAGTATTACAGTTGGACATTTTATTTTTTAAAATATGTTTTTATTGATTTCAGAGAGGGAGAGGGAGAGAGAGAAACATCAATGATGAGAGAGAATCATTGACCGGCTGCCTCCTGCACACCCCCCACTGGGGATCAAGCCTGAAACCCGGGCATGTGCCCTGACCGGGAATCAAACTGTGACCTCCTGGTTCACAGGTGGACACTCGACCACCGAGCCACGCCGGCCGGGCTGCAGTTGGACATTTCGATCGCACTGCATCTGCAGAGCCGGTCAGTCCGATGTGGGATGAGAACTGCCTTCATGAAGCAGAAAGGTGCTCGGATGCTGCTTTTCCAGGGTTAAATGGAGAATGTTGAAACGGGCGCTTTTGACCCTGACCAAGGACAAGCCGAGTAGGATAGGCGCGTGGGCCACACACGTGGGCTCTGAATGATTTAGTCTGTTACTCCACGTCCACACGTGTTACATCAGCCCCTGGCGGTACCCATGGCTCCGACGTGGGAACTCTTCAGAATCATGAGTGCCCTACATGGATATGCTGAACACGAGGCGTTTAATTAGGGACCTTTGTTTGTCATGCCAGGATTCAGAAGTGGTCCTGGGAGGGACATAATTGGTTCAGTCCTTTAGCGAAACGTGTCAAAGGAAACAGAAGCCTTTTTCTCAACAACAAAACAAATGCACATGACAAATAGAAACATCCAGATCACCTCACTGAGGCCCGCGGAGCCACAGAAACAGCGAGGGGGCGCCGGGGAGTCCCTTGCGAGCGGCACCCCACAACAGCACGTCCCCCTTGTCAGCAGCTGTCACAGGAAGGGGCGGCTGATGGCCCACCTCCTCCGGGGGCTTGTTCAGGGTCAGCACACCTGCTCCCCTCTGACCACAGGGCGCCCCAGGGGGAACGTCTGCTTGGCTCCTGGCCCCTCCCGGGCCTGCGGGCACTGCTGCCAGCTGCCAGCTCACTTCCCACGTCAGGGGTGTCCCAGAGACAGGGCAGGCCGTGAGCACAGACTTCCAAACCCACAAGTCCCGCCTCCCTCCGATGGGCAGACGGCAGGCCACAGGGCCCGCACGGTGAAATGCGGTTTGCTCACTGGTGGATCCAAGGGCAGAGTCAGAAACACAAGAGCCAATGCCTGCAGAGTAGCGACCACAACCCAGCGGATGGCGACAGGGACTCCGTGCTCCCTGCAGGAGACGCTGCTGAGAAAGTGCCTTGTTTACCTGGGAACGCAGAGCACACGGGATTTGGCCATTTTAGGACCCAAATAACAGGCAGATTTGTGGGGTGGCTGGCTGGGGAGGCAGCGATTTATCTTTAAAGCGCGTCTTAGTGCTGGCCCTGCTCTCTGCCAAGCAGTGATCTAGAAGGATATGGCTCTCATTCCCTAGCAAGTACGGGCCTCACACTACGCCCTCCATCCCACAGACAGGACACTCAGATGTTCAGGACGGAGACTTGCACAGAGAAGATCCTTAACAGCCATTCATTCCCATCCCAGATGCCAAAGGTGCACCTGCATGTAATGGCAGTGTCCTCCCTAAAGGCACTTTTATTGAAAAGCCCCATCAGTAAATCTGAGGCTTCTCTGAGAGCCTGACCCTGGCTCCGCCCACTTCATCCCCGGCCCAGCCCTCACAGTGAGTAGGCGGGTGCTGGGGTCTCCTCTAGTCTCAGCCATGGCTCCCTATGTCCTCACTGTCCACTGCATGCAGGCCCGTTCTTCTGAAAATGCTGTCTGCAGTGTGCGTTCCTGCGTGTGTGCATGTGTGTGTACACACGAGCGTGCATGTGTGTGTGCATGTGTGTGCGTGTGATTCAGGTTTTAGCTCAAATTGCAAGCAAATATAAAACGTGGGCCTGGCTCTCTCTTCCTCCCCTGGGGAGCAGCAGGAAGAGGTGATAACATGAGCTCCTTTGATTTAGGAAGTCGGGGGTCAGTGGGTCCTGTGAGAACCCGGTCAGTGGGAAGGAGACAACACGGATGCGCTGAGGCTGAAGCGGGGGCACAGGGAAGGACGAGCACAGACCTGAGCCGAGCCTGTCCCAGAGCCAGACGCCGTTCACGGGAAGTGGCCCACGTGCGCCGCGAACAGGGACGGGCTGGCACAGGGGGTGAGTTTACGGAGGTGACAGAGACGACTAATCCATCGATCACGTGGAGGAGCGAGGACGGCCCGGAACCCAGGGGGCGGCTCACATGCAGAGGAGATTGGCCTGGAGCCCACTCGCTGCAGGGCGTCCAGCAACAGGTGACAAGAGTGATGCTGGCCTGGCTGGCATGGCTCCGTGGCTGAGCGTCGACCTATGAACCAGGAGGTCACGGTTCGATTCTCGTCAAGGGAATGTGCCCGGGTTGCGGGCTCCATCCCCAGTGGGGGGCATGCAGGAGGCAGCTGATCCGTGATTCTCTCATCATGGATGTTTCTCTCTCTCTCTTCCTTCCTCTCTGACATCAATACAGATATTTTTTAAGAAAAGAGTGAATGCGGGTAAAACAGACCACCCTGGTCCCTGGGCTGCTCAGGGTCAGGGATTACCCGCCAAGGACGCTCGCCCAGGGCTGCAGCCTGTCCCACGCCTGCTTCGCAGCATCCGTCGTCTCCTCGTGCAAATAAAACCTGTGGAACCATCACCACCCCGAATTCCATCTGAGCATCTTGAGCTGTTTTCCATACCGTTTAATTCTACCTTCTTCCAACATCATCTCAATGCAAATGAGTGCCTTTCTGGGTCTGGATGAATCTGTTACTTAAAATTATGTAAAAACTCCGCTGAATAATTTCATAATTTGAAAAGGTAATCGCTCCTTCCCCCGAAGAGACCTGATTAGCTGAATTCTCTTGAAGCATTAGTTACAGCGGCTCTTCTCCTCTTTCTTTCGCTGCTGAGGGACTCGCCATGGAAATGGCGCAGTGTGAGCACATGCACTGCTGTGTCTGCCTGGCCCTGAACGTCTCTCCGGCCCTTTTCCTTCTCTCAAACCGGAGCTCCTGTCCTGATTCGGGTCCTATCACCTCCCATCTCTATCCTGCAGCCCCGAGCTTCCTGCTGTGACGAGCGCCCTCCGCCCTGGCCGCACTGTCGGCAGAGGGACCTCCTGGGGCCCGGCACGCCTCCTGCGCTCCTTCCCTGGCACCCACAGGGCCACCCACTCCCACTGACCTCAAACGGAAAGCCACCCCCTGGCCTCCAGGGTCCCGGTGGGTCACGCCACATTAAGGGTCATTTCATAACAACGACAAAGGGGTGGGGGGGGCAGCGGGTGCCCAGGCGCTGCACTGATTTAGGCTCTCAGCGCAGCCTGGGGGTGAGTGCGGCAACTCCATGGCAACCCCGGGGCTCCACGCGGTCAGCTGTTTGCCTGCCCACGCAGCTGGTGCGAGGGGTGGAGAGGACTCCCGCCCGCACCCTCCGAGGTGACCTCTGCACCCGCAGCAGGTCCCAGCCACCCCGCCCCCGGCCTCTGTCCCCTCAGGTGCTCTCCCCGCGGCCCCCCCCCCCCCCCCCCCCCCCCCCCCCCCGCTCCACAAAGAACGTGAGGAGGCACTGGGAATGCTGCAATGCCTCCGGTTTAGCCCCAGAGAAGATCCCCCATCGCCCCAGCCAGCAATGTCCCCACGCCATGTGCACAGTCTAGCACGGGGAGCCTCCGGCCCGTGGCGTACCGTGAGTTAGTGAAAGGTCTGACCGGACGAGCGGCTCATTTCCAAGTGGACAATTTCGTATGGCCCCCGAATGCCGTTATAAACATTCACCTGCCCCTGGGCGGAAGACAGGCTCCCGTCCCTGATCTGAAAGTCTGGTGACGCCCCCGTGCCCCGCCTGTGCCTCCAGCCTCCAGGGCTCTGAGAAACACAGGTCTGCGTGGGGAAGCCGCCTGATGTGGGTTCGGTTACCGGACCCTGGGGGCCAGGGCGAGTGCTTTAAGTCATCTGGGAACTCAACGCAGAAGACCAACAGAAACCACTCTCCGGAGCTCAAATTAAAGTTAGGTGTCACCACAGAACATGTTTGAAACATGTATGCACACACACACATGCGCGCGCACACACACGTGCACACACACATCCATAAACAAAGCACTGAGTCCGGGAGCACCTCCAGCAGGTGCCCACCCTCCGAGGAAGCCCAGGGACGCACTGGCATTTGCTCCCGCTTCCCGCCGTCGGCAGCTCACAGCCTCGTGTGCCTCTCGGGCGCGGGTCCGACCCAGCAGCAGTTTCACCGGAGGGAGAGGGACTGTGGCCGGAGGTGCTTATAGAGAAACATGTGAATAAACGCTGGCTGTTTACTGACTTGGCCTGTGCTCATGTTTACTGGTGCTCTCCCGCCCGGGGTGGCACGCACAGTTATAGGTGCTCTGAAACCCGCTTCTCCCCCAGCCTGGTCTTCGGGGGATCGGTTTAGTTTTTAACTTCCTGCCCACGGAGCAGGAAGCGACATAACGTGCGTATTCACTACGCATGTTCTGTATCATGCACATTAAATACTCCCATACCCACTTACTACGCCATGCATGCATATGTACCAGGAGACATCCGTGTAATGACGGGGCTGCTGGCGTCCCTCCTCACTTCACACGGCACAGCATTACATGCGGTCACAGGCGTCACTACGAAACCCGCGGCGCGCCCCACGGCCGTTAGCGGGTCTGAGCAAGTTCATGTTCATACTTGGCATAAATGGCACGCTGCTCGGTTAAGTGACAGCCGGGGGAGAAAGCAGACAGACAGAGGGACACGCATGGTGAGAGGGCGGACAGAGGGACATGCATGGTGAGAGGGCAGACAGAGGAACACACATGGTGAGCGGGCGGACAGAGGGACACACATGGTGAGAGGGCGGGCAGAGGGACACGCATGGTGAGAGGGCGGACAGAGGAACACACATGGTGAGAGGGTGGACAGAGGAACAAAACACGGTGAGCGGGTGGACAGAGGGACACACATGGTGAGAGGGCGTACAGAGGGACACGCATGGTGAGAGGGCGGACAGAGGGACACGCATGGTGAGAGGGCGGGCAGAGGGACACGCATGGTGAGAGGGTGGACAGAGGGACACAACACGGTGAGCGGGCGGACAGAGGGACACACATGGTGAGAGGGTGGACAGAGGAACACAACACGGTGAGCGGGCGGACAGAGGGACACACATGGTGAGAGGGCGGACAGAGGGACACGCATGGTGAGAGGGCGGACAGAGGGACACTCACAGTGAGAGGGCGGACAGAGGGACACTCATGGTGAGAGGGTGGACAGAGGAACACAACACGGTGAGCGGGCGGACAGAGGGACACACATGGTGAGCGGGCGGACAGAGGGACACGCATGGTGAGAGGGCGGACAGAGGGACACGCATGGTGAGAGGGCGGACAGAGGGACACTCACAGTGAGAGGGCGGACAGAGGGACACTCATGGTGAGAGGGTGGACAGAGGAACACAACACGGTGAGCGGGCGGACAGAGGGACACACATGGTGAGAGGGTGGACAGAGGGACACTCACCGTGAGAGGGCAGGCCTCCCCGAGAGGAGCTCTGACCTCGCCTCTCCCTGGCTCGGCAGGTGGCCTTCTCTATTCTACCTTATTCTGAGGGTTCACCAAGCCCAACAACACACCAGCGAGTGGGTCCCCGCCTCCCCGCGGCCCTGCTCCTCTGGGACGCTCCGCTTGCGCTCCAGCGAGAGGCACTGTCCGGGAGCTCAGGGGCTGTTGCTCTCCCCGACGCCCAGCATGTGACGCCCCTCCTCGCCGCGCGTTTGATGGAGAAACCCCCTATCAGAGCGTCTCCCAGAGTCAGCTGAGGCCTGACTGTGCTCAGGCAGTGGCTGTGTCTCCGTGGTGGTGTCTGCCCAGCTGAGACGCCGAGCGTCTGAGTGGCGCTCCAGGCCGGCCTCGCCCTCATCCTGGGGTCCTGGCCTCCGGGCACACACCCCGGGATTGGCGGAGCCACGGACCCCGGGCCCCGGCGCAGCGCAGCGCGGCCTCTGGGCCTCCGTGTGGCCCCAGCCGCGTGTTTAGACTCCACGGCGTGCGTAGGAATCTCTGCAAAAATCAGGGTAAGTAGAGAGGAGACGAGAGAACAGGGAAAAGTCTAAACTGAGAGGAGAGACACGCGGAGCCCAGAGGCACGAGTTCATGGTCTTCTCTGTCACGTGGCAGCGGGTCAGGCTTACAACGACCTCAGGAGGTCAGAGAGCGTACGCGGCGAGTTTTAACGGATTTGCGCCCACCGCGGCTGGAGACCCAGGAGGAAAAGAGTCGGATCAAATCATGAACAGGAGTGGAGTCTGGCGGGTGGGGTCTCCATCCCGGCCTTGGGGTGTCGTAGGCAGTGAGCACCCCAGGTCCCCGCCCGCAGCCCTGGCCCCTGGCCCTGGGAGCTGGACCAGGGCATTTGTCTCAGTGGAACCTGAACTGGAGTCGGCTACGGACGCCGCCCACTTCGCCCCCCGCCCCTGGCTGAGGAGCCCACTTCTCCGTGCCCGCGGGGTCTCCTCAGGGTGAGGGGGAGGAGGAGTGCGGGCGAGGGCCTCCCAGGCCTGAGAGTGCAGGTCTGGTTCCGTCTGGGATGCGGGGACGGCTGTGCGTGGTGGGCCAGTGGCCGCCCGCCCGGCCCAGCGTCCGCGGTCAGGTGGGGGGTGGACAGAGGGGCCTCCGAGGCCGCTATGGACAGAGATGCTTCCTCTGTTGGTGTGCGGAGGAGAGCAGCAGGCCGCAGAGAGGCAGGCGTGTCTGTGTGTGGGAGACCATTGGGCGCCTGCATTTAAATGCGTTTGGAAACGGCGGGAGGTGACTGACAAATTCCTGCGGATCCAGCCCGAGCCGCGGCTTTGCCTGTGGAACGGCCGTCCACTCCCCGTCTCCACACGGGAGCTCACGTTTTCAAGCCTCCCAGGCACCTGCGTCGGCGAGATCACCACCCACCACCACCCCACCCCCTGCTGCCCGAGAGGGGGCCGTGGGCAGGGCCCTCACTCAGCTCGCACCCCAGGATTCCGCCGCTGAGACGCCCGAGAGTTCCGGGTTCACCTCCCCATTATCGGCTGGATCTACTCTCCTCCCGCCTCGAACCAGACACAACATCTCTCCCGTCTACACCGGGTTCTGCCGTCCTTCCCCAGGCGCGAGGCCGGGGGTTTGTAAGCCGCTGTTCCAAATGGGAGCAATCGGGGACTGCGGGCAGGAGCTCTTCCTCACGGCGCAGGGACGCAGCTGTTCCGGGCCCCGGAGGCCGGAGCCCCCGCTCGTCCTCGTGAGGCTCAGCACCCACCCCCATCTCCTCTGCACCAGGCGCCTGCCAGGGGCCTGGCCGCATGGCGCCACCCTCACCTGTCCTGCTCCCCTGCTGCCAGATGCCGGAGACCTTTGTCCTTCTCACGGCATTCACGCTGCCGCCCAGGCTCCGCAATCCCACGTGGGGTGTCGTCCAGATTTCAGTCTCTGCCCCCCACCCTCCTGAAAGGCCTCTGATGAACATTCCAGTCCTTCTCCACACGAAGGCCAGGAGAGAGGCTCCTCAGCCAGGGCTGTGCTGGTCTCATCAGGGCCCACGGCAGGGCCTCGCTTAGAGCTCCTTCGCTGCAGAGGCCCCCGAGGCCCCCGAGGCCCCCAAGGCCCCCGAGGTCCCCAAGGCCTTGGCTCCATCCTGCTGGGGGTCTGCAGAGCCTCGCAGAACACGCCCCCTACCCCGCCCACCGCCAGGCGGCCTGGCCTTGGCACTGCTTCAGGGACGCGCTGGAACGTTGCTGAGAGTCGATATTAAAGTTCTCAGCACAGGGAAAGCCGTGACCATGGGAGCGACGCATGCTCACTACATGCAGGTGGCGATCGTCTCAGAATCTGTCACAGCCTACGCCGTGCACCAGAATAACGCACTGCTGCCCGTCCACCTCTCGGTGGGGCTGGAGGAGAGGACAGGACACGCCGACCACACCAGGAGGGCGGCCGCGGGGACGTCCCCTCCCCAGGGGAGTTCTAGGCAGGCTCCCAGCCCATGAGGGCGGGTGGACACACAGCCCAGCACTCGCTGGTCAGCTCCAACCGCCAAAGGGAAGGGCGTGGGGCAGCGCCACCCTGTCCGTCTGAAGCCATCAGCCCAGCCCGTGTGCCGCTGTGCCCGCTGCAGAGGCGCGGGCCTTACCTTGTCGGGGTCCGAGGCGGTGATGACCCACACGCAGTGGGCGTTGTCCTCGTACTGCACCGGGTAGTTGGGCGAGGTGATGGTGCCACTGGGTCCCCGCAGGTTGGACCCGCACGTCCGAGCTGCAAACACACAGAGCAGAGCATGAGCTCGTTGGCAAACGGGTGCCGCTCAGCACTCAGGATCCACCGTTTGCAGCCGCCACATCAAACTGAAACTCTCTCTTCCAGTCCCTGTGCCCAGCCTCTACCCCCACAGGACAGCCCAGCTGATGGCAGCGCCGTGGACGATGTCACCTCAATGAACCCATCCTGAGCCCATTCTGACTCGCGGGCGGTTGTGTGTGCATCGGGTGGCCCTCGGGTGCATACAGTAGAGTGGACAGCATGGTGCAGGGAAACACAGGACCAGAGTCATCGTCTCAACCAAACCACGCAACACACCACCCCAGAGAAGCACCGGGCCCCCAGCTTCATCCCTCCCACTGCACATGGTGGGGCGGGGCCTGCGATGTCTCCCTCAGGCCTTAGATTCCTTGACAGCCGGTGCACACAGGAGCTTCAACAATATGTCCGAGTTTAAAGGAAGAAAGTGGAAATCATGGCTTCAGCCCGGCTGGTGTGGCTCAGTGGTTGAACCAGGAGGTCACGGTTCAATTCCTGGTCAGGGCACCTGCCTGGGTTATGGGCTCAAACCTCAGTAGGGGGCATGCAGAAGGCAGCCAACCAATGATTCTCTCTCATCATTGGTGTTTCTATCTCTCTCCCTTTCCCTTCCTCTCACTAAAATCAATAAAAATATATATTTTTAAAAAGAAACAGTAGCTCTAGAGGAAAAAAATACCTTCAAGTGGAAAGACCCAGCAAATCAGAGGACTGTTGGAACCCAATATATGAGACGTTTGGAATATAAAAACACTTCCCCTGACCTCCTCTGTAGGAAGGAGGTATTTTCCTTTCCAACCAATAGATGATAATAGGAAATCAAATGTCAGTCTGAACCCGTTTTAACATTGATCACTTAAACTTGGTTTGAGAAAGTAAGAAACACATTTCACAAGTGAGAACTCACCCGAGAGAAGGTCGGCTTCATTTCCCTAAAATCCATCAGGCAAACCGACTGAACCATCACCAGGGCCTGGCCGGCGTGGCTCAGTGGTTGAGCGTCGACCTATGAACCAGGAGGTCACGGTTCAATTCCCGGTCAAGACACATGCCCGGGTGGCTGCTCAATCCCTAGTATGGGGCGTGCAGGAGGCAGCTGATCAATGTTCTCTCTCATCATTAATGCTTCTCTCTCTCTCTCTCTCTCTCTCTCCCTGTCTCCCTTCTCTAAAATCAATAAAGAAATATTAAAAAAAACACACACACAAAACAAAACAGAACAGGATTCTGGGTTCTGAGGGCCATATGGGGAGACGTCTGAGAAACCCTGCCCTCGAGCTGCTGCTCACTGCCCCCGGGAAGCCATTTCTCCTTTCCATTTACATCGACACAGAAAGAGCAGAAACGCTGCCTGCCCCTCAGACCCCTCCTCTCCGTCCGTGACTGCTCGCCCACAGGCCTGTTGTTTTGTGAGCGTGAATCCCTTGCCCTCGGAGACAGCGCCCTCCTGGGCATTGTCACCGTCATGCCCAGGCCTACAGCTGTTGACACATAAACATGTGATCGCTCACCGTCATGCCCAGGCCTACAGCTGTCGACGTGTAAACATGTGAGATCACTCAGACAGCTTTTCAGTTGCTGGGTGGATACCTACCTACCATGAACACAATTCCCTAAAAATGCCCCCACTATATCCCAATGAATCAAAAACTGTGCCACCAAGCTTTAAAATAGCAATATCGGCAGTGACTTTCCAGCCAAGCATTTCTTAACTAAAGACGAATCTGGTTTTCCAAACGCAGTAGGTGGGCCATCGCTCACAAGGTCACGCAACAGGATCGCACGTGAACGGGACGCCTCGGACACGCTCACAGGTCACTCGCTGACGGGGCTATTTTTAGAAACACCTTCTCAGCGGGTCCGGGAGCGGACGTAGGATGTGAAGTCTTCCTGCAGCTCTAGAGTGCCAGCGGCATTAATTAGAAACTCTGAGGAGAAAAGATTCCACCCGTACGATGTGAGGTACAAAACCTTTGTATCACACGTTCATACAGTGTCACGCCTCATCCTGAATGGCTGGTGTTAAGCATCATGTCGTTTTACTCACAATGTATTTGTTGACTTAGCTTTGACTTGATCTTACGTAAGTGCCATTGTGAGTGTCTCAAACTTGGGGAGTGAGTCCTCTGAGGAACGTGTGCAGTCGGGAACGAATTGGTTACCTTCCCACGCACCGTCTGTGCCCGACCCTCCCGTCACTGGTAGCCAGGGACGCTACTGCTCCTGACCCTTCAGTGCCAGTCCTCTGGCGGCTGTGACGCTGACCTCCAGCCTGGCCTGTGGAACCGGTTCCCGGGCTCTCAGAAACCCCTCCGAGCCGCTGCTCAGGGAAACAGGATTGTCAGTGGCAGCTCTATTCGCTAAATACTGATGGGGAGCAGCCCGTCTCCCAACCTTTATGGGCACATAACGCTGTGTTCCACATAAAGTGGATCGTGGATCCTGGCCCTTCTGAGGATTAATCCCCAAAACAATCCTCAGAAGAACTTTTCTTTCTTTCTTCTAAATGGGCCTCTACCTTTACAATACACCAGGGGTCCTCAAACTTTTTAAACAGGGGCCAGTTCACTGTCCCTCAGACAGTTGGAGGGCCGGACTATAGTTTAAAAAAAACAACTATGAACAAATTCCTATGCACACTGCACGTATCTTATTTTGAAGTAAAAAAACAAAACAGCAAAAACACCCGCATGTGGCCCGTGGGCCGTAGTTTGAGGATGCCTGCAATACACTTTTCTAATAAGTTAACACAGTGGTCGGCAAACTCATTAGTCAACAGAGCCAAATACCAACAGTACAACGATTGAAATTTCTTTTGAGAGCCGAATTTTTTAAACGTTAAACTTCTTCTAATGCCACTTCTTCAAAATAGCCACACTCAAGGGGCCAAAGAGCCGCATGTGGCTCGCGAGCCGCAGTTTGCCGACCACGGAGTTAACACATTTTAACTCTTTTTGCTGAGATTTGTAATCAAGCTGTTGAAATGATCAGTGGATGGGAACTCTGTGAATGTCTTCCTGCTGTGTGAGCTTGTATAACCTCAGCAATGAGAACCATCTGACATCGGGTGGTTTCCTGCATAAATCCTTGCCCTTTTTGAACAGGTGGAACAGCTTCAAACGATGTGATCTAACCACAGGTGTTTAATTTAAGCCGCCTTCTTAGCAAGAGTCAGAAACTTCAGCTCATCCTTCTCTGGGTCTCTGCCTTCTAACCCATCCCCTGCTTCTCCACCACCTCCCCACCTGCTTCTCCACCACCTCCCCACCTGCTTCTCCACCACCTCCCCGCCTGCTTCTCCACCACCTCCCCACCTGCTTCTCCATCATCTCCCCACCTGCTTCTCCACCACCTCCCCGCCTGCTTCTCCACCACCTCCCCGCCTGCTTCTCCACCACCTCCCCACCTGCTTCTCCATCATCTCCCACCTGCTTCTCCACCACCTCCCCGCCTGCTTCTCCACCACCTCCCCGCCAGCTTCTCCACCACCTCCCCACCTGCTTCTCCACCACCTCCCCACCTGCTTCTCCATCATCTCCCACCTGCTTCTCCATCATCTCCCACCTGCTTCTCCACCACCTCCCCGCCTGCTTCTCCACCACCTCCCCGCCTGCTTCTCCACCACCTCCCCACCTGCTTCTCCATCATCTCCCCAGCACCCACCCACTAGGTAACACTGTCTCGTATAAAGGCTTCCCTACTCTCCACAGAGGACACCCAGATTTCCTCCAGCAGCTACTCGGAGTTCAAGCATTCACATGCAGTCTTTACAAACACCCATGTCCGTGGAGTTGCCAGGACTGGATTTCCATGAGCAATTACCCACATCCCCATGGCGGTTTAAGTCCCGGTGCCCATTAACCGCTCACCTCCTGCAGGGCACTCCCCCGGGTCCTTTCTCCTCTGTGGTCCCAGGGCAGGGAGGTTCTATTAAATGCACGTTCTCTGAATTTCCAAGTGGAGATAGAGGAGCGAAGCCACAGTGCTTCCTCTCACACCCACATCGTCCACTCCATCAGCATCAAGCACTGGAGGCTCACTTTCTCGTGTCCACTGGGCGTTACATTCCTCACAGATTCCATGTTTGGGAAGAAGAAGAGAAGAACCCAGAACAGCCACAGAGGGGAGAGAGGACCCGGGCCCAGAGCTCCCGGGAAATGCACGCGGTGAGTGTGTGTGGTCCCTCAGCCGCAGGAGGGATATCGGGGTGTCTCTGCCCTAAGATCCTGGCCCATGACTGAGGTGAAGCCGGTCTGACACAGGGAGAGGGAGTGATGGGGAGGGAATCTGGGCCATAGCGCTAACCCAGTGGCTGGCAAACTGTGGCTCGCGAGCCACATGCGGCTCTTTGGCCCCTTGAGTGTGGCTCTTCCACAAAATACCATGTGCAGGCGCGCATGTAAAGTGCGATTGAAACTTCGTGGCCCATGCGCAGAAGTCGGCTTTTCGGCTCTCAAAGGAAATTTCAATCGTTGTGCTGTTGATATTTGGCTCTGTTGACTAATGAGTTTGCCGACCACTGGTCTAACGCAGTGGTTCTCAACCTTTCCAATGCCGTGACCCTTTAATACAGTTCCTCGTGTTGTGGTGACCCCCAACCATAAAATTATTTTCGTTGCTACTTCATAACTGTAATTTTGCTACTGTTATGAATCGTAATGTAAATATCTGTGTTTTCTGATAGTCTTAGGCTCTACAGCAGCAGTTCTCAACCTGTGGGTCGCGAACCACAGGTTGAGAACCGCTAGCAGGGTCGCCTAAGACCATCGGAAAACACAGATATTTACATTACGATTCATAACAGAAGCAAAATTACAGTTATGAAGTAGCAACGAAAATAATTTTATGGTTGGGGGTCACCACAACACGAGGAACTGTATTAAAGGATCGTGGCATTAGGAAGGTTGAGAACCACTGCTCTAACCCTTCTACAGGAGGAGGATGCTTGGTTTCGGTTTATCTGAAAACCACAGCTGTGTTGCGTTGCCAGCTGCCCTGTGCTGCCACTGAGTACGAGAGCATGTTCTGGGGGTCCATGAGGCATCGCTGTAGGATACCCAGACCTGAAATGGAAGGCAGACGCTGAGGCTTTATCCCTGGCCATCTCTCCCCACTGCTGGACCCTCTGCTGGCTCCTCGCTCCCTCCCTCCACCCAGAAGCGGGCTGTGTCGCTGCTCAGGCCTCCTGGGGCCGAGCTGCCCTGAGAATGACCAGGCAGCTCCAGGGGGTCCTCAAGGATGGGGGCTTCTTCCCCAAATGTAGCTTCACACTAAGAACGGTTTCCATGGCCACCAAAGCCTTAAACTGACCGACATAATTGACTACAGTGTACCAGTGCCACTCAAGTTTTATAGCAAGATTTCAAAACAGTCCAACACATGGAATACGTAAGTGCATGTTTGCACATGTTATACTTAAGTGACTGTAGGCCTCGTCCCTTCTCTAGACCTTGTTGGGAATTTATAATGCCTCATCTGAAGTGAGGCATACAGAAATGCTCCATAATGCGTGATGAATGGTCTCTGGGAATAACTGTGACCTCATGTTCAGCTAATATTACCCCTGGGGCAGGGTGCTCATTGGTGAGCTGAAGTCTTACTTATATCGTCTCTGTTTTAAAATAAAATGAGAATTCACAAAATGATAATGGGAAACATAATCAATCAAGAGGGGGCGTGTAAAGGGGAAAATGAGTGATTGTGAACGCCAGTGTATGCCGTTTCTCTATGTAATCAATATGCACATATTAAGTACAAATCACCTCTCTGTGTCCCCTCATTTCTCTTGTGTGATATGGAGCAATAATTTATCTCTTTATGTGAATTCACTTCCAGGAATCCTGGCTGCTCTGTCATAGCTGCTTAATTAAATAAGTTATATCCCAACTGACTACATTTAAATGAACAGGATACCCAGACTCACATCTGAAGCTTTTCTCAAGAACATTCATAACTAAATTGCATCCTCCATTCCTTGCGTGCTTCTAGAAGGAAGTGTTTTCATCGACCACAGAACTCATGTCCATGTCCACATCCTCACCCCAAAGGAGCGAGGATGTCACGGAGGTATGAGCTTGCTTCCCGTAATCACACCCGGGCTCCTGGGCAGGTGCACGCAGTGCCGGGCGTCTCATCCTAACTGTGTTGTTTTAAGCTCCTCCTTTCTTTCGGTTCCTATGCTCGGCACACCTTCCCCGGTGATCGCCGCAAGGACTGCAGGGAAGGGTGTAGGTAAGGCGATGAGCTCACGGCCCAGGACCTTCGCCGGTGCATCAGAGGATCGGGCGCCCAAGGCTGGCGATGGGCTGGGCGCAGTGCTGAGCACTGAGATACACAGAGAGAACAAAGCCCAGTTCCCACATCCTCGGGCGATGGACAGGCTATGCCTGAGCATCTGAGGTCAGGAGGACGTTCCCAGAAGGCACAGGGGTTCTGAGCATCTGGAGGGGGGTGACCGTGGGAGATGGGGGCAGGGAGGGGTTTGGGACCAGAGCTGATGAAGGCTGCGGGGGGTGCCACGTGGACCTCGGGGAACGTGGGCTGGGTGAGAGGAGAACCAGCCACAGAGGCCTGGGCAGGTGCTGGGAACGCGATTGGCACCAAGTGAACCCGAGTTTCCAGGGAATTTTATGTCACTGGGTTGAAAGTAGTTAAAATAATAGCTTCATCATTTCCAAAAACTTAATCAAAATAAAGAGGAAGGTGCTTTTTTCCCAGGGGACTTGAAGTAAACCTTAGGAGTCCACAAACAGCAACAGAATTTTTCCCCAAAATTCACTGGAATTAAAGTAAAAGTTATCCTGCGGAGTGTTATGCTGAGTGAAATAAGCCCATCAGAGGAAAACAGTTATCACACGATTTCACTTATAAGTGGAATCTGATGAACATAATAAACCAACGAACAAAACAGGACCAGAAACACAGAGGCATGGGGCAGACGGACAGATCTCAGGGGGAGGAGAGGTGGGGAGATCAGGGATGTTCTTATAGGAAGAGTGATGTTCCTTTCCCAGCACAGCAAGGGCAGAGGGCCAGGAAAGGAGGAAGGATAGCAGGCTCAGGTTCCTAAATGCTGCCACCTGAAAAACGAACGGTCTCAATGGATGAAAGCATGTCTGCAGAGAGAGTGGCCAGCAGGGAAGCGAGGGAGTGGGGAAGCTGGGAAGCCAGGGAGTCGGGGAGCAGGGAAGCCAGGGAGCGGGCCAGGAGCCCCTGAGCCCTCTCTTCCCTTCACACCCGCAGGGTGCTTGCCTGCTCTGCACCTCAGGAAGAGAACCAGGAGCATAGGCTGAGCTCAAAGCTCAGCTCTCTGAGGCCACCGCCCAGTGGGACACAAGGCAACCACCCAGCGGGGGACATGAGGTGCTCTGAGCTGAGACCTGCTCCGAGCATGGCGTGCTCACTGGCTGCGCATCACACTGTGACACGGAGACTGGGAGACGTCTCCTTAGACTGCTATCAACTCCATGCCAACAGGATGCTATTTTGGAGTATTGGTTAAATAAAACAGGCTGTTAGGATTCACTTCCAAAATAAATAAATACATAAATAAAAAGATTCACTTCACCTGTTTCTTTTTAAAAAAAGTATTTATTTCAAAGAGGAAAGGAGAGGGAGAGAGAGAGAGAGAAACATCTATCTCACCCTCTCCCTTCCTCTCTCTGACATCAATAAAATCAACATTAAAAAAAGGAATAGGATTGCTCACTGCCTCCTAAACCATCCAAAGTAAATATTCTAAGTCTCACAGAAAGGTAACAACCATCGGACTGGATTTCAGCCATGGGAATGGGATGGAATGAGACGGAGCCGTGGAATGGGATGGAATGGGATGGAGCCATGGGAATGGGATGGAGCCCATGGGAATGGGATGGAGCCTGGGGGAATGGGATGGAGCCATGAGAATGGGATGGAGCCCATGGGAATGGGACGAAGCCCATGGGAATGGGACGGAGCCATGGGAATGGGATGGAGCCATGGGAATGGGATGGAGCCCATGGGAATGGGATGGAGCCATGGGGATGGGACAGAGCCATGGGAATGGGACGGAGCCATGGGGATGGGACGGAGCCATGGGAATGACATGGAGCCATGGGAATGGGACGGAGCCATGGGAATGGGACGGAGCCCATGGGAATGGGATGGAGCCATGAGAATGGGACAGAGCACACGTGCAGGGGAGGCTTTCCAGAGATGCGGCTGAAGACACACCTGCTCAGCCTCAGCCGCTTCTTCTCACCTCCTCGCCCTCCTGCCTGGGGTGCGGACACCACTCGGGGCACAGTGAGGGCCCGGCATGGGGAGGGCGGTGTGTGTGGGGGGGGACAGCGTCCTCTCTGACACGGAGCTCCCATCCTGCCCCCACCGCCCGGCTTGGACCTGCCTCGTAGGAGAGCAGCTTTCCTGCGGGGCTGATGCGTCTCTCGGGCTCGGCTTTGTGTGCCTGATTTCCCTGACCTCATTCCAAGGAGTTCCTCAAACTGTCCTCTTGCAGAGACGTCAGGGTGTCTGTTTCCATGGCTGTGTCTAATGTTTTATTATCCAAAGGCATGGAACCACCCGTCCTCACAGCGTAGCGCCCTTTGTCACAGTCCCGCACAGCGAGCTCTGGGGCGGCGCATGGTCTGAGACCCACATCTTCCACTCGAACGCTTCTTAAGAATGGCTTCTGGTGATGACTGCTCTTCACTGCAGAACGTGAGCAGACACGCTGAGCAAGAATGGCGGGGTGTGGCCATGAACACGAAGGGGCCTCCGTTTAAGCAACACGAGTGCCTCCTGGCAGAGGAGACGGGGCGGAACAGCTGACCCTCTGCTTTTGGGTCTGAAAGATGGACGTGGGGGGTGGAGTAGCCATGAGCCTTTCACGGGACCCCAAGCCAAGCGAGACACCCACCAGAGGCCCGTGGGGGAGCTTTTCTCCAGGAAACTGGGACCCAGGGGGACAGGGAGGCTGGGCGGGTGGGGGAGACAGCCTCTTCTCATTGCCCCTTCGCAGGAGTGGGGGGCCGAGGCGGAGTGTGGGGGGGCGTGCCTGAGGCCTGGACACAGGAGCTGCGGGCTAAGGGCTAACGCCTGAGGGCTCTGTGCCACGGCAGCGTCTGACGCAGCAGATCCTGAGACGGTGTCTGCGTGTGCGGTGAGATGAGGGCCGGGAGGGAAGCGCTATGGGCTCATGAATCAGATACGAGTCCGGGAGCACCCCTCCACACCTTCCTTTGTGTGCTGCAGCCGCTGAGGACCGGGGAGAATTACGAGCTTTGTGTAGCCGGGCCTGTTAAAGCTGTGACAGATGCTCCTGGAGTAGAACAGCCAGGAGCGCGTGAAGAAATAAAAGCGCGTTATTTTCCTTAGGGGAACGATCATACCTGAGGCTTCGTCCTCATCAATGGCTGGGAACATTGTCTATCGCCTTCCCTGGGCAGGAACATACACTTCCTGCAGCTCCTCCAAAAGCCAGTGACGTCACACTGAGGATGACGCCGCCCACAAAGCGGGCCAGGGCCACAGGCCACGGGGCACAGCCAGGCACAGTTGTCTGACTGGAGATGAGTGCTTCCTCACGAGATCACCCGCCCGGGAAACCGCCAGCTGCCACGCCACGCCACGCCTCGCCACGCCACGCCATACTCTGCCCTCGGTGCCAGGGGTGCTGCCCAGCTCTGTGCTCTACACGTACAATGCCACAAGTGTAACCGACAACCAAGGGGTCCAGCTACCTGAGCGGACTCAGCAGGAACAGGGTTGGATCCTATATGAGCGCTCATTCCAGTCCTGCCGGCAGCAGGGAGAGCAGCAGGCCAGCCACACACATCTGCTCTGCCCCCCGTTCTCCCCTCCGCCCATAAGCCAGCTGCTAACGTCGGGGAGAAGGACAAAGGTTACCTGGGAAGTAGGCAGAAGGGTGTGCCAAATGGGCAGTTCACAGGTAATGGGGACTGGGGATTTGCAAAGGCCTGTGGGTGTGCAAAGACTGGGGGTCTTCAAAGGGCTGGCGGCTCTGGTCTCTGCAACATGTTGCTCATCTTTCCATGATCACAGGCAGCTCCCGGATGGGGAGGATGGACTGTATTTCCAGGTGAGCTCCCTGGTCCCATACAACTCCCAGCCAGGTTAGAATGTGCATTCTTTATTTTTTAAATTTTTAAAATATATATTTGTATTCATTTCAGAGAGAGGAAGGGAAAGGGAGAGAGATAGGAACATCAATGATGAGAGAATCATTGATCGGCTGCTACCTGCACGCTTTGCACTGGGGATTGAGCCTGTCACCCAGGCATGTGCCCTGACCGGGAACTTAACCATGACCTCCTGGTTCACAGGTCAATGCTTAACCACTGAGCCATGCTGGCTGGCAGAATGTGCCCTCTTTAATCAGAACAAAACAATCACAGTTAAAAGCGCATGAGTAATATTTCTTATAATTAGAACTGGTTCCCAGTATTATATTTCTGCCCCTGTCATTCCCCCACTGCTATTTCTATCCTCTCATGTCTATGAAGTTAGTTTTAGAAGAAAAATATCAGCCTGTTGGATTCCAATTGCATCTGCCTTAAAAGCAGTTCTTGGGGATGGAATACAGCGAATGCAGGATCTAAAAAGAGGAAGGCATTGAATACAGCAGCAAACTATCAGGCTACAAAATATAAACAGGAGAAAAATGGAAAATAATTCCTAAAACCTAGTCAGGTTGGATAACTCAAATCCAAAAAACCCTCCTCATTGTTTTCCCTTGGAGATGGTTTCCCTAATTTTTTGAATGTTGTTTTCTATTAATTGAGAATTATCCTAAAGATTAAAATGGCACATTCCTTTAAATTCCTCACCGCCGTGGTTATGCTGCAAAAACAAATAATCTATTGCTGCCTGACCCTCCAGCACTGCCTCCCTTGCCTGGCTCAGCTCCTGATTTATCCCCTGGGTAGCCCTGGAGGTGGCATCCGGGGCTTTTACCATGCCACAGGCCAGCTGGGTTGCTTCTACATTAAGGGAGCCAACCATTACCGGCTCAACAAAAAGGGTTTTAAGTTACCAAGGACGTTGGAAAATTATGTACAGGCACATGTAATTATCACTGAAAAGCTTTATCATAAATCCCTCATTTTAGTTACATCTATTTATTATGTCTGAACAACTTTGAGATTTTAAAGCCGATTATTATTACCCAAGGCATTTTCTTGGCAAGTTTTGTAACAGGAATAATTCACTGGCCTCCAGTGGCTTTGATGTGGAAGCACTACTTTATTTTATTTTTCTTTATGAGATGGGAGTGCCCCCCCAGCCCCACTGCTATTTTTCAGCCTGCTGGAGGGCACCTCTATAGATCTGGTCCTCCAAGGAAAAGACTTGGGGGTTTAGAAGGTTTTATTCCCCATATTTTTCTTTCTGAGTAGACTGCAACAACAGGAAATCTTGCATATAAGAAGGGATCTTAAAAACAGAAATAACAAACAAAAACCCCACAGTCAATAAGGGAGTACTCTCAAAAGGGTGGACTGGGACATTGGCCTTAGAATCTTATCTCACAGGAACCAGCACAGCATATGGGTTCTGAGTGGCACAAAGCCCACACCACAGAGACAGAGGGTTCCCCATGTTCATAAAACAGCAAAGAGCAATCTAAGCCCCCAAAAGATAGAAAGCAAGAAAAGAACATCAGCAACCACAGCTCCATTACAGACAGACAGACAAGAACTCTCACTAGTAAAGACTTTCTGGAACTTGTGCCTTGAAGTTCCTGCATTCCAGGCCACGGGTCAACCTGCCACAAGCAGCGAGCCCCCAGCGATGCAGGGAGTGCCCCTTCCTTAAACAAATTAAACAAACAACAGAGACACAAAGCAACAACCAACACTGGCACTCTTATATACAACCAGAGGCCTGGTGCACGAAATTCATGCATGGGTAGGGTCCCGAGGCCTGTCCGGCGACCAGGGACAATCTGTGGGGTGACCCGTGGAGCGATCGGGGCGGGGGGGGCGGGCCCTGCTGGCACCTGCCTTGGCTGCCCTGGGGCCTGTGGCTGGGGGCAGCTCCTGCATTGAGCGTCTGCCCCCTGGTGGTCAGTGGGCATCATAGCAACTGGTCGTTCCGTCATTCAGTCGATTTGCATATTAGGCTTTTATTATATAGGATATTTATAGGCATGCACAGCCTATGGTCCAGCTTCATACCATACTCCATGTCTATCCAGCCTCAGACACCACATAAAACAACCACTAAAGCAGAGCAATGTCTCTCGTCCCAGAGGGGCCCAGACTAAGGGCTCAGGGGCCAGGCGAGGACCGCTGGAGGCCCCTTGACCCCCGGAGCTGATCAGGCTCACCCAGACAAGAGGCGGTACAATGCCCCCATGCCATGCACAGTACTGCCATGTACCATGCAGGCTTCCTTACAAGGAAGCCCAGGAGAGAGGCAGCAAGTGCTTCTTGTGCCATATAAACACGCTTGGATTCCTCCTACAAACACGCTTGATTCCTCCTACAAACACGCTTGATTCGCCTTAGGTCCCAGTGCGCTAACGAGGTTGGAGATTAGTTTAAGATCATTTACTAATGAAACAGTAGCTTGTGCTCCTGCTAATGAACCTTTGTCACTGATAGTGTTATCGGTGGGGACCTCTCCATGTCCCCACCTGTTGGGGATTTTAACCTTCTAAGATTTCACACACTGCAGGGGCCCCACCCCTTCTAGCAACAACCTCTGTTCCCAGGTTTGATTGACAGGCACCTTCCCTACATCACCCTGACTTCACTGAATATACGTCCATCCCCCCCTTCTCGGACCCCTCCCCACAGTGGCCTGCAAGGAACAGGCGGTGGTTCCCTGCGGACAATGACGTTGCAGCTTCCTGGTGAAGCTGACGCGCCTATAACGCCCGGCCTCCCCTTTGCTCCTTTCCTGTTATTAATAACCAGCTCATTACCATGGTAACAACATTATAACCCAGGCATTCGCTCCACTGCCGTTGAAGGCGATCCCTTCCACATCAGCAGGGACCCGGTTATGTAAAATGTTCATACGTGTGCAAACTGGGCATATGAATATACTCAGCTCACGGAAGGCCCACATACACGGAATAAATGTGAGTTTCAATGACTCCATTAGCTTGTATCTTTTTCTGAATTTTTAAATGATTTTTTAAATTGATTTCAGAGAGGAAGAGAGAGAGAGAGAGAGAGAGAGAGAGAGAGATATACAAACCTCAATGATGAGAGAGAATCATGGATAGGCTGCCTCCTGCACACCCCCGATGGGTGATCGAGCCCGCAACCCGGGCATGTACCCTGACCGGGAAGTGAACCGTGACCTCCTGTTCATGGGTCGATAGTTGACCACTGAGCACACCAGCGGGGCTGAGTTTTTAAACCACACACATCCTTGAAAATGCTTGCCTACTGAACGTCAAGGAAATATTTCTGTTACCCACGTCCCTGTGCACAGATACACCGTCACCAAGTTCAGCTCTGTTGCCGCACAAGGCTTTGTGCTTCGATCTCATGGTGGATTCAGAAAAGCCTGGGAACCCTAAAGAAAGAGGGGGTCCAGGTGCCGCCCCGCCGCCCCCTGCTCACCTCGGCAGATGGGCCGGTGGTCGCTCCAGGCGGCCAGCGTCTCGGTGACCCGCTGGCAGGTGATGCTCTTGGAGCCTTGCAGCATGTAGTTGTCCTCGCAGGAGAACTGCACGTTCGCGCCGACCCTACGCGGCGACAGGACAGAAAACAGCCCGTTAACGACTCATGGAAGAGGTCTTAGGAGACGCCGTCGCAGCCCTGCTGCCGATCGTGCTGTCAAACCAACGTTAACCCTGAGCAACCAGCAGGGGGTCTGCCCAGCCGCGCCCTGGCCTGAGCAGAGGCCACACTGGGGGACACCACCGGGCTCCAAGTCTGCTCTGCCGGCTGCATCGCCGGAGAGCCAGCCGCAGGGACCTGCCCGCCGCCCCTGTGACACAGGAGATGAGGGACGGGCCTGAGGGCGGTGGCTGAAGTGGGGAGATGGGGACGGACGGTGTATCCCGAAGACAAACCCAGGTGGATGCCACTCCCTGCGAACAAATATCTCACAGAAACACACGGAGGAGGGCCAGGTCACGCGGAAGTCTCAGCACAGGAAGGCGAGGGCTGCGTCGCTCTGGCCCAGTGAGGCCTGCGGAAGAGCCTGCTTCATGGACCAGAGGCTGGCGCGCTGGTGTGGGGCAGGGAGGGGTCATTAAACAGCAGGCGCGAGGTTCAAGATGGGTCCGTTCCAGAGACCCGCTGTACACACTGCACCGACTGCCAACACCTCAACATTCTTAAGAAGATAAATCTCCTGTTAAGTGTCTTGATCGTAATAAAGTTTATAAGAAAACACTTGCTCCACAGAAACAGGAACTTTCTCAGGAAAGAGTCTAGATTGTTGTCATAAACATCAGTTACAGTCAGAGGGAGGCCAGAGACGTCGTGGCTCACAAATGCGTCTCACGGGAAAGCACCGTTTGCTGTGGAAAGGAGTCCATCGGCCGCGAGTTAGACGCACGCACATTGGCTCTGGCTGCCGAGCAGCGCCTGAGACCTGGGCTCTAGGTGACAGGCAGTGACGCGATGATGCTGCGGGACCACGCGTAACAGGTGGGCCAGCCCCGTGCGAGGCCCCCTCAGGCCCGAAGGCACCGCGACAGCTTTGGCCAAGGTGTGCGGGGGGTGAGTGGGTTACCTCCCGCTGGACAGGCCATGGCTACAGGAGGACACTCCACACGGGCCTTCCATTGCACAAGCCCGACCTCGATATTGACAAAAATGGGGCAAGAGCCCGGCCAGCAGAGCTCCGTGGCTGAGCATCGACCTCCGAACCAGGTCCCGGGTTCGATTCCCAGTCAGGACACAGGCCTGGGTTGGGGCTCCATCCCCAGTGTGGGGCGTGCAGGAGGCAGCTGGTCCCTGATCCTCTCTCTCATCGTAGATGTTGCTATCTCTCTCTTCCTCTCTGAAATCAATAAAATATGTATATATATTTAAATTTTATTTTATTAAAAATATAAATATATAATATGAGCTACTTTCTTGAGAATGAGGGCCTTGTGGCCTGATGATTACGTGACATGTTACAGAACATGTGTGTGCACGTGAGCCTGTGTGTGTATGAATGTATAAGTGTGTGTGTGTGTGTGTGTGTGTGTGTGTGTGTGTGTGTTGTGAACCAGGGAAGAAGGGACATAAACAGCTGACTTTAAACCAAAGGACAGAGGACCCCTTGATCCGAACAACTTCAAGAGTGAGCCCGTAGCCCTTTCTGACTCCGATCCCACGGAGATGTTGAAGCGAAAATTAATCACACTTGCACACGACCTCGTGGGCCTCAGATACACATCCTACACCTCAGCTGACTTTGCAATAACATTATGTTCTTTGTCAGGTCTGCCCCGTCCCTTCCCCATCTCTGCTCCCTCCAACCCTCTCTCCTCCTCTTAATCCCTCTTACAGTTTCTCTCTCCTCCTTTTCCCCTTCTTATTTTTAATAATTTTTAAGATATGTTTTCATTGATTTGAGATCGAGAGGAAGGGAAAGGAAGAGATAGGAACATTGACGAGAGACAGACATCATCGATCGGCTGCCTCCTGCGCGCCCCTGACTGGGGACAGAGTCCACAACCCGGGCATGTGCCCTGGTGGGGAACCAGGTCTCTCCCACTCTTTCCCCATGTCTGCTGCACCCATATCCCCCACCCTCTCTCCCTCTTCCAGTTTTCTCTCTCCTCCTCTTCCCCCTTCTTACTTAAAAAAAAAATCTTTAAAATATTTGGTGAATCAGCTCTAATAATGCTGGCAAAGAAACCCGTCTGCTCTTCACCGCCCTCTAGTGGCCTCTATGACATGTGCATGTTCCACAACTGCCCTTGGTCCACCTCTGATGGGGGAGGGCTGTGCGTGTCCCAGGATGTACCGATGGGGCAAGGCAGCCTCCGTCACACAGCCCAGGGCAATGCGTACGAAGAGTGTAAACTGCTACGGGAATATTCATGGGGAAACTGACTTTGCCTTTAAAAATGCAACGAAACATTACTCTCAGAAACTAACACGTGGGCTGGGTCTGAAAGGTCTCCGCAGTTGATTTACGTTTCACAGTGCACACGTGTGCTGTGGGCTACTAGCCACCGTAGAGAGCCCCGTCGGTGAGTCAGAGGCTCATTCAGGGGACTGCAGCCAGCCTGGCGCGTGCAGCTGTGGCTCACCGATCGTCCTGCCCAAGAATGCACGGTGCCCAGCCTGGCTGCTCCAGAGCTTCCCCAAGCATGGTGACCTTGGCTTCCTGTCCTTACTCCTCCTCCTTCTCTTCTGTGAGGTACAAGACTTGGTTCTTTTAGAGCTCCCTCCGATGTTTTATTTAGGAATAATGGCCAAAGGCACAGAGGGCTGGGGCTGGAGACAGCGGCCACACCGCGTCAGGTCCCGGGACAAGGCCCCCGAGGCCTGCGTGGTGTGTGGTTCACTCTGACGCCTCTCGCAGCCTCCAGCATGGGTACCGAGTGATGCTCTCCCTGCCATGAACACATGCGGACGACCCGAGGCAAAGGCGCGGATTCAGATCATCTCCTGACAGAGCACCAAACAGCCCCGCGGGAGGCATAGGGAGCAGATGCCCAGCAGCCGGGGCGAAGGGCCCCTGTCTACGGCCTGGGGCGGCACCTTTGTGGTCACTGGCTTCCACTTTAAAATATGCTGTGGTAGAAAACCTCGTGGTTTGGCCAATTCCTAAGTCCGTATTCCGCTCTGAAAGGAGCGTTGATACTTAACCGATGGCCTCCAGTAACCGAGTAACTGAAAGGCGTGGTCTTGTAACGGTGGCCACGGCTCCCAGACCACTGGCAGTGAGCTGTCCGCTCTCTGGCCTGGGGCTTGCTCAGCACCCTGGACAGCGCCACCATCACAGAGACCCCGGACCCTTTTGATGTGTACACATCACGTGCCCTTTCTGGGTCATTTTTCCTTTTTATAGGGACAATTCCCAGACTCCTCTCCTCCCGTCCTGAGGCAACTGAGCACCACAAACGTGCCTGAGGGAGCCAGGGAGCTCTTTGGCTACGGAAAGATAAGCAACTGTGCGTCACACAATGTTTAGGTCCTGCGTGTCAGCACCAGCACAACCCAGGCCCTCCCAGCACGCCCAGCGGGAGGCGGTCCAGGCCGGAGCAACGACGCTGAGTTGGGAAGGGGCCTCAAGTGCCCGCCAACTCGGAAGCCAGGCCTTCAGGAGAGCGAGTGAGCTTCCTGTGGAGAAACTTCGTGTAAACGTTATCAGCATGTGACGAGTCCACGGGAGTCTGTGTAAAGAGGGCTTCTTTGTCTGATGAAGCAGAAAAGGGCACCTCATACTCACGGCCCCCCCACCCCGTTTACACAGGGCGGAAGCGCGTCCACATGACGACACAGGACACATTGGTGAAGGGACAGGCGGGCGGCAGGAAGGAGATCCGGGGCCGCAGGGAGGGAATCGGGCTGGGAGGGCTGGTCCCCCAGGCAGGGCTCTCCTCGGGCCCTTCTCCAAGTCCTGGAGAAGCCCCCAACCTCGTCTCCAAGATCATAGGCGAAGTCCCCAACCCCGTCTCCCAGGGAGAGGCCGTGGCTCTTGCCCGTTTTCCTTGGGAGAGGAGGAAGCCCAGGGCCCGGCTCTGGGTCAGGAGCCGCTTCATTCACTGTTCTCTTTCCTCTGCAGAACCACTGATCCGCTGCCTCCTGCACGCCCCCTACTGGGGATTGAGCCCCCAACCGGACATGTGCCCTGACTGGGAATCCAACCATGACCTCCTGGTTCATGGGTTGAGGATGCTGAATGCCTCAGCCACGCCGGCCGGCTGTGTGAAGGGTTCCCTATGGGGAGCAGCTGTGGCTGGGTAAACGGCTCTGAAGCGGCTGCAGGCTGCCCTTCTCAGAGGACGTACGGGCTCCAGGAGTGTGAGCGAGCGGCTAAGCAGTCTGAGAAACACGATGGTCCCCGCAGAGCAGTGATCCCGCCGACGTGTCTCCCGACTGCGGCCGCCGAGGGGCCGTGATCTCCTGGGGAAGCAGCCGCATCATGTAAAGGACATAGAAAGTGCACGTTTCTCAAAATGTGTCTTCAACTTCCACCCTGCAGAGCAGGCCAGGAGCTGGGCGGGCGATCCCCAGGCAGGGGGCCGAGGAGGGGGTGCCCCGACCTGCCATAGGGACCGGAGGCCCGAGGCAACGCCGGCCCACCCCGTCCTCCTTCCTCTGCTGTGCCTGGTGCACGCGAATCGGGGAGAAACACTTACAGGCCCGACGCTGCATCCCGAGCTCAGGCCACGCTGGGTCTCACACAACAAACCACCGCTTGTCCTCTGAGTGCCCGTGGGAGCCAGGGCCAGGGTGTGCCATGTGGAAGGAAGGTTCCCACGAGGGCCAAGCTTCAGTGCTCTTAACTGGAGGCGTGGCTCAGAGGCTGAGCATCAACCTATGAACCGGTGGACACGGTTGGATTCCCGGTCAGGGCACAGGCCCGGGTTGCGGGCTCGATCCTACATGTGGGGTGTGCAGGAGGCAGCTGATCTGTGATTCTTTCATCATTGATGCTTCTCTCTCTCTCCCTCTCCCTTTCTCTCTGAAATCTATAAACATTATTTTTTTAAAAAAGAAGTAAAATTAAGGAAGCCTGTCCTCTCTCCTTCAGAACCTCGCGATCCAACCTGATAGAACGTAACTGTGAGGTAAATGCGTATTTCCGCCACTCAAGAGGACCTTAAGGTGACGGATGTGTGGCCACGAGGCACATGCTAGCTCCTGGGAAAGCGGGCGTGATGACGAGGGAGGTGGGCGTGGGAGCTCACACAGAGCAGGTCCCGGGGACCGTGGGGTGCTGGCCAGGGCCCCCAGTCTGCTTCCCGGAGCTCCACCCTCTTTCCCCACCAGCCCGAGCTCCTCCTGGAGGTGGGGGCTCTGACACCTGAGACACCTGCAGGGCAGGCAGGGGAGGCAGGAGGGGAGGCCACTCCTGGTCAAGTCCGGACTGAGACGTGACAGCAGCAAGACAGACCCCGAGGGCAGTGATGGCCCCTGAGGAGGCGGCGCCTTCAGGAGGGGTCAGGTGGCTCTCAGAGACCCAGGAATGGAGTGTGCGGGGCTCTGCCGCGGAGGCAGGTGAGGGGCCGTGTCTCAGAGACATCAGGGAAGTCTCCGATTCCCTTTCAGCATCGATTACATGGAATACAGAGTTCTTTAAAGAATCGATCTTAGGAGTACATAACGTGTTAATGTATATACGTACACATATAATATGACGTGTAAGTATAGATAAGTAGATATAACTTAAATATATGTTATATACACTTACCATAAGTGTACATACACACACACACACACACACACATATATATATATACACATACATATATGGACATATATATACATATATGTCAGGCAGTGTGGGGCAAAAGTAGGTATACAGTTGTCCGTATGGAAAATAATACAATTAATAAACAATATTACAAGAATAGACTGTTGTGTACTCACAAAGGTTACCCTACTTTTGCCTCACCTGCATATACTCAACATGGGACTCTGACATATACAATGTCCATGTGCTCGCTAGAGAACCTGTGACACGGGGCAGTGAGGAGCAGGCCACCGCCGGCCCATGCGGATCCCGTGTGCAAATGAGCGCGCCTGTCCCTCCCAGGAAGCAGGTCGGGGGGAACGCCCCCTGCTGGGCACGGGCGCCCATGGCAGGGCCCATGGCTGAGAAGGCTGGTTCCAGCTACCTGACCCTCCACAGTACTGGTGATGTCCGCACCCCGCACCCCCTGCACCCCACACACCCCACACACCCCACACACCCCATACACCCCACTCAGTGCTCCTGCAGGTGAGAACATTTTACACCTCATTTTCTTATTACAAGCTACTTGGGTCAACAGGGGCTTTGAGGTTAATAAACGGATCCACTATCAAATCTCAGTAACCATCTCAACAGCTCTATTTGCAAAACTGGAGCTGACTGTGTCTGCCTGGAGCTGCGGGCCCTCCTACCAGCACAGGAAGCAGACGCCTGAAGAGGCCAGGGCCATGGGCGGAGCCTCGCCTCACTGCCCTGCACCTGCATCCGCAAGTTTCCATCAGCCCCTGCCAACGCTACAGAGTATGCTTTGTCTTACAGAGAGGGGTCGATGGTGAAGAAAGCTGTGCCCAGATTTACCCGGGTTCAAACAAGAAAGCTCTGCACTTGGGGGCTGTGTTTATCTACGATTCTTTAGAGATAATACTGCACTTAATACCTAGACTGTCTATGGAGAAAAATATTTCCAAAGAAGCAAGAATAATAGCATCAATACAGTTGGATGAGGACTATTTTAGCAACTTAATAAAGTGGACTCTTTTCAAATAAAAACAGCCCCAAATTACCTATAATTACAGTGCTAACGACAAATGAATTCTAACCACTCACCTTGACAATGTTGGCCATTAGGTTTGATTATAAGAATTTAGACAAAACTGAATTGCCTTTCATTCAAAACAGTCTCAGAAACTCTGTCAACAATTCAGAAGAGCCTCCCTCTGCTCAGAGCACCAGCATGGGCGGTGAGGTTACTCCAGGCCAGGCCGTTCCCGCGCCATCCCAGCGAAGGGGCAGGAGGCACCGTCTCCCGGCTCGCCCACGCACGCACACGGGCTGCACCCTCATGCGGTGGAGCAGTCAGTACACAGATACAGGTCCCGCCCGCCCGAAGCCCACAGCACCGCACAGTCCCAGACTGCCGGGCAATGGCAGGGAGTTTCAACGTAAGTGCAGTGACGTCGGTATCCAAATGGCACTTGGCTTTTATGGCCGAAAAAATAAGGCCACTGCTCACCGACCAGCCCAGGGCGGCTGCGTGGCGGCCGTGCAAACTCAGAGACCTCCACTGACCATGCAGGAGGGTCTGAAATTAAAAATTTAACTAAAAGCAGTTTATGGTGGGGGTCACGTCCTAGCCAGCATTTCCCCTGACAAAGGTCAGCTTCCATCTGTACGGAGCCTAGTTTTTCTGCATCTAAGATAACGCACCTGTGGGATGTGGGGTCACTGTAACTTCCCCTTTTCAGGGCCCCTCAGCGTGCAACAAGTGGCACCATGGGGCCCCCAAATCCCCTCATGGTGATTGTTATCCTGTTCATGGTTGCCTGCTAACTGTCCTGCACCCACCTGAGTGAAAAAGCATGTGTCCACCATCTCACTCTTACCCAATTCCAGAGGTTTCCACTTTGCTTTCTCCCTCCCGCTAGTCCATCACCAATGGAGTTCATGTAACCCATTTACGGCTGCTCCTTTGATGGTGATTTATAAAAACAAGGTAAAAACCCGCCGTTCTCCAGAGCACTATCCCAGTCCGCTGAGATTCTGCTTCCTGGCAATTGTCAACAGTTTGGCTCAAATAAACTCACAAAAATGCTTTACAGGTCTGAATGGTTTTTGTTTTTGTTTTTATTTTTACGTTAACACTTTCTTCATGTGCTCTGTCTCCTTATAATTTTTATTCTGATGGAGTCAGCTCCCACGTGGGGTGCGCCTCCTCTCCGTGGTGAGTGTGGCCCACAGACCCCGGGTGGGGCGCGGGGCCTTCCCCGAGCGCGCGGCACTTTGATAACAACACTGAGATGCCCCATGCCTTCTTCCACGTGTTAATGGCGTAAAGGCAAGGGCGAGCGAAACGGACAGCAGCCTCACACCTGCCGAAGTGCTAGGAACCAAGCACTAGTCCATTTTCTGATAAGAAATACATTCCAACCTCGTTTCTCCAAGATCTCCCATTTCCAGCGATTCAGTTCTTGACCCAGTTGTTCACAGGAAAAAAAATGTCTCCGTGGTCGACCAAAACTTCAGTTTTCCACCTGACAGCCCTTTCATGCTGAGACCTCAGCGGGCAAAAAGCATCGCTCAGGCCACAAACAAAGGAGGGAATGCCATTGCTGCTGGGGAATCCAGGGTCGGCACAATTTTAAATCATCAGGAGGCCGTCCAGAGGCAACTGTTGCTCAGGGCACGGAGGGAACAGGGTCACAGGCCAGAGAAGAGGTAGGGAGACTGCTGTCGCTCTGGGTGAAGGAAAAGCGGGGAGCTGGTGGCGGCATTGGGAGGCGGTGAAGGAAAGAAACAAAGGTGCTGCCCGAGCACCTCTTGCTGAGCGATTATGGAAGGCGAGCAGGGCGGTGCAGTATGGTTAAGAAAATCAGTGTTTACTTATAGATTAGACAGCACATAAGGCATATGGTATATAAAAGGTTAAAGTAGGACATCATTGTGGAGTCTGGGATGGATTAACTCAATTTACATGATTTCTAATCAGGAAAAGACGATTCCTTTTTCGGATAAATTGTTTGTCGAACAGCCTTCCGGGACAAATGAAGTTTGCAAACTGAGGTCCCACTGTATAGCCATGCTAATAAACGTGACGCTGCTGCTCTTATATTCTGAAATGCGTGAGCATTGAGAGCGTGGCCCATGCGTGATCTTACAAAACTATGCATAGAGAAAGCATTACTTCGATGTAGATGCTAGCTGGACACACTTTAGTGTTCATTGCTATGATTTAATTCCACATTGCAGGTGACACTTAAGTGGGTATCATTGGTCAATTTTTATGGCAGTTTAAATATGAATAAGCATAATTGTTTAAAAGGCTATTAAAATATTCATTCCTTCTTCAACATTATGTGAGGGCAGAAAGCTTTTTAAAAATATTTTAACCCTCCCGAAAATGCAGTATAGCAGATTGAGTGCAAGAGCAGATAAAAGTGCCCGTATATAGTGTGACCATACTAGCAATAATCAAAAGGAAGCCGGAGTGTATGCTCATGCAAGGCAAAGCTGATGTCAGAGCAATGGATACTACCAAGAGCAAAGACAGGCGCTTTGTCGTATTGAAGATATGAATTTCTTAAAAAGACATAATTTTAAACACGCATGTACCTAATAAAATGGCTTAAAAAATCCACGAAGCAAAAACAGGTAAAGTACCACGAGAGACAGACAAACCCCAGTTCCAGCAGGAGACCCATGCAGCTGTCTCAGGACACAGCGAGGGGCAAGAATGCCAGCGAGGCATTAACTGCTTGCACAACTCCATTGACTACTTTCCCTATTAGACATTCTGTGCAATTCTCCCCAAATGCAACACAATGTAAGTTCTTTTCCAGGGACGTGATGTGTTTGCCAAGATCAAGCATTTCTAGGCCAGACAATAATGGTCAGTAAGTTCAAAAGAATTCAAGTAATATAAAGTATTCTCTCTGAGCACCAAGATCCTTGGAAAATCCCTAGATATTTGGAAACTTTTAAATATATATATATAACCAGTTCTATACAAACTCTCCCCGCTATTCAAGAAGAGAGAGTATTTCTCAATTGATTTTATGAGACCAGTATTACTCTAAGAGCAAAACTATTACAAAGTCCTTACATGAAAAGTGTGCAGGCCAGTATCTTTTCTGAACATATATGCAAACAATCTAAAAAAATATCAAATAAGATCCAACAGTATATAAAAAACATACATCAAAACCAAATGAATTTCACCCCGAAGTGCAAAGTCAAGAAAATCTATGTAATTCAGACGAACAAACCAAATAAACCAAAAGATCACACCCGTTGATGTAGAAAAGCTTTGGACAACATGTTCTGCCCATTTCAGGTGGAAAGCTTCCAATCACCTAAAAATGGAAGGGCACTTCCTCCACCTGATGAAAGGAATCAGTAAAAAAGGTGAAAGTAAAATCGCTCGGAGAGATGAAAGCCAGAATGCTCTCTCCTCAGATCGGGAAGCAGGCAAGACGCCTCGCTACTTCCATCCACCTGTGGCCTGGCTCCACCCGGTGTCTTCAGGTGACAAAGGGAATAGAAGGCATTCCAGCTGGACAGACAACGTTAAAACTGCCTGTAACTGCACTTGCCGGGATCCCCTGGGGAGCAAGTTCTGCGAACACACGTCCCCCGTCCTCCCCTGCTCCTGTCAGTTGTTGGCTCACTTCATAGGCTGACCGCGCTGCACGCCTTTTCTGTTTCTCTCTCAAAAACCCGGGAGATTACAGGAAAGAAAAAACGAGTTCCTGGCTCCCCTGCAGTGTTTGATTGTGGAGCCTTTTCCTCAGATGTGTTCCCATCTTGAGTCATTTTGAAAAGGTTTAAGTTTCTTTTAAAGAAATATGTTTTTATTGATTTCAGAGAGGAACAAAGAGGGAGAGAGAGATACAAATATCAATGAGAGAAAAATCATTCATCAGCTGCCTCCTGCACGCCCCCTACTGGGGATCAAGCCAAAAACCCAGGCATGTGCTCTGACCAGGAATCGAACTGTGACTTCCTGGTTCACTGAGCCACACTGGTCAGGGAGGTTTAAGTTTCCTGAAATAAATGAAAAGATGCAAATATCCAAGCCAACAGCACTGCTACCAGGACCACAATCATAATGTGCTGACCGAAAAGCAGTCTCCGGGTCATCATGACCCTCGTGCAATGAATCATAACATTTTCCAAATGAAACACACTGCAGGCCATTTACACTCATTAACACGAAAGCTTATTTAATGAAATAAGCAACAGTTAAATTTTTCCCCATCTACTTTTTTTTTTTACACATTAACCCAAATGCATTAGACTATGAGAAGTTAACAAATTAAAACAGGGAAAAAACCTAGAGATGCATTTTTATTATATACATTTTGAGTTAAATTTTTAACATTGGGTCACACAGTGAAAGGTGTCAACTCCAGCATACCTAAAATTTTTCAGCATAAATGTAGAGTTGTACTAATAATATAGCTGCATAATAATGAAGAAGTTGTATCTTTAAATCGAAAGGAGAAAAAAAAAAACACATTAGCAATGGCAAGCTCACATTTCGTGCATTAGAAAATAATGTTCTTTTCAAATCATGCCTTTATCTCCCACCTGAAGTCAGCTCCTGCTCGCCGCCCGAATTCCGGAATCCCCGGGTCTGGACACATGTCGGAGACTAAGGCTTCCCCTCCCTGGCTCACTGGAATATAAGAGAGAGAAACATTATTATGATTCTGTGCAGCTTCTGGGGAAATACCTAGAGAATACATTTATATTAGGCAGATTTGGTTCTTAAGTTATGACTTAAAATGTTATTTCTTTAAGAATCAAGACAGTTGAGCTGCATTAAAATTAACCATTATTCTTGTACTTGGGAAACAAAGACTCCTTACCCCATGAGAGGGTTCCGTTTTATTGGTTTGAGCCCTTCTGGATTGAAGGTCTCTATTATTTGCTCATTACGGTTGACTTTATGGCAGTCTACAATGACTAGCATGACAAGAAGAGAGAGCTGCCCATGAAAATGTCCCAAGTTTATACACAAGGAAGACTTTGCTAGTTCCCCATGGAAGAAATGATGATGCCAATTATCGATTAAGCCCTAGACGAGAGATATTTTAGATGAAATGGCCGTTGTGCTTTAGCCATCAAACATGTTCATCACTGAACTTCACCAAGCTTTGCTTTTCTTGCACAGATGGGCAGATTCACCTCCTGACTGGCCCGTGGAGCGTCGCTCCCTGGATGGGATGCTGTCCAGTCACAGGACGGTTTTCTAAGGACTCGTTTGCTTATCAGACAGAGTGGCTGCCACCCCAACACTCACTCCGCCCTATTTAACATGTCCACTCCCACCGAGGATGGAGGAGAAGCCAGATGGTCTCCATGAGCTCAGAGGCCTCTTCCCAGAGGCCTCCTGCAGCCTTCGGCTCAAGTTCAGAGAATGGAATTGAGCCACAAGCCAAAAGCGGAGCAAGTTGCTGGCAAGAAAGACAGAACTGTCTTTTCTCCGTTTCATTTAGAAGCAATTCAACAAGCTGAGGTCAGAGTAGGACCCTCCATGCCCTCACCCCATTGTGGAAACATCAAATGAACAACCACAGGCGAAGGAATGGTGTAGGCGATTTCAAAGCCATTTGGAGATCCAGAGCAACCGAGCACACGCCCATGAGGAACCCCAGTCACCATGGTCCACGGGAGAGAACGCCATGGATTTCTCACTTGGCCTGCCTCACACCGTCTTTGACATGTCCCAGGGCGGGTGGGAGGAAGTAGGCTATTCCCAGTTTTCTTACTAGAGATAGAGGAGCTCAGAGGGTCTCCTCTGCCATGTGCTGGCCCCTGTGGGCAGCCTGAGGGACTGGTGTCTGTCTTGCCTGGCTTGGAGCTCAGATTGGGCAATAGCAGTGGACGCCATGGAGTGAGTGGAGGAGCCACCCGCATGTCCCAATGTGCACAGGGACTGCAGCCATGTGGACACCTGGGGCAGGAGATTGCAGGCGGCGGAGTACAACAGAGTGCCAAAGACTCGAGAGGAAGCTGGGACTGTTTGGGATATTGAGATATTTTAAAGCGGCTGAGGGAGCGGGTAAGGGGAGCACACACAGACCAAGACTGGACACATGCCCAGAAAAGACCTGAGAAGATCTAAAGTCTTTGTTTCTGGCTGATTCCCAGGCTCAGGGACCCACAACTTCGTAAAAGTCCTCCATACCACCCTGCAAAGCCTGGGAAAGGCAGCTTTGTCTTTCAAATGCCCAGTTTATAAAATACTAGAGGCCCAGCACAAAATCACGTAGCCCTGCCCATCTGCCCGCAGCCCCGTCTTGACACCCTAACCTCTCCACCCAGAGCCTGAGTGCACCTGGCCCTGCCCCTGACCCCTCTGGCCTTCTCTGGCCACTTCAAGCCCTGCCCTCAGTCCTGCAAGTCAACTCAGGCTGGTCCCACCTCCTCTGGGCACCTCCCCGCTTCAGCCCCGTCTCCGGAGCAACGTGGTGGCTCCGCCCCATCATGGCACTGGAGGAGAGCGTGGAAGCCTCATGCCTGCTGCAGAGTTTCAAGCGCTGCTTCCTGGCAGCGTGCGCATTGCGCTCCTTCCCCTGGCAGGTGGGTGGCAGGCATGCTGAGTGTGAGCGGTGGGTGGTGAAGGACTGTGAAGGGGGTGCTATGGGCTCTCACCCCTGCCCTCCCCGCCATGGGATGGTCCCACCTCCTCCAGGTGCCTCCCCGCTTCCATCCCATCTCTGGAGCAACGTGGTGGCTCTACCCCTCTGCACATGCGCACGCAGCCTCCTGCTGACGGTCATTACAGCGTGAGGCTGTCACGACCATTAGCATATTAGTGCTTTATTATATAGGATAGCATGAGGCATACAAGGAAATAAGAAAGCATGGTCCAGTCAAAGGAAAAATAATCTCCAGAAATACTTCCTGAAGAAACACATGCATCAGACTGCCTGCACAAAGATGTTAAAGACACCATCTTAAATGTGAGTTTGAGTACATAAGAGCTGAAATATTTTAAAATTTGAGGAAAAGTATAGATACACAAACCCAAGGAGCTCAGCAAACTCCAAGTAGGAAAACTCAAAGAGACACACATCAAAGACAAAGACAGAGAGTCTTGAAGGCAGAGAGAGGAATGGAACTCATCACCAGTAGGGCTTCCCAATGACACCGTCAGCAGATTCCTCACCAAGAACCACGTAAATGAGAAGGCAGTGAGGTGAGATCTAGAATTGCTCAACAGAAAACACTGTCAACTGAGAATTCTGTGTCTAGCAAAATGGTCCTTCATAAATGAGAGAGAAATTAGAACATTACTAGACAAACAGAAGCTAAGTGATTTCATTACTATTTCACCTACCCTGTAAGAAACGCTAAAGGACACTAGATAGCAACTCAAAACCATATGAAAATACAACGTTCTCTGCCAAAAGTAAATACAGGGAGAAATATTCTTAAAGACCCACTGTTTTGTCAATGTGATTTGCAACCCCACGTTTTTATTTTCTGCAAAATGTAAAGATATATGCATAAAAATAATTATAAATCTACTAGAGGCCCAGTGTGCAGAGTAGTCCACTGTCTTGAGACACCTTTAACATCCTAACTTCTCCACCCAGAGCTTGAGTGTGCCTGGCCCTGCCCCTGACCCCTCTGGCCTTCTCTGGCCACTTCAAGCCCTGTCCCACCCAGGACCAGGCGCGCTCAAGCTCTGGGTGGAGAAGTTAGGATGTCAAAGGTGTCTCTAGATAGTGGACTAATCTGGCCACTTCAGGCCCTGCAGAGCAGTCCACAGTCACAAGTCGCGGGACCCAGAGGCCCGCCCATTAGCACTGGGGGACCCAGAGCAGAGTCCCACCCACCAGCACCACCGCGGGACCCAGAGCCCCAGCTGCCGGCGCCGCTGTGGGTCCCATCAACGCACCTCCTAGTGACCTGCCTTTGGTCGTTATGGCGTTATGACCACTGGGTTTTTATTAAATAGATGTTAATAGGTACATACTAGAGATGTAGTTTGTGGCAACAGTAGTATAAAATGTTGGGAAAGCCGTAAAAAAGCAGTTTTCTGTAAGTGTAATCTCCCTGGCAAACACAAAGAAAATCTATAGAATATACACAGAAGGAAATGAGAAAGAGATGATTATAATAAACTGAACACAAAGGGAGATAGTAATGGTGGAAATGAGGAACAGAAAGCTATAAGACATACAGAAAACAAATAAAATGCTAAAAGTAAGTGCTTTCTTATCTGTAATTTCTCTGAATGTAAATGGAAGCAACTCCAATTGTGTCCCTTCAAAATTCCTGTGTTTTAGCCCTGGTGGGTAGTGAGTTTTTTAGAGCGTTGTCCCAATTCGCCGAGGTTGCAGGTTCGATCTCTGGTCAGGGAACATACAAGAAGCAACCAGTGAATGCAAAAATAAGTGGGGAAACAAAATCACTCTCTCTCTCTCTCCCTCCCTCCCTCCCTCCCTTCCTCTCAAGCAGTCAATAAAATAGTACACAAATGTTGACTCCTGAACTCTCAGCACTACAGATCCTGGCTGCTTTGGACAGAGGGTCTTTGAAGAAGCGGTTCCATTGAAATGAGGGCATTAGAACGGGTCCTACTCCAACATGACTGGTGTCCTGCTAAGGAGAGGGGATGAGCACGCAGACACGCACAGGCGGAGACCAGGCGAGGACGCGGGGGAAGACGGGCATCTGTCCGCTAAGGAAGGGGCCTCAGAACCAGCCCTGCCCTCTCCTCGCTCTCGGACGTCCAGCCTTCAGGGCCGAGAGAAAATGAGTGTCTCCTGTTTCATCGCCCAGGCTGTGGCCGTTCGGTGTGGCAGCATCAGCAGACTAACCCCACCCCCCCCTTCTCCTCCTCCCCCCTCCAATCTGAAGACATCGCCTGGCAGAGAGGGCCAAGAAAAAGAACACAGAGTGATGGGTACAACTATATGCAGGCGACAAGACACGCCCCTCAGAGCTACAGACACAAGGAGGTTGAAAGGGAAGAGGAGCTGCATTCACGGAGCCCGGAGGCAGGATGGTGGTGTCCGAGCCGGGGGGCGGGTGGCGGCGGGGGAAGGCCGGGGTGACTGTTCACAGGTCACAGAGGCTCCGTCGGGGACGATGAAAACAATCTGGGGATGAGGGCGGAGCTAGGCCACCAGGACGTGAGCGCACTCAGTGCTGCGGAATGTGCACGTGAAGTGGGGGAAAGCTAACTTTCCTGTCCGTGCATCTTAGTGTGAGTGTGTGCATGCACATGTGTGTGTATCCATGTGCATGTATGTGCACGTGTGTGTGTGAGTGTGTGTGAGAGAGAGATCTAACAAGGCATGGATCTGTAAGCTACCAGCAACTCCACTTGATCCAGCCCACCGTTCCACTGAGTTTCCCTCCGCAGCCGTGGTTGGCAAACTGCGGCTCGAGAACCACATGCGGCTCTTTGGCCCCTTGAGTGTGGCTCTTCCACAAAACACCACAGCCTGGGCGAGTCTATTTTGAAGAAGTGGTGTTAGAAGAAGTTTAAGTTTAAAAAATCTGGCTCTCAAAAAAAATGTCAATCGTTGTACTGTTGGTATTTGGCTCTGTTGACTAATGAGTTTGCCGAACCACTGGCCCAGTCCACAGGCAGGGTCTGCTGACGTCTCTCAGGGTCATCTAACGAGATTCGCGTGGAACTCTTTATGCCCCAGTGCAGACTGCCGCATTCACCTGTCTTTCCCGCCATCATTCGCCACGTGTCGCCTGTGTCCCCAGTGAAACAGTCCCCGCCGTGTGGTGCAAAGTGAAGATGTCACCGAGGCAGATGGCATGGCTGTTTCCCCAGAGCCGGCTAGACCCGGGCTCCTCACCCCAGCTCCGGGCCCCCGCACCGGCCCACGGCACAGACAGCCTGCGAGCCTCCCACCCCCTCATCCACACTGGCCCACGGCACAGACTGCCCACGGGCCTCCCGCCCCTTTCCCCTTCCTTCTTTGAAGCGTGGAACGGCAGTGAAGAGAAATGGGGGACACGGGAGGGTCCCCTCCCGTCAGCTGAGAACACGCCACATCCCACATCGCCACGGCTGATGTCCATGTGCTCATTCACGTGAGGAAGGTGCAGGGAGGGTCACAGAGCCAGATGCAGGGGACAAGCCTGCCGGCTCCCACAGGGCGGGGGAGCAGAAAAGGGACGAGGTGCAGTGGGAGGGAAGAACAAGTAAACACAGACACATGACGGGGGGCTCCCACAGGGCGGGGCAGGCAGCTAAGAACTAGGACTCCTTTTCCATCAAAGCCACAGTTCACATGTTCCCCCATTTCCCTTTTATAACCTCCTTTGGTATCAAACCACCAGGCCCTCCTGGTGAGGACACAGGCAGGGCTCCCCCACCCCAGCAGCAGGACAGGCGGCGGGGGGTGAGAAGCAGGCGTTCCTGCAGGAGACAGGACAGGGCTTTCACCCCTCGGGCAGGCACTGGGACCAGCCCCACCCTGCTGCACCCCCTCTCAGGTGAGACAGGCCCCAGAGGGGGAAACCACACCCTGAGTCACTCAGGGCGCTGTGCAGGATGGCAGCTCCTTGGGGGGAGGGGGGGCGCGGCTCCCAGTCTCTGTGCTGCCCATGTGGCTGGCGCACTGCACCCCCTGCAGGAGGAATGCCCTGTCCAGCCGTTTCTGGGCTCTGTTTATCCGGAGAGACGGGTTCAGAGGGTTTCTCAGGAGGAGAGGGAAGGGGTACATGGTGAGGAAGGAGGCTGATGTGGGGACGGGTTCAGAGGGTTTCTCAGGAGGAGAGGGAAGGGGTACATGGTGAGGCAGGAGGCTGATGTGGGGACGGGTTCAGAGGGTTTCTCAGGAGGAGAGGGAAGGGGTACATGGTGAGGCAGGAGGCTGATGTGGGGACGGGTTCAGAGGGTTTCTCAGGAGGAGAGGGAAGGGGGTAAGGGGTACATGGGACGGGTGAGGCAGGAGGCTGATGTGGGGACGGGTCCAGAGGGTTTCTCAGGAGGAGAGGGAAGGGGTACATGGTGAGGCAGGAGGCTGATGTGGGACGGGTCGGGTTCAGAGGGAGGGAAGGGGTCTCAGGAGGAGAGGGAAGGGGTACATGGTGAGGAAGGAGACTGATGTGGGGATGGGTTCAGAGGGTTTCTCAGGAGGAGAGGGAAGGGGTACATGGTGAGGCAGGAGGCTGATGTGGGCAGTGAACACATACAGCACACAGAGGGTCTGCTACAGGCTGTCCACCGCAACCTGTGTAACTGTGGAGCGATGGCACCCCATGAATTCAGGGAACGTTTCTAAAAGTCGGTCTGCTTTTCTGAAATAGGGACAGGCTTTTCAGGGGGGCCGAGTGTGCACCACAAACAAGAGCTCCATCACCCCGACCCGTTTCAGCAGCATCAGGAGTGATGAGTGTCCCCGAAACCCGGAGCTTCAGGGTCCGAGAGAGTCGGGGGCTCAGCCGGCCTGGCGCTGAGCGGGTCCCAGTGCCTCCGAGAAGCCCGCCCAGAGGGAAGGCTGGCTTTAGCATCATCTGAGCTCTGATTTGGTTGAATCTCACATTTCCAGGTCTCAGGAGACACGTGCATGGCGATTAACAAACAGATGAAGCTCTGGTCAAAACCTCAGAGATAAAACTCAGAACGGGAACTGTTCCAGGGGCGGGCTCACTACCCACCCTTAAGGGCATGGACACGAGAGGCACCATTACGCCAGGGGTGAACAGACCCGTTAGCTGGAAAAGGCCTGAAAATATGATTTAAAACACAAACACTGCCTGGCCGGCGTGGCTCAGTGGCTGAGCGTCAACCTATGACCCAGGAGGTCACGGTTCGATTCCCGGTCGGGGCACAGGAGCAGGTTGCTGGCTCGATCCCCAGTGTGGGGCGTGCAGGGGCAGCCGATCCGTGATTCTCTCTCATCACAGATGTTTCTCTCTCTCTCCCTCTCCTTTCCTCTCTGAAGTCAATAAAGTTGATTGGAACCCTCCCCTCCCCGTGTTTCCCTGGCGGAGGGAAAGCAGGTGCTCCTCAGGAGGCTCTGATGTGAGCAGCGGCCCTGCGGAGCGGAGGCTGAATCGCCGCGGCGGCAAATGCTCGGAGGGGGACCACGCGCTTTAGCGTCTTCAAGTCACACTGAGCTGTGTCCTTGCTCTTCACACAAAATGGAAAATAAGCATCGCTGGGACACAGCGCCAATGACCTCGGCAGAGGTGACAGCCCACGGTGTTTACAGGAGCCTGAGCCTGTCCTCCATGGGTCCCCCCACCCACGTCCGGAGCCGCCCCTGGTGTGCGGGCTGAGGCGTGTGTGTGTGTGTGTGTGTGTGTGTGTGTGTGTGTGTGTGTGTGCAGACAGAGGCGTGGGGCCAGGCCGTGGACCCCACCCATGCACGAATCCATGCACCGGGCCTCTAGCATGTTAATAACTACATACTTGCTTATATAAAATAGTCTAATGTTAATAAATTATATTATTTAATACAAATGGTTTGTCTATCACATATATTTTATAATATATTCTAGAACACATATTAGTATTTGCTTAGTAAGAGAATGTTTAAACATTCTGGGAAAAGCAAAACTATGGAGGCAGTAAAAATGGTAGGATGCCATTTTCTATGCATCAAAAGTTGTTTTTTACTCACCTGGGATTTCTTTTAAAAATAGCTGAATACAGTGACTGTAACTGGTTGCCGTGGGGATGAGGGAGGCATGAACAGGGGGAGCCCAGAGGGTGTAGGGAGGGAAACTGCTCTGTGTGACGCTGTGATGGTGGACACATGTCATCACACATCTGTCCCCACCCACAGGGTGCACAGCGCAGAGCGACCCTGACGCCCACGGCGGACTCTGCGTGACGATGAGGTGCCCTGCAGGCTCCTCCGTGGTGACAGGTGTCCCCCTGGTGGGGGTGCTGATAAAGGGGAGGCTGTGCTTGTGCAGGGAGGGGCCGGGAGTAGATGGAAAATCTGTATCTTCCTCTCAATTTTATTGTAAACTGCTCTTAAAAATGATCTTTAAAAAATAAAGGAGGAAAATAAACAAAGGAAGAAAAGAAGAAAGAGGAAGACTCAGAAGGAAAAGAGGCAAAAGAAGAAGATGGAGGAGGGGAGAGGGGAGGGGAGGGGAGAGGGAAGTAGGGGGAGGGAAGGGGAGAGAGGAGGAGGGAGGGGAGAGAGGAGGAGGAGAGGGGAGGGGAGAGAGGAGGAGGGGAGAGAGGGGAGGGGAAGGGGGAGGAGGGGGAGGGAAGGAGGGGGGAGAGAAGAGGAGAGGGGAGGGGAAGGGAGAAGGGAGAGGAGGGGAGGAGACAGGAGGAGAGGAGGGGAGGGGAGGGGAGGGGAGGGGAGAGAGAGGGGAGGGGGGAGGGGAGAGAGAGGGGAGGGGGGGAGGGGAGGGGAGGGGAGGGGAGAATTCTAACCCTGGCGTGCAGGGCTGGAAAGTGTTGGGGGGTCAGTGGGTCTGGTCAGGCCCGAGCGGCCTGGGCCCAGTGGGTGCGATGTGACAGAGCACAGGGAAGGCGCTCTGCGAGTAAATACAAACCCCAAGTCGGGGCGGAGGCAATGCGGACCATGAAGTCACTTTCTGAGTGAGATTTTTCCTTTTCTCACGTGACCTCACTCATTTGTGGAATATAAGGAACAACAGACACTGAGGACCAAAAACAGACCCAGAGACAGAAGCATCGATCAGGTGCTCAAACCTCAGAGGGAGGGCAGGGAGGGTGGGGGTGAGGCGGGAAGATCAACCGAAGGACTTGTATGCAGCATATAAGCCTAACCAACGGACACAGACACCAGGGGTGAGGGCATGAGGGGGGTGGGGGCGATGGGGGGATAAGGACACATATGTAACACCTTCATCAGTAAAGAAAAAAAGGGAAAAAAGAGATTATTAATGAGAAGCGAGTCTCACTTCTCTCTTACTTTTCCTCTCATGCATGCATCTCACATGACATTCAGATGTGTTCTCTGTCTTTACGTGTGTGTGCGTGTTTAGTCATGTGCGGTTATATTGGGAAACTTAAAATACGATCTATATATATACTCACATACATGTATTTCCAAGTATTTTATTTAAGCGCTGAATTACATTTCCTCTTTTTCAGTGGCACCTTTACCCAGCCTTTCTGTTTCCTCAGGGGCGGGTGGGAGGTGGCGTTTGGGTTCAGTGGCAGCACCTCTCCCACCGAAAGGACGCAGAGCTGGGTCAGTCGGGGAGGGGAAGGAGCACAGGAGAAAGGAGAAGGGGTCCCGTCAGAGGACTCACACTCAGAATTCAGCAGGAGGCGCGTGGCAGAGCAATCACAGAACAGAACAGTGAAAAAATGCCTACTGCGTCCCAGTTCTCTGTTTTAGTTCCAGAGACGGAGTCCCGGAAGGTGAAGTGATTTTTGGGGGGTGGGGGTGGGGGCTGGGAGCGAGCGGGCGGTGGGTCGGGCTGCAGGACCTTGGCCACATGTGGGGTACGCTCTGTGAGCCCTGCCCTCCATCTCTGGGGAGACTTCATGACGGCGTGTGGGTGTGCGGGACCCTCGCAGTGCTCGCACAGGGAATGGCCCGCATGTGCTTGTCCCCCTCCTTCCCCAGGAAACACCCTGTGGAGCTGCGCCATCTCGGCCCTGTCTTCCCTCAAGTCTCACACTCAGGGCTGTGCCTGCGGCCCCTCCTCGGGGAAATGTCCTGGGGGTGTGGGGACACGCGTTAGTGCAGAGAAGGTCGGGAGCTGGAAACCACCACGAGGGCCACAGGGAGGCTCGGGTAGAGACTGCGCGGACCGCAACGCCCTTCCCACGCGGTACGAGGAGGGGCCACGAGACGGACCCGGCTCCCGTGCAGACGGCGGGGCCTGGAGTGTCAGACCCCGGGAGACCCGGCGGGCGGGCGCACTGCCGGCCTTCACCTGGAGGGAGGGCTCTGGCGCGGTTTCGCGTTTGTCCTTGAGCCCCAGGTGCCGCGCCACAGGAGAGGCGGCTGAGACTGGGACGCAGCGCTGCAGCGGACGAGGCATGTTTATTCGCAATAACCCGGGGTCGGCAAACCGCGGCTCGCGAGCCACACGCGGCTCTTTGGCCCCTTGAGTGTGGCTCTTCCACAAAATACCACGGCCTGGGCGAGTCTGTTTTGAAGAAGTGGCGTTAGAAGAAGTATAAGTTTAAAAAATTTGGCTCTCCAAAGAAATTTCAATCGTTGTCCTGTTGGTATTTGGCTCTGCTGACTAATGAGTTTGCCGACCACTGCAATAAGCCAACAGTTCCAACGGTTGTTGTTCCGATATATTAAAATACTCAAAATCGCCATGGAAACAGCACGTGAAAATAGAAACAGCTCTTGGTGGCCAGTTCCGTTCAGGCCTGCAGCGTCCCTTCTGCCCACAGGGATGGCGCCTGCCCGGGCGGAGGCTCGGTGTCAGCTGGGGGCGGGGCGGTAAGAAGACCTCACCAAAGACCTCGCCAAACGTACCAACCCACTACCTGCTCCGCTCCCACTGGAGCTGGTGCACGGACAGGGAGCACACGGTGCCAGGGAGCCACCCGGACGGAGTGGACGGAGCAGCAGGTGAGGGCGCTCAGCCTGGCCTCTGGGTGGCGTGCCTGGCAGCTGAAACTCCAGGGCCCAGCGGGCACCCCCCCTGGTAACCAGTCAGGCGGCTCCGCAGGAGGGCAAGGTCAGAGCATCCAGACCCAACAGCTAAGGGCCCAGGGAACACGCCTGCGGCTGAGGCGGCGGGAGCCAGGTGGGAACCCGAGGAAGGTGCTGAGGGGCAGGTCCAGGTCCTGGGAAGCCCGTCGCGGGCCGACCTGCAGGCCCCGGGGGAGAAGGCGGGACACAGACGGAAAGGACATCAGCGGGGTGGACACGCTGGGGCAGCGTGGATGGGCACGGAGGCTCGGTGAGGGGAGCGCACACATTGTCTCTGCGTTGGAGAGCGGAGAGCCTCTTGTGATGGGTCAGCCACCAGGACTGAGGACAGGGGAGCTGTCTGTCTGTCTGTCTGAGCCGTGGGTGCTAGGAGCGATGGGACACTGGTGGGGGACGGTGGGGGACTGTGGGGGACGGTGGGGGACTGTGGGAGATGGTGAGGGGATGGGGGGCATGTTGAGACCAGAAGCAAAGCATCCGTTTCCGACCTGCTCCACGGCAGACGCCAGCAGACACCCCCGTGGACAGCCCACTCGTGTGTGGACATGCGCGTCTGAATTGGGAGACGGGCTCTGCCACGGGCCGTGGGCTTTGCTGCCGTGTAGGTGATGTTTACAATCACGGGGATCGTCCGTGAGACACAGAACGAGACTCGGACGCTGTCCCGTCCTCCAAGGGCCCAAGCACACGCCGTGCCTTGCGCCGTCCTGCCGCCTGCAATGCCCGCAGCCATATCCGCACGTCACTGCCATCTGCTCGGCACAGGGCTTCCCCACCGCCGCCCCCACCCACCTTCCAGGCCCCCAGCTCAGTGGCCACCGCGCACCCTTCTCTAGCCCAGGGCTCCGCACCCCTTCTGCACGGCACTGACACCATCCAAGCTGCTGCAGTCACGTGTTTGGGCTCTTCCTACGAAAGGCAAGCCCCGGGCCCACAGGTGTCTGTGTCTCCTCCACTCTTATCCATGGGGCCCGGCACACGTGGGAGAACCATGTGGACGCGCGGGGGGCTGGTGTGAGAAACCACAGACACTCCAGGCCCCCACCGCTGAGCCCAGCCGCTCAGCACCCCAGGCCAGGAGTGGGGGGCACACAGAGCCGGTGCGAAGAAGCCGGGGAGGCAGCGGGGCGTGCGGGAGGGGTAAGAGGATCTCTCCAGGGTCAAGGGCTGAGAGCAGCGTGCGGAGAGTCTCACCCCAGGAGAACCAGTCCCTGGTCTGGCAGCGTGCCGATCACTGGTGATCCCAGCAGGTGCGATCCAGGCTGGGCCACGGCAGACCGAGGGCCTCAGTGAGGCCAGGAAGCGAATGGCTCCAGGAAGAAGTCCCCGCTGCGGGACTGAGTAAATACAGTGCGTGCTCTCCAGGGATGGATTTTCAGGGCTGTGTCTGCCCTGGGCACTCACAAGTAAACAGGTGGCCTGAGATACTGAGTCTGTCTTTCAAACCTGGCTCCCCCTGCCCCCGCCTCGGCCCCAGACCTCCCGGCGTGGTGGCGGGTAGACCAGCAGGACACACCCCAGCGCTGCCTTTTGCTGCACATCCAACGGCAGCCGACTCTAACCTTGGGCGAGTTACTCTTTCCCAGTCAGATTTCGTTTTTGTCACGACCAGGAGAACATGTAGCAAGCTTTTAAAGTCCTCACTAGAGAAAACGAATAAAAACACAAAACAAGATATTGCAAGAGCAAACATATTTAGGTGATTAAAAAAAAAAAAAAGACTAGGATTTCTAGTGCTGGCTTTTAAGTGTGGTGCTAGGACCATTTTATTACGGAGACGCCAAGAATTAGGTCAACCGTGCTGGCTGGGCGGCCTGTCCTGTGATTGGTTAGAGCCTCCTGTGACCTCTGTCCCTGACCCCTGTGTCTCTGACTCTAAAGACCTGAGTTCAAGTGCCAACCCCCCTACTGACCGAAATGCATCCCATAATCTCTTTGAGATTACTGATCTCCATTGAAGGTAATATCATTTACCATAACTTCCGATTGTCCCCTGGTCTTTTAAAATTTTTTTTAAAAATATGTTTTTATTGATTTCAGAGAGGAAGTGAGAGGAAGGAAGAGATAGAAACATCAATGATGAGAGGGAATCGTTGATTGGCTGCCTCCTGCACTTTGGACCGAGCCCACAACCCAGGCATGTGCCCTTGACTGGAATCGAACCTGGGACCCTTCAGTCTGCAGGCTGACGCTCTATCCACTGAGCCAAACTGGCTAGGGCTAAAACTTTCATTTAGTGTATTTTTGTTGATTTCAGAGAGTAAGGGAAAGGGAGAGAAAGAAACATCAGTGACGGGAGAGAATCATGGATCAGCTGCCTCCTGCACGCCCCCCACTGGGGATGAAGCCCACAACCCAGGCATGTGCCCTGACCGGGGATTGAACTGTGACCTCCTGGTTCATAAGTGGACGCTCAGCCCCTGAGCCACACTGGCCAGGCTCCCCTGGTCTTAATGTAATAAATCCTATAAAAGTGTCTGCCCAGAGGAGTACACTCAATGGCTGGCCTTCTCCCCGCCCTCGCCCTCGCCCTCGCCCTCGCCCTCGCCCTCACTGCTCTGGAATCCTGGGCCCTGGAGACAGAGGGGTGGCAGGCGCCAGCCAGGAGGAGAGGAAGTTGCTGAGGGCACGTATCTCCCTGCAAGAGCGTCTGGGGAGGGATCACACCCCGTGGCTTTTCTCTGGCAGAGTAACTTGTAGGCGCGAAAGGAGACTGTGCGCCTGCGTCTGGAAAGATGTCTGCAGACTAGAAAGTCAAGGGGCCAGAGAGAAGCTGGAGGTCAGCACCAGGAGAGAGCAGGTGATCTGCAGCCAGCAGGCTCCTGAGGTGGGGGGGAGGGGGAACTGGTCTCGGGGACTAGGAATCAGGAGGCTCCTGAGGGGGAATGGGGGCTGGTCTCAGGGATGGGGAACCAGGAGGCCTGGCTCCTGACGGGGGGAAGGGGGCTGGTCTTGGGGATGGAGAACCAGAGGCAGGCTTCGTCACAGGAGTCTCTGTGGAGGATTTTTAAAAACTATAAAAGCTTCCAGGAGTCAGTGCTCGGTACCAAGCATGGCTGGCTAGACGGGTCCGTGTTTGCGAGGGAAGAAGAAAGGGCAATCACATGCAAATAAGCTTTGCCAAACGCATGCTGCTCTTTACGTGTGCCTTCCGTGGTCAGTGCGTGAAGAGTGGCCTTAACCATGGTCCCCACTGGGTTTCTGCCCCGAGGACGCCTGGGGGGACACCTACTTCCATTCATCTGCCAGGCGCTCGAGGGCCTGATGCTCCCAAAACACACATCGCACAAGAGATGGGAACCACTTTGCTGAGCAAATTGCCTTTCAGACTCTCCCTCCGCTTCCTCCGTGAGACTCATTAATCCCAGGCAGGTCCTGGGGGGATGAGCTGGCAGTGACTGCTCCCCGAAGATGGAGAAACAATGAGTTGCTAACAATAGAGCCAGGGTCCCAGCCGGCATCTCATTCCCGCCCAGCCGCACAGCAAAGAGGAGGACACAGGGATGAAGGCGCAGGGTTCCTACATCTGCATGGTGGGCTCCCGCGGCTGTGTTTTCGCTGCGGGTCCCTCTGAGGTGAGAGTGAGGCAGGACTGGGTCCCTGCGCTGGTCTGTTTTTGGTGCAAAGAAAGGGCGCCTGGGACAGGGAGGAAGTCTGACCCGATCCTGCTGGGCGGTTCTGGAGGGCGCACTGCTGTTTATATCCACCCGGGATCCCACATCCATCCTTTCCTGGTAAATGGAAGCTGGGACTGGTAACAGCGGGGCTCACCTGCAAACCAGACCAGACTCTCAGAGCTCGGCCTCCTGCGGCTGCATTGAGATCCCTGTGGCGTCCACGCAGGTGCGCGCCTCCCCACGGGCCCTGCCCCCCGGCAAATGTCCTGTCCTGGGCCAGGCAGATGCACCGAGGGGGCCCGATTCTCACTAAGGTCAGCCAAGGACCTACTGCGGCGTGACCTCCTGGCAGAAAGAGGTGAGAGCGGGCATCCTGAGGCGAAGCAGGACACAGAGCCCCCAGACCCACAAAGCCTGGGCCCCGTGCCCGTCCTTCCCACGGCTCTGCCCGGACATGGGGCCCAGCATGCAAAGCTGGGGCCCCCTGAGCAGGAGGTCTGAGCAAGTACAGGCAGCTGGAGCACACGTAACACAGGACATGCCTGTGACACATAGCATATGACACATGATGTGTAATGAAACATATGTATCTATGTAAGTGTATTTATATTCTGTTTTACAGCGAGGAGGCCCCAGAGTCACTCACACAGGAAAACAGCTGACAAGGACGAAACCATCAGGAAAAAGAACTAAACAAACAAACAGAGCCCTTGCCCTCTAACCTCGTGTGCGGAAGAAGAAGGAATGATGGCCACAACCTGCAACCCTAAGCGGGCGACTTACTGAGTCAGAACCTGAATTCGTGGGGCCTACATGGCCCTAAACACCTCCCCTTGAGACTGGAATTCAAAACGTGCTCTTCAGTGGTGAGCGGAGGAAGGGGGGGCAGGGACGTCCTGGGGAGCGCAGCCTCAGACCCTCTAGTGTCCCCAGTGAAGGCACAGGGAGTGAGGCCCCAGCATAGACACAGAAGCTCACAAACCAGGCCCACAAGGCAGCCCTCAGACCCGGGACTGCGGCGTGGGGCCTGGGACACAGACCTGCGGGCGCCCCGAGGCTGTGCAAAAAGGCCCAGCGCCTGTGCCAGGAGAGAGCAATTCCCACGGGCTTTGGGCTGGCCTGGCAGAGGCCCCCGGGATGACACAGACCGCAAGAACATGGGATGGCACAGACAGACAGCAAGAAGATGGGATGACATAGACAGCAAGGACATGGGATGACACAGACAGACAGCAAGAACACGGGATGACACAGATAGCAAGAGCACGGGATGACACAGACAGACAGAAAGAACACGGATGACACAGACAGTTAGCAAGAACACAGGATGACACAGATAGACAGCAAGGACATGGGAAGACACAGATAGACAGCAAGGACATGGGATGACACAGACAGACAACAAGAACACGGGATGACACAGACAGACAGCAAGAAGATGGGATGACAGACAGCAAGGACATGGGATGACACAGACAGACAGCAAGGACATGAGATGACACAGATAGCAAGAACATGGGATGACACAGGCAGACAGCAAGAACACGGGATGACACAGATAGCAAGAACACGCTGTCACGTTCAGGGCATTAAAAACCAGATGTGGGGAGGGACAACAGGAGAGCTGGAGCTGCCTGGGAGCAGGAGGGGCCTGCAGGCGGGAGGGGTCACAGCAGGGTCAGAGGTCACTGGGAGTGAGTGCGGCTTCTACCTTTGGGCAGGCCAGGGAGGCCCTGGAAGGCCTGGGCTGGGGGCTGAGCTGAGAGCTGGGCTTTGCGGACAGAGGCCTCCTCGGCGTTGGTGATGGCGTGGAAGGGAGGTTACTTGAAGAAAAGCAAAACCAAAACAACGTGAAGTACATGCCAACAGAAAGAGGGTCTAAATGAATGTTCCTGAGAGAGAAGAGGGACTCATGGTTTAACGGGCATGTAAGCAGGTGCTGGACAATTTGGGTGTGGACACTGCTACCTTCAAACATGTCTTTCTCTGGCTTTGACTTACAAATTTACACATCAGAATTCCCGCTACAGAAATCATTAGGCCTGGCCCGAGTGGAGGTCACTGGTTCCATTCCCAGGCAGGGCGCACACCGGGTAGCAGGCTCGATCCCCAGTAGGGGGCGTGCAGGAGGCAGCCGATCAGTGTTCTCTCTCCTCACTGATGTTTCTCTTTCTCCCTCTCCCTTCCTCTCTGAAATCAATAAAAAAATATATTTTTGAAAAAGAAATAATTAAGACAACTTGTTTCAACAATGCTAGCTATAATGCTATTTATAACCATTTCAGTATAATAACATCAGAGACCTGGACATATTCCAAGCGCCCAACAACAGAAAACGGATTCAATTAATTGGGATACAGCTACACAATGGCAAACTGTTCAGCCAGTAAAATGTATTTAAAAGAATGTTTGTCCACATAGAAAAATATTCACAATAGATCAAATAAAAAGCAAGACCCAACAGAAACAGTTAGACAGTATTTTGTCATCTATGGAAAAATCTGACACGCACATAAAAAAAGCCACGGCATATCCCCGTCTATTAACTGTTTTGCATTGCATAATTGGAGGCTTTTGTTAAATATCTTGTTTCTTATTTGCATTTCCCATGTCCTCTAGGCCCACACTGCTTTGTAATAAGGAACCCAAACAAAAATCTATTGCGATTCAAAAAATTAACTACCTCATTTGAAAATCAGAGAAAACTGCCTCTATTAAGAGAATAATCATTTCCTTTTGAGATGTAAATAAAATCTTGCCGGTTAGTAATTGGGATCCAGGAGGAAGGTGACACCTCAGGATGTAGGACTGTGTTCCCTGAGCCTCACTAGGTGCCCAGGCAGCAGCTAGAAGCCGCTGAACATGAGTGACTCTGAGGCTCCCACCAAATGCATCCTCAGGGGCCGCTCTGCCTGGTTTCAGCCTCACTAGGCCTTTTGCAGGCAGAGCTTCCAACCTGGCCCCTGCTTCCTGGGGGGGGGGGGGTCCCAGGGCCACAGCCCTGCCCCCTGCCATCCCCCCTTCATGCATCTGCCTGCCCTCCTCCTCACCTGCCCATCCCTCCCTGACTCAGTGTGGGGGGTGCCCTGCCTGGGTCCTGGGGAGGGGCAGGGATGGGGATGGAATGCACACCAATCCTGGGGAGCTACACACTGTGCTATGCGATTATTCCCAGCCTCTGCTGCCCCCTGCACTGAGGCCCAGGTGTGCCTCACCAGCACGGTCAAGGATGAGCCTGAGGAGGGGCGGTGAAGGGTTGAAGACAGACAAGAGAATACAGCTGGGGCTTGGTGGATCTCCCATGCCTGGATAAGGACACAAAAGACCCAGCCTGCAAGCCGATGCTTTATTCTAAATATATTTTATTGATTTCAGAGAGAAAGGGAGAAGAGAGAGAGATAGAAGCATCTATGATGACAGAGAATCATTGATTGGCTGCCTCCTGCATGCACCCTACTGGGGATTGAGCTCACAACCCAGGCATGTGCCCTAATCGAACCTGGGACCCTTTAGTCCACAGGCTGACGCTATATACATTGAGCCAAACCAGCTAGGGCCCGATGCTTTATTTTATAGTCTGATTAAAACAAGGGTAGATCAACACATACACAAATGTTCCTGTTTTGGCAGCACTTGCTGCACCTCCCACAGCCCATTAGCTGCTTAGGAAGGAGTTAGGGAGGCGACAAGGTCAGGCTTAACAATGCTCGGAGAGCTCTGCCCTCCAGGCTGGGACTTGTCTGTGGCCCTGACAGAGGTCAGCCCGAGGCTTGACCCTAGAGCCACTCCCTACACCCAGGGTCCAGAGGGGCTGCAGAAAGGTGAACCCTGCTCCTGTGTGTGGGTGACCCTGCTCCTGTGTGTGATCTTGGCGAAGATTTTAATGACTTTTCCTAAAGGAGGTTCCTGTCTAGGCAGCCCCCGCTGACCTCACTGGGACACGTGGCTGCTGCACATGCCAGAAACTCGGTCCAGAGGACGGTTGCCATTAGTACATCTTCACCCGGGACAGGACCCACCGTATTTGGTTTTCTCAGAGGCGGCCCGCTGAGAATAGCTGCTGCTCGTTTGTCTTATGTCACGGGGTGACCCACATCATTGCTCTGGGACGGTGTTGGCGTGTTTCTATGGAAAAGACCACATCTATTCACATCTGGGCTGCGCGCCAGGCCTGTGCTTGGCACGTGAGGTTCTCTGCACGTTCACTTTCTGCGACACGGGCTGCGAGGTCACGCAGCTCAGAGCCGGGAGGACCACGGGAAACACATTTCCTCTGCTCCCCTTGCACCACCTCCTCCTCGGGGACCCGGCAGGGAAGTCGTAGGAACGTCAGTTACAAACAGCCTTCGGCCTCAGCAAGTACCTCCCAGGCAATGGGATGCTTACACTGCACTCTTTCAACACTCTCTCCTTCTGGAACTTGAATCTAGACCTCAAACTCAATATTACTATTGGAGCAAACTAAAAAAAAACACAACACTTTTCCAATACGACCTGCATTTAATGGAATGCTAGAGAAGGTCTAAATGTCTACTTTTCCAGCAGATTAAAACCTATCATTAAGGTCACCGGCCTTATTACACACCGTGTCGCTGTCAAATGGTGCAGTAACCGTGCTGGGTGTTTCTGGTGTGTAACCCATGTCCACGCCTAAATGACTGCCATTTGGCAGGATGCCTCCACCACGCGATGTGAAATCCTATTACATCGACTCATGTTTATGAAACCATCTTCAACGATGAGATGCTGGAACAGGGACAAGCGAGCCTGGAACCATGACTGGAAGGCAGTCACCCCTCCCCACAAGCACTGACTGCTGTGGCTGGAACAGACCATGGCGAGGCCAGAAGAAGAGACACGGAAAGAACTGAAGTTGGGACTCAATTCGGCTTCGCCAGTTGGAACCAGGGGCGAATGAGGCTGCCCTCCCTGCCCGGGCTGCTGGCCTCGACCTGCTCTGTTCCCACCACCTGCACACTTGCAGTTCTTCTCAACATACGTGACGTGTCTTGGGAAAGGGCAGACTGTGGACGTCCAGGAGCAAACCACCATCACGGCACCAACACGCCCCCGGCGACGCCCTGGTGATGAGCTGGTTTAGTAACAGGAAGGGGCACAGGGAAAGCCCGGTGTGCCAGGCGTGTCGTCTGGGCACCGTCACCAGGAAGCTGCAACTCGGCACACCCCTGGGGACCACCGCCCATCCCACTGATCACTAGGGGCATGGAACATGAGCAGTGAAGCTTGGGTGACTTAGGGAAGGTGCCTGTCAGTCAAACCTGGAAATAGAGCTCATTGGTCAGAGGGGGTGGAGCCAAGGTAAGTGCATGAAAATGTGGGGATGCATGTCCCCAGGCGAAGGGGCCTGCTCTTGGCCCCTGGGGTTCCCTTGTTTCTGCTTCTTTGCTCCCGCCAGGTTCCCTCCAAGCCATGCGGCCCTGCAGACCCCACCCCCATGGACTGATGGGGGGGCGGTGCGCAAGCTGAGCCAGCCGGGTACCAGATGAGGAGACTGTGGAACATGGAGCACAACTCTGGGCAATGGCTCTCCTGAGAGCAAACCGGACTTCTTTCCTGCTGGGATGCAGGGAAACGGGACCTGGACCTCAGGGGTTTAAAGCCACAGAAACAAACTTCTTACATATTTCATCCTCTCATGAGCCTCAGAAAATTCCTTCTCCCGTGACATCGCATGAAGCCCACTTCCCCGGGCAACGGGGGACAGGAGAGCTGCCCGCTGATGACAAAAGTGATGAGTCACCAGCTGCACAAGGAGAGGACACGGGACTCCATGCAAAGACCAGTCAGCATGGCCCACTGAGACGAGGAAGCCACTCTCCTCCTCAGGATGCTGAGCATCTGCATGGCTTCTCCCGCCCTGGCATCTGCCCTGAGCCTGACACTCATGAGTCTCACAGACTCTCACAGCTCCTTCCGAACAGCTGAGACTCCTTGCCTTCTCATCTTCCCGGCTCCACCCCCAAGCCTGCTCCCACCTCTCTATCCGCCATACTTCCCCGTATGTGGCCTCATCTTGGACCACAAACCTTGGAGTCAGTCTTGGCTCATTCCATCCCACAGCTCACCCCCTTGAAAACCACATGAGTTCTCCTTCAGCACACAAGCGCCACGTGGCCTTTCCCACCATCCCCAACACCTGAACCCAGTGCTGCCTCCTTTCAAGAGCTCCCTTGCTGGTCTTTCTGGTTTTGCCCGGCCTCCTCCTGCCCCATCCTGTGTATTCCCCACAGAACTCCGGGCTCCCTTGGAGGCTAAGCCAGATAAAGGCACGCTTCCTCCAGACTCCGAAAGGGCTCCTGTATTACCTGAGCAAAGCCAAGACCTTACATTTGTTCCTGGCCAATGGGCACTACCTTCCCCCTCGTCAGAGGTCACCTTGATCTGCGCCTCCCTCCCATCCCGTGTTGCAGGCACCGCCTCCTTGGGCTTGCTGAGCATCGTCCAGGGGGCCCTGGTACCTCTGCCCCTCCTCCTGGTGCCCCTCCCTCCACCATCTGCCCAGCTGCCTCACCTCTCCCATCTCTCCTTCAGTGCTGCCTCATTGGCCAGTTCTCTGCTGACACGCACTCAAACGCTAGGGCCCCCAAGCCCGGGTGCTCCGCCTCTCGGTTTTATCTTCCTTAGCCTTTATTTCCCCAGGTTGATTCTACGTCAGCACACTGACCGCCACCGATATACTCCATATGGTGAGTCCTCACTGACGTCACAGAGGGGTTCTGTGACTCCCAGCAAAAGGATGTACAACAAGCCGGTCTTACCACGGCTCACCGAGATAAACGAGGGTGAAGTCCCTCCTGCATCTCATCAAGGTTGTAAGGAAATGGCATTGGAAGAAGTGATGCTATTGGAGGACCCGCTGCCCTGATGTGTTTTCTCTATGACTCCTTTCCCGAACACGGAACCGTGACTCCTGGAGCACGGGGTGCTTATCTGTCCTGGTCCCTGCCGCCGTCCCAGGACCCAGAACGGGCAGGCATGGCTGGCACTGGATTGATAGATACTCACTGAAGGAACAACTGGAGAGGGAAGCCCCTTTATTTTAGCCACTTGAAAGCATAATTAGCACTCGGCACTATTAATGGCACTCATTCAATTTAAAGCCAATAGAAGGTGCTTAAAAATGCTTCCTGTCAGCACAGAGCACTTCCTCTGCAAGCATCCATCAACAGGCGGCTCCTTCAGGCACCCCGTTACATATCAGCGATCTACGCTGAAGGTTAAGAGTGGCTGTCATCCATCTACCCACCCACCTCGTTGTCTACCTATCCACCTCGCTGTCTACCTATCCACCTCGCTGTCTACCTACCACCTAGCTGTCATCCATCTACCCACCCACCTCGCTGTCTACCTATCCACCTAGCTGTCATCCATCTACCCACCCACCTCGCTGTCTACCTATCCACCTAGCTATCTACCTACCCACCTCGCTGTCTACCTATCCACCTAGCTGTCTACCTATCCACCTCGCTGTCTACCTACCACCTAGCTGTCATCCATCTACCCACCCACCTCGCTGTCTACCTACCACCTAGCTGTCATCCATCTACCCACCCACCTCACTGTCTACCTACCACCTCGCTGTCTACCTACCACCTAGCTGTCACCCATCTACCTACCCACCTCGCTGTCTACCTATCCACCTAGCTATCTACCTACCACCTAGCTGTCTACCTATCCACCTAGCTGTCACCCATCTACCTACCCACCTCGCTGTCTACCTATCCACCTCGCTGTCTACCTATCCACCTCTCTGTCTACCTATCCACCTCGCTGTCTACCTACCCACCTCGCTGTCTACCTATCCACCTCGCTGTCTACCTATCCACCTAGCTATCTACCTACCACCTAGCTGTCTACCTATCCACCTAGCTGTCACCCATCTACCTATCCACCTTGCTGTCTACCTATCCACCTCGCTGTCTACCTATCCACCTCACTGTCTACCTACCGCCTAGCTGTCATCCATCTACCCAACCACCTTGCTGTCTACCTATCCACCTAGCTATCTACCTACCACCTAGCTGTCTACCTATCCACCTAGCTGTCATCCATCTACCTACCCACCTCGCTGTCTACCTATCCACCTAGCTATCTACCTACCACCTAGCTGTCTACCTATCCACCTAGCTGTCACCCATCTACCTATCCACCTCACTGTCTACCTACCCACCTCGCTGTCTACCTATCCACCTCGCTGTCTACCTATCCACCTAACTGTCTACCTATCCACCTCGCTGTCTACCTATCCACCTTGCTGTCTACCTACCCACCTCGCTGTCTACCTATCCACCTCGCTGTCACCAATCTACCTACCCACCTCGCTGTCTACCTACCCACCTCGCTGTCTACCTACCCACCTCGCTGTCTACTTATCCACCTAGCTGTCATCCATCTACCTATCCACCTCGCTGTCTACCTACCCACCTCGCTGTCTACCTACCCACCTTGCTGTCTACCTATACACCTAGCTGTCATCCATCTACCTACCCACCTCGCTGTCTATCTACCCACCTAGCTGTCATCCATCTACCTATCCACCTAGCTGTCTATCTACCTACCCACCTATGGATGTACGGAGACATACATTCAGTCTATTCCTAGAGCTTTACTCGTACCTTGTCTCAGGTAAGTAAACACGGAGGAGGTAAGCCAGGGGCTATTTAAACAGAGGCAGGCGGGCAGGATCCCAGCTCAGCCTCTATCAGTCACCCAGCCTGGCCAGCCCCCCTCCACCCGGAGGAGAGCAGTGCCAGTTAGAAGAATGGCAATGGCCGTCTGGCCACATCTCACTGGCGTCCCGTGAGGGCCCTGAAAATGCCGCATCCCTGAGAGGCAGCGCAGGGTTAATGACAGACAGGCCTTGGGGAGAAGTGAGTATATGTTCATGGCCTTCTCACTCCCAGGAGCGCCTGCCTCAGCCAGACTGCATGGCTCAGAGGCTGAGCTCGACCTATGAACCAGAGGTCACGGTCCGATTCCTGGTCAGGACAGGTGCCCGGGTTGCGGGATAAATGGTGGTGAAAACAATAAAAGATTTCCAAAAAAAGAGAGAAAGGAGAAATTAAGTAACATAATGATAAGTTTCTGCCTCGGGCAGATAAAACCAGGGCCTGTGTGTGCCGAGGGGGAGTTTGCCTTCAGGCTGTTCTGAGAAGCTCTGAAGAGGTGATTTTCTGCTCCTGCCCTGGGCTCCTGAGAGAGTGATGAGTCCCTGGAAGCTGCTGCTCTGGGCATGGGGGTCCCATTGTGCCGGGGCCTGCGCTCCAGGAACAGGGACGGGGGGTAAGTGGGTCAGCTATCCCAGCAGCCCGGCCCTGCTCTGCCCGCCGGGACGCGGTGCCCCCTTCCTTCCCGGCTGCAGCATGGCATCCTGGCCACGCAATCACGCCGAGCTGCCGCGGCCCCTCCTCCGGGAATCTTCCCAGATAACTGTCCGTCACCCAGTTTCCAAACTGGTCCAGGTGCTGGGGATGAAAACAGCCCCACGTGGTCGGGCTCCACCCACGGACTCTCTCCCACGCGCCCTCGCATGGCTGAGTGGACTGGGTTATAAATAGCAGCCTCATTCCACCCGGGGACATGCTGTGCAGAACCAGGCATCGGAATAAACAACACATTTGCTCAAAGCCACACATTCGGAGCCTATTTAGGGAACGATTTAAAGACGAAGAGGAGGCAATTCTGAACATTAGTGTTTCTCTCTTCAATATTAATCTGGTAACCAGGCATACACCGGGCCCTGCTGGCTCCAGGTCACTAACGCCGTCCTCAGAGGACCGGGACAGACTTGGGTAAGCTGTGGCCCTTCCTGCCCTCACCTCCCAGTCCTGCCCGGTCATGCCACCTGCTCCCCAGTCCCTAAGGCCACACTCGGGAGTGAGGTGCCCCAGCCCAGAGCCCCCTCTGCCCTCTCGCTGCCCAGAGTCCCGGTTGCCCAGAAAGCACGGTGTCTGCCACACACAGAGCATCAGGAATTGTCCAAACTTCTATTCCCTTTAAGAAACAAGCTGGAGCCCTCGCCAGTTTTGCTCAGTGGATAGAGCCTCGGCCTTTGGACTGAAGGGTCCCGGGTTTGATTCTGGTCAAGGGCAATGTACCTGGGTTGCAGGCTCCATCCGGGCCCTGTCCAGGGCACATGCGGCGGGGGCGGGCAACCAATTGATGTGTCTCTCTCTGTGTCTCTTCCCCTCCCTTCCACTCTTTCTAAAAATCCATGGAAAAATATCCTCCGGTGAGGATTAACAGAAAAAAAAAGAAAGGAAAGCATAGAAAAGAAAAAAAAAAACAAGCTGTGTAACAGTAGAGTAAGAAGAAAAAAATAATACTTGGATTGAATTAATAACTACAAATCCTGTTAACTTTTTCTTCTGTGTAAACCATAACATTTTGGGGCCCACAAATAGATATGCAAGAGGTTTGCTGAGAAGTTCTTTAGATGTTTAAATGAATATGTAAGAAAACGTCACAGTGGAATTAAAAATAAAATGCCTAATGGACAATTACCCCCTACCAAAGCATTACATTCTTAAAAGGTGCCACGGAGATTCCCTGACCCTACCTGGGACTCCGCCATTTGCCTAACGTGCCTACCGCTCTGATGGGGTTTGATTTTAGAAGCCGGGCCCACTCTCGTCCGATTCCCTGAAAAGCACACTGGATACAAAGGCCCTCTCTTTGAGGGCAGGTTCCTTGAATGCTGCGTAAAATTCACTCTTTCCCTTGAATATTGACGGAGCACTTACCAAGGACAGAAATCTTTAAGCCCCAGAGAAACTGCTGCAAATCCTGGATTTGGGAGCCGGCAGGAAAGGGTCCCCCGTTCAGGTGGCGATATTCTGATGACCCTTACAGTAGGACAGTCATCTCGCTGGCCACGCAGCAACTTCTTTATCCACTTAAAAAACTGGGGTCCTGCCAATGTGACCCATGAACCCGGAGGCCACAGTTCAATTCCCATCAGGGCACATGCCAGGCTGCAGGCTCGATCCCCAGTGTGGGGCGTGCAGGAGGCAGCCGCTCCATGATTCCCTCTCATCATTGATGTTTCTCTCTCTCTCTCTCTCCCTCTCCCTTCCTCTCTGAAATCAATAAAAATATACTTGGGTCCTACTGCATGTCAGGCGCAGTGCTGGGGTGGGGTGAAATGTAGCCAGGGGTTCGGACAAGGGATCCTCAGGGCTTGGTGGGCTCAGAGGTTGGGACAGAGTGGAAAGGAGCCAGGGGACAGCATGGAGCCTCTGAGGACGGGCCTGAGAGTGTCTTCCAGAGTCCCAGAGAGCAGGAGGGGGAGGGGGAGGAGGGGAGAGGAGGAGGAGAGGAGGAGGAGGAGGAGGAGGGGGGGGAGGGGGAGAGGAGGAGGAGGGGGGGAGGGGGAGGAGGAGGGGAGGAGGAGGGGAGGAGGAGGAGGGGGGAGGAGGGGGAGGAGGGGGAGGAGGGGGAGGAGGGGGAGGGGGGGGAGGAGGGGGAAGGAGGGGGAGGGGGGGGAGGGGGGGAGGGGGGAGGAGGAGGGGGGGGGGAGGAGGAGGAGGGGGGAGGAGGAGGAGGAGGGGGGGAGGGGGAGGGGGAGGAGGAGGAGGAGGAGGAGGGGGGGAGGAGCAGCAGGAAGGGAAGGAGCTGGAGGAGGAGCAGGAGGAGCTGGAGGAAGAGGGGGAGGAGGAGGAGCTGGAGGAGGGGGGAGCAGAGGAAGAGGGGGAGGAGCAGGCAGGGAGGAGGAGGGGGAGGAGCAGGAGGAGTTGGAGGAAGAGGAGCAGGAGGAGGAACTGGAGGAGCTGGCCAGGCCTGTGTGTGTGGCGGGGGAGGGGGAACCTGTTGTAAGGTCCTAAGCATGGAAAAGCCAGAACCATTCAAAAAGCATGAAAAAAATAGCCTTTAAACTCATTCTGGATTTTCTTTGGAAATTTTTTACCTCCGTCCTCCCTCCCTCCCCCCCTTTTAAAAAATATGTTTTTATTGATTTCAGAGAGGAAGGGAGAGGGAAGGAGAGATAGAAACACCAATGATGAGAGAGAATCACTGATTGGCTGCCTCCTGCACATCCCCTACTGGAGATTGAGCCTGCTACCCAGGCAGTGCTCCGACCAGTAATCAAACCGTGACCTCCTGGTTCATAGGCTGACATTCAACCACTGGGCCACACTGGCTGGGCTCCCCCACCCCGCCCCCCTTTTTTAAACAATGTTTTCTTTATATCACGTAAAGAGAAATTTTGGACAGGATGCAGAGCAACACATGACTTTCTCACCTTGAAATACCCAGACGGGAACAAAGACGGACGGAGAGGCAGGTGAGAGTGGGTACTAACGCAGTAACAACACCATGATTATTAACACAGAAGGGGGTTCAAGTTCCTCAGTGGGTTATCCCATTTGTAACATGGCACCCACCAAAGGGCACTTCTATGTAAATGTAGTCTAAACATGACACTTACTTAATTAAAACTAAGTGACAAGCGTGTGAAACACTGAAGTGGAGTGTATTTTTTTCCTTATGAATGATGGCATTGTGAGTGTAAGTGGCTAAGCAGACAAACAGACTTCCTGCAATAACTACTTTATTTACCTTTTTCTTAATAATAATTATTAATAAGATTCATAAATGTTTAATAATATTCCTTAAGAGTCATTTTGATCTTAAGAGTGAGTTTTAGTAATGTTTTAACTGACATGCTTTCATTACAGATTAATTTGATTAACTTAGAGCTTTTCAACACACACATTCCAATCTTGCCTGTAACAGGATTTCCTACCCTGGCCGTGGGCACTGCTCTGAGCGTCCCGTGTTCTGTGCTTTCGATGAGTAATTCCATGCCTGACCTGTGACAGCATGCATGTTAAAAGCGGAGCTTTCGTGTGCTCGGTAACTTAATATTAATAGTATGCCCTCTCCAATAACTTCAGGTCCTTAGAGCATCGTGGTTAAATTGAACATGAGCAGTTACGTTTACTTGAAGTTAGTTCTAATTTCCTAAACGGTGCTATACCTGTTTGGAACAGTTTACATAAGTAAATAGCACTTACATCATGAAAATAAAGTATCACTTGTTGCAGGTCCAGGGACTCAGGGTCAGGCACTCCCTGGGACGCTGGGAGGCTCGGGGAAGTAAGATGGCGCAGCTGGACCCCGGAAGCTCTCTGACCGATAGACTAGACGGTGGAGTAGACACGGGCCCCTTTGTAAACGGCCGGGGTAGTAGCTACACAGAGGGCTTGGGGTTCTCTACTTGGGGTGCAGGTGACTTGTCTGGGTGTTTGAAATTATTCTGTGAGTATCCCAACCCCGTTTAGTTTGCAAATCTTTGAGGCATACAAACAGGAATCTTCCCGTAGCCCCAGTCAGGCAGCCGTTCTCCGCCCATCGCCCTCGGGAACCCCCTTCTCCTTCTCTGCACAAAGAACAGACCCTGCCCCACCCTGCGGGGTCCCCGGGTGGGAGATGCCGGAAGAAGCAGAGAGAGAATTCTGCTGTTTTAATCCACCGGCTCCAATCAATTTCAAACGCCGTTATGCTAATTCTCTTAACACCGCCAGGGAGAGAAATGCCAGCCAACGTCCCGAGGTGCCGTACGCGCCGGCCTCGGGAGTAAGCCGCGCGGCATAAACTGACAATCGCAGTGGACCATACATGAAACTCCTTTAGAGAAACAAAGGCGTCCACGTGCCAAACACGAGGATGAAGTCTCCACGTGGAAGCCCGCCGTGACTGTGTGATCGGGAAGAATGGCGACGATCCCGAACTCGTCAGAACAAAGACAGCGCACCGCTGATGTGAACCGTGTCTCCAGCCGGTGCCGGGCCGCCCGGGCTGGGAATAGGCGCCGCGGCGCCGGGAAGGGAGCTGCGCTGGCCAGGGCGTGCCTGATGTCACACAGCTCGAGGCGCCGTCCCCTGCGTCCTGTCCTTGGGCCTGACAACGAGAGACGGGGCCGGGCGGGGCTTCGAGTGTGGGCTCTGCCGCCGGGACCTCCGCTCGACTCCCCCTCTTCCCCTCCGAGCCCTGGGATCGTGACTATGTCCCTTCCCCCCTGTTCCTGCCCCCATCTGTGAAGGGTGGGGGTGCAATGTCTACCTCGCGGGGTCACTGAGGAGCAGGAGGTGAGAGAACACCCAGTGCCGGGTGCAGGGCCCATGCTCCGTGACGTGGACTGTTCTTGCTCCTTAGACCAGGAGTCCCCAAACTACGGCCCGTGGGCCACATGCAGGTGTTTTTGCCGTTTTGTTTTTTTACTTCAAAATAAGATCTGTGCAGTGTGCATAGGAATTTGTTCATAGTTTTTTTTAAACTATAGTCCGGCCCTCCAACGGTCTGAGGGACAGTGAACTGGCCCCCTGTTTAAAAAGTTTGAGGACCCCTGCCTTAGACTCTGGGATGGACTTTTGAATATATATCCTTAGTTTATTGATGTCAGAGAGGAAGGGAGAGGGAGGGAGAGAGAAACATCCATGATGACAGAGAATCATGGATCGGCTCCTCCTGCACGCCCCCCACTGGGGATCGAGCCCATAACCGGGGCATGTGCCCTGACTGGAAATTGAACCCTGACCTCCTGGTTCCTAGGTGGATGCTCAGCCACTGAGCCAGCTGGGCGGGACAGACATACACAGGCCACCACTGACCTGTGTTGCTCCAGGTGCTGCAGACAAGATTGACGCGTGAAGCAGAGGTGAGCAGGGAGCAGAGGAGAGAACAAACCCACAGAGGAAGCAGTCTGGGGCCCTGTCTCCTGCCCATCGATGGGCCTGGAGGTGCGTAGAGAGGAAACAGCAAGGGCCGGGAGGGGGCAGGCCTCACAAAACAACACGTGACCTTTTAGATGGGAATCGGGGGCATATGGGGTCTGTACACGGAGTGAGCAGATGGCACGTTCCTACGGAGGCCAAGCAAGTCAATGGGAGAACAGACCTCACGAGGATGGGGCCAGGGGGCCAGGAGCACGGGCCAGAGGCAGACCCTGATGGAGACAGGCAGGAGGTGTTCCTACCAGCTACCAGTGGGCAAACACTGAAGACAGCGGCTTTGTGGCTGTTGTGGATGAAAAGGGGCCTCATGCTGACCTGACCAGCCCAGGGAGGCTGCGTGGCGGCCGTGCAAACTCAGAGACCCCAGTGACCACGCAGGACGGTCTGCAATGAAACCTTAACTCAAAGCAGTTTATAGGGGGGTCACGTCCTAGGCCAGCATCTCCCCTGACAAAGGTCAGCTTCCATCCTTACGGAGCTGTTGTCTTTCTGCATCTAAGATAACGCACCTGTGGGATGTGGGGTCACTGTAACTTCCCTTTTCCCGACCCCTCAGGGCACAGCCAATGACCACAAACCCCCTCACTGTCACTGAGCTAAGTGCTGACTGCTAACTGTCCCGCACCGCCTAGGGAAGGAAGCATGTGTCCGTCATCTCACTCTTACCCAATCCCAGAGGTTTCCCCCCTTGCTTCCTCCCGCCTCCCCAACCCATCACCGATGGAGTTCCTGTGACCCACTTAGGTCTCTCTCTTTGATGGTAATTTATAAAAATGGGCGAAAACGCGCCTTTCTCCAGAGCACTATCCCGATACGTTGAGATTCTGCTTCCCGGCAATTGGCGACAATTTGGCTCAAATAAACTCACAAAAAAGCTTTACAGGTTCGAATGTTTTCTGTGTGGACACTGTTTAAACAGGGAGCAGCCCGTGCACAGGGCCCTTCGGGGAGGCAATGATGTCTTATCCTAACACAACGTGAGTTCCAGCGACAGTCCAGAGTCAGCACTGGGTGCCGTCAGCATAACCTTGAATCAACAGAAAATCCAGTGAAATGCAACATGATCAACAACAATGAGCGTGGGGACGGGAGCCCCACACGTCCCTTCTCCTGTCCCCGGGGCCTCTCCCATCCAGGACAGGCTCTGCGTCATCATATTTTACAGACCTTGGCACTATCTAAATATACCCCCTATTCCTTCTCCATCTCGCTCTAGCTTACACACATACACGTCAGGACTCCACCTTCTGTGTCTGGAAGACGTGATGGAGAAACACGGAAGCCCCAGCGAGACCAGAGCCCCCGGGGCAGTGAGGAGGCCGGGCGGAGAGCGTGCAGAGAGCGGGTCGGAGAAGCAGTGCACACGCTTGTCCCGAACACAGAGCCAGGGTTTCAAAGAAGAACGAAGAGGCCATTCCCACGGGAGCAAGGGGAACTGGATCCCATCCCCAGACCAACAGAATGGAGGGGAGGGCCCCTCGTCCGGGTGAGGGCGGTGCGCCCGTTTGGGACACGTTAGACGTCAGCAGGAGTTTTCTAATTGATTCAGAAAAGACGGGATGGGAGTCAGGAGAGAGGGGTTTCAGGCAGAATGTGACCCGCTGACACAAAGGTGTCACCCACTTTCACTGCAGCTCACTGGCCACGCCCAGCAATCAGCAGGGTTAGATGAGTCAATGTTTTTATGTCAAAACTAGAGGCCCGGTGCATGAAAATTCATGCACTGGAGGGGGGGGTCCCTCAGCCCGGCCTGCCCCCTCTCACAGTCCGGGAGCCCTCAGGGGCGGGAGGCAACCCGGCGATCAGGGGAAGGTGACGCCCCATCACACCTCTGCTGCTGCCTCTGCTGGCAGCTCAAGCCTCGGCTGGCCCTGATTACCTGAGCCTCAGGTGGCCCTGGGCAGCTGGGCAGCTGCCATCCAAGACTTGCCTGCGCATTGGGGCGGCCCTGGGGGGCTGGGGGGCTGAGGGTGGGTCCGGCCACACTGAGCACCTGCCTTCCCCCCCGGTGGGGCTGAAAGGACTGGGGGACTCTGGCGGGGCTGAGGGGACTGGGCATCACCATCTTGTGGCTATGGGTGCCGCCATCTTTGTGATGGTGTGCGAGTCAATTTGCATATTCCCGTTTTAGGAGATAGGATTACAATGTTCGTCTTTCTCCCAAGACAGTTCTCTGCTCCGGTTTCCTGTCAATCACATCAGTGCTGTCCTCAAAGTCTGTTACTCTGGCCAGAATGGAAATCGGGAGGAAGCCTGGCCGCTCAGCACATCCCACGGGAAGTTTGCAGGGTGGGGTCCATAGCGTCCGTTTTTGATTTTTTATGAGGAAACAGCAGGGAGCGCGAGGACTGTGATGGCCCCGTGCTGTGCTATCTTCTCTGCCATCAGGTCAGTGACCCCAGGAATGGGGCCCTCCGCTCTCCTCTCCATTAAACCGAGAAGCTGCACATGCATGTGGTCCTTCCTCTCATCGCGGTGTGAGCACCGATTCTAGGGAGTACGTCCAGGAGGACACGCAAGATAACCTCTGGCCACAGGGCTCCCCGAGGGCCAGGGTGCCGCTGGGTGAGGGCCCATCACTACGGCAACAAACTGCACATCTCGTCCCCAGGCGGACCCTCGGCGACCGAAATCCCACGGAAATACTGTATTTCACCAGGATTCCGTTTTGTCTACCTGCACATCACACAATGCATTATACTTTTTAAAGATTCCTTTTGTATTTGTCCATGTACAGGTGGGGCTGAAGTAGGTTTACGGTCGTGAGTATGTGAAACAGTTTATTCTTGCACTATGATCCATTAGTTACTGCACTATTTTCCATACGAGCAACTACAAGCCTACTTTTGCCACCCCCTATATATTTGAAGTGCACACTCACAATCACACACACGTGTGTGTGTGTGTGTGTGTGTGTGTATTTATAATCTATCCATGGAACTAATTTTTAAATGACATCCAAGAATGTAGACAGTATAAGCGACGACAACAAGAATTTTCTAATGGATTCAAAATCTGACTATTCATCGATATCAAGTTACTGCTACAATATTAAGTTTTGGTGTGTCTTTTACTTCTGTGTTGTTTTGACCAAATGAGATACAATTTGTCAGGAAAATAATCAGTGTCTTTGCCTTTGTTATTATCCAACTTAATTTTAATCAAGTAATTGACTCAACAGGGTTCCAACCAACCTGTGGCGAAAATATCGAAAAATTCCATTTCAAGGAGAAATGGTCGGGGTGCGTGCAGGAGGCAAACAAGTCCCAGGGCCGGTGGAATGGAGGCTGCAGATCTCCCCAGAGGACGGACTAAAAAATACCATTGTCTCGGGGCTCATTCCACCCACTTCACAGAATTTAGCGACTCAGCCGTCTAATCATCCATTCCACTCGAACAGTATAAAAGCCTAAGAGACCATCTGACTTTCTGACCAGTAGTTATGACGCACAATGACCACCAGGGGGCAGACACTCAATGCAAGAGCTGTTGAGCTGTGGTGACTTGGCAGCTGCTGTTCACGGGTGACACACCCGGTACCAGAGAGGAGGGAGCCCAATTCTGGGGTGTTTCACCTGAGAACCGCCCTCTCGCAATCCGGGATCCCTTGGGGGATGTCAGGGAGCCAGTTTCGACCCGATCCCCACAGGCCAGTCCAAGGGACCCCACTGTGCACGAATCCGTGCACCGGGCCTCTAGTAGATTATAAGAGTAACTTCTGGTCAGTCTCTTCTATTTGGAGGTCTGGCCGAAATGGCGCACAGGAGTGACTTCTCTATACCCACGGATTAGCGCACTCACACACATGAGGCCCTGGGGAAGGTGTACTTGGTGACATGCAGGTGGCGGACAAGGAGTTCTGTGGAAGACATTCCAGTATCTGATATGAAATATACAATCTACATCCAATAAAATGCAGGATCCGGCACATTTACCACCATGGACACCGCCCTAGCCAGTATGGCTCAATGGATAGAGCGTCAGCCTGCAGACCAAAGGGTCCTGGGTTCGATTTTGGTCAAGGGCCCATACCTTGGTTGCAGGCTCTTCCCTGGCCTGGGGCCTGGTTGGGGTACTTGCAGGAGGCAACCCATCAATGTGTTTCTCTCACATCGATGTTTCTCTCTGACTCTACCTCTCTTCCCCTCTCTCTAAAAATTAATGGAAAAATATCCTCAGGTGAGGATTAAAAACAATACATTCATTAAAAGTAAAGAAATAAAACCATGGATAGTAAAGTGACATCATGCTTTTTGCTTTGAAGGAACAGTGCCCAGGGACCGTCCCAACTGAGACCTGTCGTATGTCCAGCTCAGCACTCGAACAAGACCAAGCAAAAGGCCTAGTGTGGACAAGGAAGTACGTGGTATTTTATATATGAAGATGGAAAACAACACTGCAATGCACTCATAGGTTGGAGTGGACTAGAGAGAACATGTCTATGTTCTGACTAATACGGTGCATCTAAAATGAAGTTCAAGTCTATTTTCAATGGAAGGATATGAAGCTTCCTTTAAATTAAGTGATGAAAGGAGAGGCATTATTGAGAAAACTACATAAGAACACTAGAGGCCCAGTGCACGAATTTGTGCACCAGTGGGGTCCCTCACCTGGCCTGCGGGGATCGGGCCGAAACCGGCTCTCCGACATCCCCCCGAGGTCCCAGATTGCGAGAGGGCTCAGGCCAGGCCGAGGGAACCCCCGGTGCACAAATATGTGCACCAGGCCTCTAGTATGCATATAAGATCTTTGGTTAATCTCTTCTCTCCCTCCCCCTCCCCGCTTCCCTCTGAGATTCATCAGTCTGTCCCATGTTTCCATGCCTGTGGTTTCCACTCCTGCATTGAGAGTCTGCCCCCTGGTGGTCAGTGAGCATCGTAGCTACCGGACAGTCGGCTGGTTGGCCGGTCACTTAGGCTTTTATATATATACAGTTTACAACGGGCGACTCTCTCGGTTTTAATTTTCTCTACTTGTCGCCTGATCTCCCCTGTGAAGCCATTTCCTTCCAGCGTAAACAGCTGGTCCCGGGATGTCCCCCTTTGCGGCTCTGCTCTGAAGGCCCATCCTGGGGACCCCAAGCCCTGGGGTCCATGGCTGATGGCTGGAGACCAGCTGCTGCCTGGACGTCAGCGAGGCCTGGAGCTACGGTGATGTCCACCCCGTCACACACCTGACCTTTCCCCACTTGGCCCCTCCAGAGAGAAGACAGCGGCCTCCGTCCATGTCCATGGTCCTCCTCCGTCCACATAGGCTGGGCCCCCCTCAGGTGACAGGAAGCAGGTCAGCCCTGAGCAGGTCCCCTTCCCCACTTTCCACAAATCCCACTTGCCCTTCTGCTCCCCAGCTGTGCTGACCTGAGGGTCAGACCTTCCCTTTACTAGAAAACCTGAGAATTGCAGTCAGAGGCCAGGAGCCTGTTTGCTCACGGGACAGATGTCTCCCTGTTGATGCGCTCGAGCCCTTGACCCCGTGTCTGTGAACTGCTGTGAGTCACTTTCCCCCCACTTGTATTCAGATGCAATAAAAGCGAGAGATTCCTGTGGTGAGGCCCTGGGGCGGGGGAGGGTGGAGTGAGGCAAACAGGGTGGTGGGGGACACCTGTAATAGCGTCAACAATTAAAAAACAAAACAAAAAGGATAAAAACGTAGATACAGCAAGATTCTGTGGGCGTCCTGGACATCAGGGGCACAATAAACATCTGTTGCTTGATTCAGGAAATGCACCCATAGTACATTTTTATCCCAAATCCCAAATCCTGCCCCTTTCATTTTGAAATGGAGCGTCACAGAAGGGTAAGGCACCACTGTGAGGTGGGGAGGTGCCTGAAGTTCCTTTTTGCAAATGCCAGTGGCACGTTTCCTCATCGGCTGACCCTTACAGGAGGGAATGGTGAGCGGAAGGGCTTGGCCATCAGAAACCAGCCCGGGACCTGACGCGTCGCTGGGGCACGTTGCCCTACTGCGCGCCTCTGGTCCTTGTTGTAGAACGGACACAGTGACTGCCGCTCGGAGGGATTGTAGATGTGTTCTCTGTAATGTGGTAAGCCTTTGCTGCAATGCATGTGCCCGATCAATACTAGAAACCACTTACAAGTATCACAGGCAACATGAAGTGTTGGAAAAAATACATAAATTCTGGCTTTTGTAATAAACTGAAATTCGGTGTCGCTCCTCAGGCTGAATTTCAATTTCACCCTCAATTTAAGAAACACATTTACATTCTAAAAGTTTGGGTGAAACTGCAGCCTGAGACAGGTTCTGACAGGCTGTCAGGAAGGAAGAAGGCTATAAGTACTATAAACCTACATAAGCAAGACAGCCCGAGCGTGGTGGGACAGACCCACAGAGCAAGGGGACAGAACTGGGAGCCCAGAAAGGGACCCACACACGGAGGCCAGCTGACCTCTGACCCGGAGCTAAGGCGAAACCTTGTAGCAGAGCCGACCTCTCAGCAGACGTGCTGGGAGAAGTGAGCATCCACATGCAGCCACACTGATGGAAACACAGACTCCCCCGTCACAGACGCGGACTCCACAGGGACAGACCGCGATGCAGAATGCAGAACTAGACCGCTCTGCAGAAGGCAACAGGGGAAAAACCCAAAGCGCCTGGGCCTGGCAAAGCCTTTTGAAATACAACAGCAGAAGTATGACGTCTGTGGGAAACATGAGAAGTTGGACATGATGAACATGTAAAACATGTGTTCCGTGTCCTGGCCAGGGGGCTCAGTGGTTGGAGTATCATGCCCGAACACCAAAAGGTTACAGGTTACAGGTTTGATTCCTAGTCAGGGCACATGTCTGGGTTGTGGGTTAAATTCCCAGTTGAGGCATGTATGATATGCAACCATTTGATGTTTCTCTCTCTCTCTCTCTCTCTCTCTCTCTCTCTCTCTCTCTCTCTCCCCCCCTTCCTCTCTCTCTGAAAAATAAATAAAATCAATAAACATATCCTCAGGTGAGGATTAAATAAATAAAATTAAGAACAATTAAAAAATGAAAGAAAAACCACATTCTCGGGCGATGATTAAAAGGCACACGTGAGCTCTGTGACACGTTAAGAGAATAAGAAGGCGAGCTATAGGCGGGCGGACAATACTTGCAAAAGATAAAAAAATTGTTATTCAAACTCTACAAAGAAACCTTAAAATTCAACAGTAAGAAAACAAACACAAAACAACGAAAATGGCCAAAGGCCCGGAGAGACACTGCCCCAGAGGACACACAGAGGACACGCCTACCTTCTCCACATCACAGCTCGTCAGGGAAACACAGGCGGAACCACAGGGAGGCCACGGGCTCCCATCGGAAGGTCCAAACCCAGACCCTGACAGCAGCCAGTGCCGGCCCGGATGGGGAGCCGCGGGTACCTCACTTGCCGCTGGTGGCAGTGCGGGTGGGGCGGCCACCTGGGGACGTGTGGGTGGCTTCTCACAGGGACTAAACCTACTTTTTGCTGTAACACCCAGCGATAGGGCACCTTGCCATTGATCCAAAGTGGAACACGCATGTCCACACAAAACCTGCACAAGATGCAGAGCAGCTTGACTCATCAGGGACAGAGCTTGGAGGCAAGCAAGGTGCCCTTCAGCAGGCGATGGATAAACCGGTCCATCGGACAACGGGATATTGTTCAGCGACAAAAAGAGCTACCAGGCCACAAAGAGAGATGGGGGACTTCAAATGCATATCCCTACGTGACAGAAGCCCCTCCAACAACGCCACATACCGTGTGATTCCCACTCCATGACACGCTGGGAGAGACGTGAGCATTTACAAGTAGAACACTATGATGCCGGCATTTGCTTTAAGACACTTTAGGGGAAGACTGTGAGTGGGTGGGCAGATGGAACACTTCTGACGGTTCCTATGTTGGTTACGGGGTCTCTGCACCCCTCTCTCCACTTGTGTGCACATTGGAAATGATCCCTAATAAGAAGGTTAAGCTTAATAATCCCTGACAGCCTGCTCTGTGTGGAACGAGGCTCGGTGGACTCAGTTCATAGGCTGCACTTTAAGGACCATCTTAGTCAAGATGTGGCCAACTCAGCCGTAAACTGAGAGCAACAGCCATCCACTCCACACACGCATGTAAACGGCGGGTCCTGGGGTGTCCCGCTACAGAGCTCCCCAGGACCGAGTGTGTCCGTGTGCTGCTTTGCTCTGTCGGCCTGTCCCGGGACTCCCTAAGCCCCGCCACTGATGCCCGATGGCCTGGGAGATGCCTCTGAATGACAGCCACTGCCCGCCACGCGGTGCAGGCGTGTCCTCTCCCAGGGGGGCAGAGCTGCGAGGCAGCAACGTGCCTGCGCTGGTCCAGACCTCATGTGGGCCCTGCATTCCTCTGTGACTCCCTGAGAGACGAACGAGGAATCCCCGCCACATCGGACACCTTCCACCTTAGCTCTTTATTACCATTAGCGCTGACTGCTAGTAAACTGTCTCTCCTGCACATGTTCGCGCCCTTATATTTAGTGCCAGGGACAAAATCCTGCGCAAAATCCTGCCTCTGAGGTGCCACCATGTCAGCCTGGCTTGGCACCCTCGCTCACCTCGGGCGTAGCTCCCGCCTCCGAGGGGAGGGACTGTCAGCCCAAACACATCTCTTTACGATTATAGGTTTATTAGGGTGAAATTAGTTAATGAAATCGTAGAGGTTTCAAGTGTACAATTCTGTAATACATCATCTGTAGACTGTATTGTGTGTTCACCACCTGACATTCACACTTAAATTAAGAATTCTGAGTAGGAACTCCCCTGAGGGGAAAATGGAAAGTCTGACTTGTGCCCATGTGCCTTCTACTATAGCATATCCTGAGATCTGTTCTTTATGTCTTAAAGATAAGACAGATGATCCCATTTCCATGTGATTAATAGACAGAAATAGACAGATATATAGATACTAGAGGCCCAGTGCAGGAATTCGTGCACCAGTGGGGTCCCTCGGCCTGGCCTGTGGGATCGGGACAAAACCAGCTCTCCAACATCCCCCGAGGGGTCCTAGATTATGAGAGGGCACAGGCCAGCCCAAGGACCCCACCGGTACATGATTGGGCCAGGGAGAGATGTGGGAGGTTGGCCAGCTGGGGAGGGACTGTGGGAGGGCTCCAGGGTGTGTCCAGCCCATCTTGCTCAGTCTCAATCTGCCAGACCCCAGCAGCAAGCTAACCTACTGGTCGGAGCATCTGCCCCCTGGTGGTCAGTACACGTCCCAGCAACTGGTCAACCTGTCAACTGTCTGCCCCCTGGTGGTTAGTGCACACCATAGTGAGCTGTTGAGCAGCCTTAGCATATCATTAGCATATTACACTTTGATTGGTTGAACAGACGACCAGACACTTAGCATATTAGGCTTTTATTATATAGGACTAGAGGCCCGGTGCACGAAATTCACACAAGGGGCTTGGCCTTCGCAGCCACGGCGGCTTGCCTCGGCCCTCGCAGCCTCTGCTTCATCTAGAAGGATGTCCAGAAGGTCCTTTGGCTGACCGGTCTAATTAGCATATTGCACTTTTATTATTATAGATATAGACAAACATAGAATAGATACATACAATACAGAGAAATGATAGAGATAAACAGATAAATAGATGATAGATGATAGACAATAGGTAGATACATGAGATATAGATAGGTAGGTAGATGGCATACAGATGACAGATGATAAATACATACATGATAGATGACAGATAGACAGATGATAGACAGACAATAGGTAGATAAATGAGATATAATTAGATGATAGATGAATGATATGTAAGTAGATGGCATATAGATGATAGATAGATGATAGATGCGTGATAGGCAGGGAGATGGCAGATGACAGATGATAAAGTGAACTGCCGTGTGCCTGGCACGATGCTATGGAGATAAAGTGGGGAAGGCAGTCCATACGTCACTCCCAGTCACTGTATGTTTATTATGCAACATGCACAGTGTTCTGAGTGCACAACCAAGTACAGGCAAGGCTTTTCATCAAGAAACTGACATTCTAAGAGAAAAAGAAAACACCTAACATAATCAGTAAACGTTGTCAGTGATTGACAGATGTCATTCATGTAAGTGATAAGACCAGGGCAATGTTGTGTTTGACTTGTTAGGACTGTGAGGTGGGCTGGCCCTGCCCGAGTGTTTAGGGAAGGAGTGTCTGAGAACTTGAGTTTGGAATTGTTAGTAAGATGGTGAGAAGAAGGCAGCTCCAAGAACATTAATTAATTCAATTAATTCATTCATTCATTCATTCAACCTTTATCTACTGAGTCCCTACCATATCCCAGTTCGACGGTGAACATAACATTAAAATCCCCATCCTCATGTTTGTGAGACAGGAATGAGATACATTTATATCTATGGAAGTGTGTGGTGTGTGTGAGAATGTGAGTGCATGTGTAGGAGTGTGTGCGTGTGTGTGTGCCTGTGGCTGCTGCTGACATGCTGGGCAATGCTATGCGAGGAGCAGAGAGAGGCCTGGTCGTGAAGCGCCTTTGCACACCGTCTAAAAGTCAGGCCTGCCGGGTGCCAGGAGCCTCGCAGACTTCGGCAGAAGTACAAGGGCCTCAATCTGATTAAATTTGCCATTTAATTTCCTTTACCCAAAACACTCAATGCCCAATGAGCAACGCTGAGGAACAAAAAGTAAGAAGGCATTGCTCAAATCTTCGGGTACACTGAGCCTCACCCTAACAAGGCACACGCTAATGACTCCTCTTAACAGAATGACTATTACTGTAAAAATCAGGAGCAACACGTGTCTGGCTTCACATTAGGGTCATTACAGGGCATCTCTGACCTGGAAGAGAATGTGGATAGGGCACTTGTTTCCCGCCAGAGAGAAGGCCATGCTGAAGGTGACGGCCCTGGATAGAATGTCCCATGTGTCACAGGGACCCCAGAGGAGATTTCAGTCTGTCGTTACATTGTTAAATGGCATGAAAAACAGAAATGAAGTTCCTTATTCACCTACAGCAAGTGTCACTATGCCACTGAGATATAAATAGCATGTACTGTCAAGTTAAAATTGGGTTATATGCCCTAGCCGTTTGGTTCAGTGAATAAAGCTCTGGCCTGTGGACTGAAGGGTCCCTGGTTCAATTCAGGTCAACAGCACGTGCCTAGGCTGCGGGCTCAATCCCCAGTAGGGCGTGTGCAGGAGGCAGCCAATCAATGATTCTCTCTTATCACTGATTTTTCTATCTCTTTCTCCCTCTCCCTGCCTCTCCAAAATCAATAAAAATATATATAAAAAATTAAAGTTGGGTTATAAATCACTGTTCCTGGAGCCTAGAAAATTATGCCTGGAGGTCGGTACACTGGCCTTGGCTTGGAAGGACAGCTCGTAGTGAAGTCCGACCCCGAGCATCCTCAGTGTAGGTACCCTGAGGCGGATCACAGAACGTGTCCCTCCTGTGGGATAGACGTCTTCCTGCTTCTCAGAGGCAGCCACTGGGTGCTTTCCCTGACCTGCCCACGCAATGCATCTGACATGGGGTCATTTTCCCAAGCAGAGCCCGCCCAGCCGTGCGGACCACCATCGTGGTCAGTTCCCACACAGGCTGTCCAGATGTTCTCTTGTGGGGGGTGGGGGCAATTCCTCACACATGAGTGACAGAACGTGGATTGCTTACTGAGAGTTATGCTTCTCCCAGACACACGATGGAAGCATCCTGTGAGCGTGGCTCATGCTTTGCACTGTTTTATCGGCCTTTCCGACGAGAGCTCACACCACGAAGCAGGAGGTGCAACAAGCAAATGGAATGCCCTCAACTGTCCTAAGAACGACTGCAACAGGCCGTGCTCGCAACGGGTGCTCCCGAAGGACCCTGTCTGTGCATCCTGTGCATCTCCTGGACTCGCCCGAGTCTCTCCTGAACGCAGGGTCACTTTCCTTCTCGGCATCAACTTCCTCCTAGCACTTCGCTTCCTCCGCCTTCTCCTCAGGAAAGTCATGCAAATGCATTGAACTCTAGGGACTTGACCAAATAAAGACCCTGCCAAATGCATGTAATCACTTCCATAATTAAATCCTCTAATTTAATCCAATTAGTGTGGTAATTAATTTGGATAGATGCTAAAAAACAAACAAACAAACAAAAAAAACACCCCCGGCAAACAGTGAGCTACTCTTCGGCGGAGCCATCGTCAGTGTATGTGCTGGTTTGCAGCCAAGACAACAGAGGACGAACGGGAACCAGAGGGTCCATTTTCAACCTTACAATGTGCAGCCAACTAGAAATGGATGGTGAAGAATTTGGGCGGCGGGGGGGGGGGGGGGGGGCAATAACAATCTGTAAACTACATGTCTCCTTTTCTTTATCACGTGGATTAAACTTCATAATTTAAATCCCATTATTTCAAGATTAGTACATCTCACTTGGAGGAAGTAAAACTGTCATTATTCACAGATGACATGATATTGTACACAGAAAACCCTGAAGACTCCACCAAAAAACTAAATCACTAGATTTGATAAATGAATTCGGCGATGTAACAGGATACAAAATGAATATTCAGAAATCGATGGCATTTTTATACACCAATAATGAATTCTCAGAAAGAGAAACTAAAAAAGCAATCCCATTTACCATTGCAACAAAAAAATTAAGATGCTTAGGAATACACTTAACCAAGGAGGTAAAAGACCTGTACTCAGAAATCTACAGGACGTTGAAAGAAGAGATAGAGGAAGACATAAACAAGTGGAAGAGTATACCGTGTTCATGAATTGGTAGCATCAACATCATTAAAATGGCCATACTACCCAAAGCAAGCTAGATTCAAAGCAACCCCTACTAAAATACCAATGGCATGTTTCACAGATCTAGAACGGACACTCCAAAAATGTACATGGAACCATAAGATCTCACATGACTCCTCATGAGAATGATTCATCAATCATGAGGTTATGAATGCCAACCTTTTATGAGTTTCTTCACCTTTGTGTGTAGACCAGGTCACCTGACAGGTGTAGGGCTTTACATTTGTGGATGAGAAGGGGACCTGACCAGCTCAGGGGAGGCCTGCGTGGCGGCCGTGCGCACTCAGAGGCCTCCAGTGACCACAGGATGGTCTGAAATGAAAACCTTTTAATTGAGAAGCCGTTATGGTGGGTAGTCAGGGCCTTGGCCAGTACCTTCCCTGACAGAGGCCCATCTTTACCTAACCAGCTTCCTGTTGCCTTTTGCATCTACGATAACACAGTGTTGGAATGTCCAAGTAATTTCCCTTTTCCGGACCCTCAAAGCGCAGGCACCCCTGCAGAGCCCACAAACCCTCACTGTCATCGAGTTAAGCGCTGACTGTAACTGTCCTGCACCCACCTAAGGAGAGAAGCATGTGTCCATCATTCCACCTTTACCCAATCCAGGGGTTTCCCGCCTTTGCTGTCTCCCGCCTCCCTAACCTGTCACCAATGGATTCCATGTGACCACTCACATCTCCTCTTTTGGCTCAAATAAACTCACAAAATTCTTTACAGGTTTGAATGTTTTCTTACAGTAACGCATTCTACACAGAAATGGCCTGCAGACCAAGCAAGGAGCTTCAATGTCTAAAGGCACAGTGCAGGCCACACCCAGGGGTCCCCCTCCCAGGGTCCCCTGCACTGTGGGCGAGGCTGAGCCACCAGCCTTGGAGTGTGGGAATGCCCCAGGCATTGTCCCCCCATCTCAGGAGAAGGAGGTGTTTCCCCGCCCCCTGGATCTAATCCAGCACCTGGTCCTTGCCCCTCTGACATGTCCACACTACTGTACTCACTAATCACTTCCCTAACACCCAGCTCCGTTGTCAGTATAACCCCCCGTGGCCAGCAGCGCTCCCTGTCCCTCTTCACGTCTCACCACAGAGGAAAGGTATCCCTCTGGGCAAAGGGGCTCCTCCCTGAGGTGGGGCCACTCCCTCCATCCCCTGTAAGGCCTGAGCAGGCCACCCAGCACTGGGCTGCAGTGTTTTCTGTCTCCTCCTCCCCCTTCCACATGGTTTTAAGGAGCACGAGGCCTGCGGGAGGCCCTCTAGCTGAATCCCGTGTGCTGAGCACTGCGCGCTGAACCCGCTCCACTTCGCTCGCCATCGGACCTGGTCCAGTTGCCTGGCTGCCTCCCTTCCTCGTGTCTAAAACGGAGAGCTTTGATTGAATTCTCAAAGAAGCTCCTGCAATTAATTCGTTTCGTCTTTCGGCTTTCCGACTGAAGTTACTCAGGAACCAACATTCGATCTTAGAAGATAATTTAATTACAAAGAATAACGATCCACCTCCGACCGCGGCCAGAACCACCTGGGCTGCCTCCACAGCCCTACACACAGCGGGGGTGTCACCCGTTAGCGGGGAAGATCCAGTCACTTTATACAATTGGATGAGCCATCAGGACATGTTGGGCTTCTGAGAAAAGTGGCGGAAATGCTAGGATTTGTATGGTTCTTTCAGAACCTGAGCTGTTTCCCATGCATCTTTGGAAATAAAAGAATGTATTCTCTACTTATTTTGCAAAGCGAGTGTTCACATAGCTAATCAGGTATGCTCTGGAGTTGTTAGGGGCAGAACTAGGATACTGGGGACCAGCTCTGATTGTGGGAAATAGCAGTCATGCTCTGTTAACCATGAGCGCCCTGTGTTGGTTAAGATAGGACATTCTGACCTGGCTGGGAACTGTATGCCCCCGGGACCTGGAGCCAATGTTGGAACCACTCCCATTCGGGAGCTGCCTATCATGGAAAGATTCACAGCCCTGTGGCCCTGGCAGTGGGTCCCACCCCTACCCCTAGTCCCCATGCCTGTAACCCCTTCTTCCCCATGTACTCCTGTCCTTCCCGATAGAGGGGGCTGCAGAGCTGCTGACCTGCTGCTCTCGCATGCTGCCCGCAGGATTGGAATGAACGCTCATGTATGATTCAACCCTGTGTCTGCCTAATTGGCTCAAGTAGTGACAGGCAGCCGGACCCCTGGTTGTCCGGTCACAGACGTGTATGCTGGATCCATTTAACAAGCATCCTTTCCCGGGGTAAACTGTAAGTGTTACATGCCTGCCATTTATTAATAACTAATAAACGTTGGTCACTAGTATTTTAAAGAAAGCGTTTTGCTTCCTATTAGGGGGACAATAAGATTTCACCATCTAGAATGCCATCATCCCCTTTCTGGCTTCACACATTTTAATAGATGCTTTTTTCTAGTTCCTTAAGGAATTATATATGTAAATGGGGTGTAAATAATTGAGGAGCTACTTCCAGTTACCAGGGAAGCCAGCTGGCTTCCAGACCACAGGGTCCCCTGCCCAGCAACGATCCCCCAGCACTTTCACAGATATTTCAGCTCCTGTGGTGACAAAGGCCTAGCGAGAAACTGCGAGCATAATTTACTCACCTGATTTATGAAGCAATTCACACGATACTCGCCAGGGGATGGGTCATTGTCAAGAAAAGGAGGACCTTTAACAACTGCAAACTGGATTATTGCGTTTTATGGTGGAGCCAAGTGCCCCTGGAGTTTACTAACCTTCACAGGAAGGCAGAGGGATGGGGCCATTATTTCCCACTGTCCACACCTGCTTCAAAGCCAGATCTAGGGCCCGAGGGGTAGACCTGCCCAGCAGGGGCAGGCAGCCTATTCCCCCTTAGCAACACACACACCACTGCCCCATCCCGTTCCCTAAGCCACACAGCAAGGTCCCCCAAAAGCAAAACTGGCCATGAGCTGCGTTTCTAGCAAGTGGATCACAGACGTGGTGAGTCTAAAAACATCACTAGGATACACAATGGGTGGTTATTATTATTATTATTATTATTATTATTACTTACACCTTCTTTAATACATTTTTATTGATTTCAGAGAGAGGGAGAGAGAGAAATATCGATGATGAGAATCATTGATCGGCTGCCCCCTGCACGCCCCTTACTGGGGATAGAGCCTGCAACCTGGGCCTGTGCCCTTGATCTAAATCGAACCTGGGACCCTTCAGTCCACAGGCTGATGCTCTATCCATTGAGCCAAACCAGTTGGGGCCACAGTGGGTAATTTTGTGGGTGGTGCGCACGAAAGGGGGCCATGTGCTGACCCGACTAACTCAGGGGAGGCCTGTGTGGCGGCCTTGCAAACTCAGAGATCTAAAGTGATCACGAAGGATGGTCTGAAGGTAAAACCGTTAATAAGAAGCCTCTGCACAGCAAAAGAAACCATCAACAAAACAACAAGAGAGCGCACAGCATGGGAGAACGTATTTGCCAATGTTCTCACAGATAAGGGTTTAATCTCCAACATTTGTAGGGAACTCATACAGCTTAGCAAAAGGAAGATAAACAACCTAATCAGAAAAGGATCCAATGGGCAAAGGTCCTAAATAGACACTTTTTGAAAATGGACAAACAGAAGGACAAGAGACATATGAAAACATGCACAAAGTCACTAATCATCTGAGAGATGCAAATCAAAACGACAATGCGGTACCACCTCACACCTGTCAGGATGGCTGTCATCAACAAATCAACAAACGACAAGTGCTGGCGAGGATGCGGAGGCAAAGGAACCCTCTTTTTTTAAAAAATATATTTTATTGATTTTTTACAAAGAGGAAGGGAGAGCGATAGAGAGCTAGAAACATCGATGAGAGAGAAACATCGATCAGCTGCCTCCTGCACACCCCCTACTGGGGATGTGCCTGCAACCAAGGTACATGCCCTTGACCGGAATCGAACCTGGGACCCTTCAGTCCGCAGTCTGACGCTCTATCCACTGAGCCACACCGGTCAGGGCTAAAAGGAACCCTCGTGCGCTGCTGGTGGGAATGCAGACGGGTGCAGCCACTGTGGAGAACAGTATGGAGTTTCTTCAAACAATTAAATATGGAACTCCCATTTGACCCAGTGATCCCACCTCTAGGAATATATCCTAAGAAATCAGAAACACCAATCAGAAAGGATATATGCACCCCTATGTTCATAGCAGTGCAATTTATAATAACTAAGATTTGGAAACAGCCTAAGTGCCCAACAGCAGATGAGTAGATTAGAAAACTGTGGTACATCTACACAATGGAATACTACACTGCAGTAAAAAGGAAAACTCTGAGCATTTGCAACAGCATGGATGGAGCTGGAGAGCATTATGCTAAGTGAATTAAGCCAGTCGGAGAAAGATAAATATCACATGATCTCACTCATTTGTGGAATATAATGAACAACATAAACTGATGAACAAAAATAGAGCCAGAGACATAAAAGCATCTAACAGATTGTCAAACCTCAGAGGGAAGGCAGGGGAGGGTGAGTGGGGGTAAGAGATCAACCAAAGGACTTCCATGCATGCATATAAGCATGACCAACAGACACAGACAGTAGAGGGCATGTGTTAGGGGGTGGGAGCCGCTGGGGAGAGGTCAATGGGGGAAAAGGAGACATATGTAATACTTTAAACAATAAATAATTTAAATTAAAAAAAATAAAAGCAGTTTATAGTGGGAGTCACATCCTAGGCCAGCATCTCCCCTGACACAGGTCAGCTTCCATCTTTACGGAGCCTGTTGTCTTTCTGCATCTAAGATAATGCACCTGTGGGATGTGGGGTCACTGTAACTTCCCTTTCCGACCCCTCAGGGCACAGCCAATGTGCCTGGGTCAGACCACAGATCCCCTCATTGTTACTATTATCCTGTTTAGTGTTGCCTGCTACCTGTCCTGCACCATCTAGGGCAGGGGTCCTCAAACTTTTTAAACAGGGGGCCAGTTCACTGTCCCTCAGACCGTTGGAGGGCCGGACTGTAGTTTAAAAAAAACTATGAACAAATTCCTATGCACACTGCACATGTCTTATTTTGAAGTAAAAAAACAAAACGGCAAAAACACCCGCATGTGGCCCGCGGGCCGTAGTTTGAGGACGCCTGGCCTAAGGAGAGAAGCATGTGTCCGTCATCTCACTCTTACCCAATCCCAGAGGTTTCCCCCCTTTGCTTCCTCCCGCCTCCCCAACCCATCACCAATGGAGTTCCTGTGACCCTCCTATGTCCCCTCCCCTGACTGTCATGTGTAAAACAAGGTGAAACCCGCCATTCTCCGGAGCATCGTCCCATCCGGTGTGACTCTGCTTCCCAGAGACTGTCCACAGTTTGACTCAAATAAACTCACAAAAATGCTTTACCAGTTCAAATGTTTGTTTTGTTTTGTTTTGGGTTAGCAGGGGTGGGGAGCCGTAGGGCTGTGAGGGGAACCCGCAGAAGGAGGACGGGAATCCGCTGATCCCCCTCCACGGTCCCTGACGGGGTGGGACAGAGAGGCAGAGACAGGAGACCATGGGCCCGTGCAACCAGGCCCAGAGGACCAGGGCTGTTGGGAGACAGAGAGCAATGGCCAAGGTGTGTGACCGTCACTAAGCTGAGGCTCCCGGACGGCACGGAGCCAGAGACCTGAGATCAACGCTCCCTTTCAGCTTCAGCACGTCGGGATGGAAAGGCAGACGCTTCCATACCAGCAGACCTCACATCCCAAACTGGGGAAAGCAAGGCTGTGGGCCTAGCCTTGGTCCTGAGGGGCGGATGAACGCAGCGTGGCCGGCGGAAGGACACGTCCTTTAGAATGGAGAGTGTAGAAGCTGGGCTGGCTGGTCACCCCACGCCACACACACAACTCACACAGGACGTCGCTATGCTCGCATCTCTGTGCAAAGCAGTTCAGTTTCATGCAGCGAAAGGAGCTGCGCAAGTTCTGAAATCAGCCCTTCGGAGTAATCCCGTCTGTCGCAGAGGAAAAGGCCGGGGAATGGAGGACAGCATTGCGGGAGGCAACGTTCCATCCAAGGCTTTGCGTTCACAGGACTGTTCGTCGGGCAACTGGAAATGAGGATCGCTCGGGTTTCCTCCAGGTGGTGCTCTGCAGCAGGGGAGATGGATCGCCCTTGAAACAGAGACCAATGACAGGAGTGGCTCAGAGTCAAGAGCGGGCGCGTTCCAGGGCCATTTATTTCACGTGTTGTTATTTCTTCCTGAGGGCGTGAGAGCCATGCATTACCCGGCTCCATTTTCCTGCAGTTAGTTATCCAGCGTCCCATTAAACAATGTTCTGAACCACAGGCCCCGTCCTGCCCGGGCACAAACTGTTGTAACAGCAAATGGCCAGGACTCGGTGCGGCCATCTGTTCGCCTGGGTGAGTTACAGCAAATCGATACTGTATTTGTACAGCCATCCGTCTTCCCTCCCAGGGAAAACAACCTCTCGCTGAGAAACAGCAGCCAGGGCCCTCCCTCCTCTTCCTCCCTGCATCCCGGGCCTGTGGAGTTGGAAGGACTCTGAGGGGTCAGCTCGCCCAGCGACACACACGGGACGCCAGGGACAGTAGTGACAAGGGCCGCGGGGAGGGCGCGGACAGGAAGGGCCAGGAGACTCCGCAGGCAGCGCTGCCATCGCTGAGAGGCCGACGGGGAGGGGCTGACGGGGGTTCCAGAGGCCCAGCCTGGGAATGGAGGTGGGCACGCCCCATCACTCAGCCAGTGGGCAAAGGCGGGGCTGGAGGTTTTCCAAGTTCATTCCAGATGTTTGCGCTCATGTGTAACGTGCCCCTTTATGCCCCACTCTTTCCGAAGCTTACAATAATTAGGAAGAGCCTTAGCCAGTGTGGCTCAGTGGATAGAGCGTCAAGGGCACATGCCCAGGCTGCGGGCTGGACCCCCAGAAGGCGGGCGTGCAGGAGCCAGCGATCCATGATCCCCTCTCATCACTCATGTTTCGGTCCCTCCCTCCCTCGACCTTCCTCTCTGACGTCAATAAATATCTACGTTTTTAAAAGCGCCAGCCTGGAGCCGCCGCCAGGCACAGGGCAGGGGGCGGGACTGAGTGACAGCTGGACGGCGCCCCCCCAGCCCTGGAGGCAACAGGAACCAGTGCTGACACCAGAGAACAGGCATCATGCAGCCTGAGCCCCCGGGAGAAGAGCAGTGACCTCTGGCCTTTGCGTCAGAGCACAGCCAGCTCCAGGGGACATGCAGGCGGCAACGGGAGGAAGCGCGCCCGCCCTCACATGCCCACTCCCCCGCTCAGCTGCTGACCGGGGCGAACCCCACGCGGCCCTCAAGACGCCGCAGCCCCTGGAGCCCTCGCCAGGGACACAGCAGGCGAAGCCTCAGTGCGCAGGGCTGTCCTGTGGATGGGAAAGGTGGCTTGTGGCCACTGCTGCCCTCTCAGCCGTCGGGGGGTCCATGAGTCAGAGAGAACGATAGGGAATGAACACAGTAAGACAGGCGTCACCAGAGACCCGCGTGAGACAGTAGTGACAAGGGCCTGGGTCCGCTGAGCAGCGCTCCTGACGCTGTCCTCCTTCCCCAGGCCTCAGGGGAAGCCCAGGTGTGGGAGAAGGTGCCGCCTGCAGGAGGGAGAGCGTCCTGTGCCTGCATTTCCCCGGGGGCCTCAGAGGCTGGTCTCCGGAGCACCAGCGCCCAGGGCTGGGCACAGCTGCCAGGCCGCATGCCCAGGGCCTGAGGATGAGGCCGGCACCCAGGTCCGTGCCATATCAACGATGAGCTGTAGTCCTTTAGAGCATCTCCATTCACAGGACCCCAGGAAACCCAGGCAGCCGTGGTCTCACTGTGTTCACGGGCGACCTCATGTCCCCCAGGGTCCCCCGGTGCCAGAGGAGGAAATGGCCCTTGACTTCCGATGTCCGGGTCCCGGCGCCCAGCACGTGGCCGGACAGACTCAGACTTGGGGAGGCCTGCGTTCCAGCCTCACCCCTAGACTGAACCTGTGTTCTAAGATCTGGCAAACCCAGTTCAGTGCTCTGCCCTCCTCCTGCTCCCAAAGTGAGCCCCCGCGCCCTCTCCGTTCTCCGCTGACCCACCACGTCCGCATCCGCTCTTTGCTTCATTCCACTTCTATCTGGAAAGTTCCCCATGGATTGGCTTTGCTAAAAGCCCACGAAATGTCACCTCTGGAGCAGGAATGTACAACCTGCTCTATCTAGTCGACAAAAATCATTACCATTTTAATCTGATGAATGCTGCACGGGGGCGGGGAGGAGGTAAATGATTTTACAGCCCTCGCCTCCTTGTCTCTCTGGCTTCAAAGCCCGTGCCCTTTTCCCCATGAAACATTTAATTTGGTTTTGTCACACCTTCTGCATAAATAACATCACCATTTACTTCACCACTGATCGTAGAAGGCTCACCGTTTCTCAACTCCTCATTTTCTCTGATGATGAATTCTCACATCAGACAAAAAGATGGCTTAATGCTGTTGGGAGAAAGGACAGACACTTCTAGACCCAACGAGCAGCTATGAATCCGTCCAGCTGTGTGCAGACAGGAACAGAACAACCATCTCCTTCCCACGGAGCTGGTGCCTAATGCTGTGCAGGGAGAAGAGCTGGGTGTCTGACTGACCTCCGGGTTCATAGGGCAACGCTCAACCACTGAGCTACACTGGCGGCCCAACCAAGAATATCCTATATAATAAAAGGGAAATATGCAAATGGACCCTAATGGCAGAATGACCAGAACGACCGCTGGACCGGTCACTATGAGGCACACTGACCACCTATCATTCCCTTCCCCCGGCCCTCAGGCACCGATCACCCAATGGCGACAGGGAACTGGGGGATGGGGCCGGCTGCGGGCAGCTGGAGAGGATGGCTCTGATCACAGGTCAGGCCTAGGGACTGTACCTGTGCACGGATTTCATGCGCTGGGCCTCTAGTTTTATTAGAAATTACAAAACCAGACACCTACCAGCACGTCTCAGAGATCAATAGAGTGTGTGTGTGTGGGGGGGGGGGGTAAAGAGGGTATACTAGAATGGAGAGGGAAACTGGGGTAAAACCTGAGACGGAAACATCTATTTAAGAGAGAAACCTCCGGCTGCACACCGGTGACCAGTGAGGGAAGAAGTGAGACAGTGCTGAGGAGGCAGGATCAACAATCAACAGGACCCCCCCGCCCCCCTCGCCCCCCGCACAGTGTGAGGTCAGAAGAGACTCTGGAGGCAGAGAAGTAGACAGAGATGAGGGGGAGGGCCCTTTGTAGACTGACTTCCCCAGAAACGGCGCAGGGAGAACGCCCGCCCGCCCGCTGAAGGACTGACGGCACAGAAGGGGACTTACGGACGGAGTTCTTGGGGCTGCTCTCCTTGCTGGGCAGCATCTTGACGCCTCTCGACTTCAGCTCGATGGCCTTTTTCACTGGAAGAAAGAGAACAGAGCCCCGATTAGGTCAGAGGAAGCCCGTGTCCGCCCTCAGCACTCCCTGTCACGCGGCTTTCCCACCGAGCTGGGGGAAAGGGGCCACATGCTGAGAGCCAGGGAGGCCAAGGGACTGAGTGTAGGGGCTCGTGAGTGAGCAACACAGGCCATCCGACAGCGAGACCGCGTCTTACAGCCACAGCTTCAAGAGCTGAGAATCACGCACACGCTTTCCCTTCTTTCCCAACCTGCTCCCCACCAGCCATGGCAGGTCCCACAGCCACTGTCATTCCTCCATCCTGTTCAGGCAGGTTCCCGTCTCAACGTAAGTGCAGTGACAGCAGAGCTTTCTAAATTGGCTACAGTCATGACAAATTTTAGCTAAAAATGAAAGTTGCACATTTACTTATTCATATAGCCATGCGATCACGCCAAGTTCCACCTATGCGGCACACCCAAAGGAGGTCGACTCCTATTGCCAGCAATGAACTATTACTTTCTACTGGAGGCCTGATGCACAAAATTCACGCAAGGGGCTCAGACCCTGCTGCCGTGGCTTCGTCTGGAAGGTCGTCCGGAAGGATGTCTGGTCTAATTAGCATATTACGCCTTTATTATTATAGATTTTAATTATTCTTAGGGAACATGCCAGCAGTAACAGTGAACTCCTAGGCGCCCTCCCCGGGGCCACCCCCCGCCCCCCGCGCCTGCCACCAGACCACTCCCTCGGGGTTCCTCCTCCTTCACTGGTCACTCTGTCCCCGGCCGCCTGACCCCTGCGATGCGTTAGTACCTGACGCCATCGAGCTCACGTGCCCACGCCACCCCTGGGCCGCACATCCAGCGGGAGGATGGCGACCGAATGGAATATCATCATGTTGTTAGGAAAGCACTGTGTTTAGAAATACCGTGCAGGCGGCATGATGCAAGTGCTTTCTATGCCCCACTCCCTCCGCCTCAGGGCTGCGGGTCCGCCCCCGTATCACAGTGACCGACGGGGACAGCCGCCTCGGCGGGGGCAGTGACCGGCCCAGGGGACAGCCGCCTCGGCGGGCAGCGCTCAGCGGGCACCTGCTCGCGTTCGTCAGGTAGCGCTCCCGCTGCACAGACTCACCGCCTGCTCTCCCCACCCTCACAGCTTCCTTTCTTCTCCGACAGCGTGACTGCACGGTGTGATCAGACCGAAACAGTCCTGCACTCAGTGTGTTTCCTCACACGCCAACCTTCCAAGTCAGAATTTACAACCACTAACCAATCGTTTTATGAATCTGTATGCAATTTGCTTAGGCCTGAGTTGAACGTTTGTTAATATCGATCCTCTTACAGCGAAAGATATGCCCGAAGCCACAAAGTGTGGGTGGTTTTACTTTTCTAACAGATACTTTCATTCCTGATGGTGCCACTCCGTGGACATTCCCGAGAATTTGGGAAAAACCTAAAAATTACCAGGAAGAAAATAAAAGTGCTGCCTGAATAGACCCACACGCGTCTCCTCCCGAGCTGTGGATGCTAATTCCCTGCCGACTGCCCCTCCGCAGCCCGGCAGGTGCCCTGACCCGCCTCGAACCCTGACCGCCTGGCTCCTGGGTGGGCGCTCACCCCTGAGCCACGCACGGGCCCTCCTGGCGTTTTCAATGTAAACGTGCCTCCTCTTACCGCGTTTCCTTTAATTATCCCTGTTGTGTGAGTGCTATTATTGTGCTGTCCCCCAGCGTTCAGAGCCTCGTCGCTCCCATTAAATGGCGCATTAAATCAAAGCTAACGTGGTGAGAGGAAGGACAAAATGGGATGTTCTTTACGTGGGAATAATAATGTTTCTCCGGGAGGGGACTGTCAGCGCCGTCGCTGAGAAATTAATTACGGCTGCTTCCTGGGAGGCGCGGCGAAGGAAACAGGTCATAAGGCCTGGTTAGCGCGGAGGACGCCATAGGCAACGCGGGTAAGTGCTCACCCGACGCTATGGCCTCCCCTCTCCTCGCCCACGTGGCCCGGCCCGGGGCAGGACAGAGGGTTAGTAACCGTCTGCAGGCGCGGGGGTGGGGGCAGGCAGGCGAGCAGTTGCTGTGAGGGTCACACGCAGATCTTGGCCATGTTGGGAGGCAAACATCTGAAGACCAGGGTTTTTAACATGACGGCATCGGCCTTCCATCAACGGAAGAGGAGCCAGAACGTGACGCTAACAGGTTGAAATCACAGCCGCCCAGGCGTCCACACGTGGACGAAGCCGGTCAGTCCCAACCTGAGGTGGCCCTGCAATCACCTCCAAGTAAAGGACCTGCTTCCTTGTCTCTGAAACTCACCTGCTCCATACACCGCCCTACCTCTGACAAGACCCCGAGATTTCCCCGGGAATTCCTCATCTTAGAGAGAAACCTCGGAGCGGCCGTGGGGAGAAGCGTCACCCCAGCAGGAAGCGGGCGTGTGGGGGCAACGTTTCCTCTAAGTTGCCCTGCACAGATGTTTCTGGATTCCAGATTGTGAGGTAAGATTGCCTAGGTTAGCCTTTCTCATCAGATCCTTACGCAAAGTATAACCTTTTAACTCAGTCTCCGTTCCGAAGACCCGATGAGAAATCCCCCTTCCCGAGAGGTGGCGGCCTCCAGGGCACGGGATGTGCGGCCGCACGCCGTGGGTGTGGATGTGTTGAGTGTAATTCCTGTTACACAGGAGCTGAGGCTTAGGTCCTGTGAGGCTGGAGCAAGAGGAAAGAGCCTGCTGGAGCTCCGAGACGGGACCCACTGCCTCCAGGTGCCACCAGCAGGCTGGGTCCAGGCCACCTGCTAGGCTGCTGTCCTCAAAATGTGTCTGGGGGCCCTGACACCCTTTGGGGGCTCTACTGGGTCAGTGCTGTCCTCACACCAGACTAAGATGTTACTTGCTTTCCGACGCTGTGCACAGAGGCGGTGGGGCAATGCGGGCACCCCCGGGGCACCCCGTGGCCCGTGCTTCTCAGGACATGTCCCCTGACGGCCAGGAGACACAAAAAGATGCTCAGCGTCACTGGACATCAGAGAGATGCAAATTAAAACGACAGTGAGGTACCACCTCACACCTGTCAGAATGGCTGCCATCAACAAACCGACAAACGACAAGTGCTGGCGAGGATGCAGAGAGAAGGGAACCCTCATACACTGCTGGTGGGAATGTTCCTGATGTTGTTCTGGCTCCTGGACAACTAGTTAGGTGGGTTCCTGATGTTGGTCTGGCTCCTGGACAACTAGTTAGGTGGGTTCCTGATGTCCCTCAGGCCCCTGAACAACTAGTTAGGTGGGTTCCTGATGTCCCTCAGGCCCCTGAACAACTAGTTAGGTGGGTTCCTGATTCCCCTCAGGTCCCTGGACAACTAGTTAGGTGGGTTCCTGATGCCCCCAGGTTCCTGGACAATGAGTTAGGTGGGTTCCTGATGCCCCCCAGGCTCCTGGACAATGAGTTAGGTGGGTTCCTGATACCCCCAGGCTTCTGGACAACTAGTTAGGTGGGTTCCTGATGCCCCTCAGACTCCTGGACAACCAGTTATGTGGGTTCCTGATGCCCCCAGGCTCCTGGACAACTAGTTAGGTGGGTTCCTGATTCCCCTCAGGTCCCTGGACAACTAGTTAGGTGGGTTCCTGATGCCCCCCAGGCTCCTGGACAATGAGTTAGGTGGGTTCCTGATGCCCCTCAGGCTTCTGGACAACTAGTTAGGTGGGTTCCTGATGCCCCTCAGACTCCTGGACAACCAGTTATGTGGGTTCCTGATGCCCCCAGGCTCCTGGACAACTAGTTAGGTGGGTTCCCTCTCTCTGAGACAAGTCTCCACTGAGCACTGGCAGAGCAGCCCTCTGGGTGGTAGGAACAGAGGACTCGCCCACGTGGCTCCCCAGAGCCGTTCTCCCCCGAGGGACTGTGGGCGACTCCGACTGCCTGTTAGTGGCAGGGATGAGGCTGGGTCGGCTGCACCACCACTGAACTGCACACAGAGCTCACAGCCCTATAGGTGCTCCCCCTTCCTTCCTCCCCCCAGAAGCCGAGACCGTGCCTGGGGGAGGGGCCTTCCCTGGCATCCACTCCCCTCCCAGGAGGCACCACTCTCCCTCCACCTACAGATGTAGAAACGTGCCCCCTGTTCCGCCTCCTGGAAGCAGCGGGGAGCCCACTCAGAGGGGGAGCCCACTCAGAGGTGCAGCCCACTCAGAGGTGCAGCCTGCAGCCCGATGCTGTGACATGTGCACAAACAACACCCCTTACATGTGCGGGTATGAAGGGCAGTGTGCTGCAGGTGACAGAGGGCTTCCAGGAAGGCTGATGCTGGAGGGACTTACTGCTTCGGCCTCCTTTGCTGCAGGGGTTGCTGTTTTGTCTTTATTGCGTGAAACAATCACTTCAGACATAAAAATCACAGATGCGAGTATCCTGCACCCACATGTGCCCATTGCTCATTTGCAATAATTACCAGCTCGTAGTTATTCTTCTTTTTTTTTTTTTTTTAGGTGTATCTTATACAAACGTCCCTCCCAGCCCAGCTGATTTGGAAGCAAACATCAGAACACCAATCCACACGCCCAAGTGCATCAGCGTGCATCTCGGAAAAACCACGACACTTTTCAACATCAATGAGCCTAATACCGTTATCACGTGTAAACATGCTCCCAATAAACCCTCCATGTCACCCACTGTCAGGCTGGGATTCGGCGCGTCCTGATTATCTCACTGTAACAAATAAGCTCATTATCCCTGCAGGATGCACATGGGGTACAGAGAGCACCACTGGTAGGCAGGCCTCTGCAGTGTCCCCCGAAACTGTGGCTTCTCCCCCGTCTTCCCGCTCCATCCCGCCCAGTGCTTCCAGAGACCACCCGGGCACTGGTGGATCGCATCCCCTGGAGATGTTTGAGCCGCTCTCTGTCCTCTGAGCCTCCTGCAGGCTGTCCGCTGGGTAAAGCCCTGGAAGGCTCAGGTGTGATTTCCTGGGGAGAAAATCACCAGGAAATCCTTATGGGCACGTCCCTGCTTCTTGCAGGAGGCCCAGGGAGGAGGGCCCGCCTCCTCCTGTGATTGGCGGACCCACTGACCATTCTCCAGGCCTGTGACTTCCTTAGGGGCTGGATGATGGTAATATTTTTTTTTCTCCCAACCAGGCCAAACATTATCCCAACTAGATTCACTTATGAAAAGTGTCATGTTGGATTAATAACTCGAGGTCCTTGAGCAGAACATTTTAATTTCCTATTACTCTCAGAGTTCTCATCCCAAGTGGTGGAATATTCATAGGGACCTCCCAGGTGCTGAGCGTTCCCGTGGTAACCAGCTGGTGGGTGACAGCAGGGAGAGAGCAGGGGAGGTGGGCATGAGGAGCAGGGACCTGGGCAGCTCAGGAGCTGGGAGGTCACTCTCCCCAGGGAACGAGGTCCTTCCCTGCAGGTCACGGGGGTAGGGGGGGGATGGTGGAGGGGCCCACCCAGGGAGGATGGAGCATGTGCAGGGAAGTCGGGTGACGTAGGGGAGGTGCCGGCCTGTCAGTCTAACCAGAGCAAAGAGCATTGGTTAGGCAGGTGGACCCCAATGCCAGCCGGGGAAAGTGTGGAAAGACGCACTCCCCAGAAAGGGAGTCTCTCTCCTGTCCCTCCTGTGTCTCCCGCTTCCTGGCACCTGCTTGCGCCGTGACCCTGCTGTCCGCGTGGATCCCACACGCGGGGACTGCAGCTGGGACACAGGCTGAGCTGGCCGGAAGCGGATGGACTGAGCCTTCCTGTGGAGCAGGGACGGTGGGCATGGCTTTGGCCCTGGTCCTGCTGGGACAGGGTGGGCGAAGGGCGGGGGAAGCGGCCCTGGAACCCGGGTTTAATGTCACAGAAACAAAGCTTTCTCGTCGTCCCATGGGGGCCTCAGGAAATTCTTATTCCCATGGCTCCCAAAGAACCCCACTTCCCACCGGCAACAGGTGGGGACAGGAGGACAGCCCACCGATAACACAGGACCGTGTGAGATAACGCGGTAATTGCTGTTCCCTCAAAATTGGGGCACCTGGGCTCCAGCCCACTGGGGTCCCTCAGGGAACCATGGGAATGAGGCTCTGAGGGGTCACAGGTGGAAAGGGTTACCCACCAGTCCCTTCCCTCCTGGGCGGAGGGGCACCCCACGTCCGGCTTTTCTGGCTGCTCTCGGCTGGGCAAGCCCAGACAATGGGGCATTCCATGTGGAGAAGCAGAGGAGGAGGAGCAGGAGGAGCAGGAGGAGGAGCAGGAGGAGGGAAGCCCCCAGAGCAGGACCAGGGCCCTCCCTCAGGAAATGCCAGTGGGCAGCGGGGCGCCTGTGCCTGCCCACAGAGGCTGCCCTCTCCAGGCTGCTGGCAGGAGCTGCTGCATCCAGCGCGATGCTCTGGCAGTTTCCGTGTGAAGGGGTTCAGACCATGCCCCCCGAAACATGCTGCTTTGACATACTGACTATTCGAAGCTGGAGGCGCCCGGGCCCGCAGAGGCAGGCGCGGAGGGAGGCAGCATCGCAGGCTCGCGGCCCGTTCCCACGGAGCTGCCTCTTTTCCTTCAGGTCCTGGCGTGAGTTCCCGCTCCTGGGACCGGAAGGACTTAACAAAAATAGACACGGCCAGGGAGAGGACGGGGCAGAGAGCTCCCTGGGGAGCCGGGGAGCCTGCAGCTCTGAGGAGGGTCCCCTGGGCGGTTGCCTTGGGAACCAGAGTCTGGGGAGAGGACCAACCCTATGAACCCTATCGCTTAGCTGTGTTGCCTGGGGCCACCTCGCAGGGCAGAAGCCCCATAGGACGCTGCCCTTGGGCGCTGAACAGCTTTCTGCTGGAGTGAACCTTGGGGACCCCCCTCTCACGGTCAACACGCCGGTGAGGGGGCCTCTCCGAGGACCTTTGAACTGTGTCTCTCCATAGAGACGAACGAATTACAGCGGATCCGTCATTTCCCAGGACAGCGGGTTCACCCCGAACACAGAGAACCCGAACCCAACAGTGACTGACGGAAACGCATCCTGGGCATCGTCCAGCTTCTTGGCGCATCGAATAAAGGACCTTGACTTTGTGCTGGGGCAGTGGTCCGCAAACCGCGGCTCGCGAGCCACATGCGGCTCTTTGGCCCCTTGAGTGTGGCTCTTCCACAAAATACCACGGCCTGGGCGAGTCTGTTTTGAAGAAGTGGCGTTAGAAGAAGTTTAAGTTTAAAAAATTTGGCTCTCAAAAGAAATGTCAATCGTTGTACTGTTGATGTTTGGCTCTGTGGACTAATGAGTTTGCCGATCACTTTCTGGGGCAACCCGCCACGAAGCTGGTCCAGACCCCGTCCCTACCTGTCAAACTGCTGGGAAGGGTATTTCTGGGTGCGTCTGTGAGGGGGACCCACCCTAGCCCACCGGGTGGCCCGAGAGGCCACATGGCCCCTTGCCCCGTGGCGCCCACACACCATGGACTGCAGCCGGGAACACCCGCGAAGCCAGCCAGGTGCTGAGCTGGACCTGAACCCTGAACGTGGAGCAGAAATTCCGGGCAGGGCTCTGATCCTCTCTGTGCAGATGGGAGTGTTTCTGAGAGAGGGAGGAGCATCTGAAGGGAGATGAACGAGAACATGGCCCTGTCCCGCATGCTGGGCCCGCCCCGTCCCTGGAGGCCCGAGGAGGGCTATGGGAGGGGGGTGCTGCTGTCTGATTATACCCGTTGCTCCCCGCCTCCCTGAGCTCCTGTGCCCTGCGCTGTGGGCTGCTCCAGGGCGGGGCTGGCTGCACACTCACCTGCCACTCACCCGTGCGGACTGAGCACCGGCCCCGGGGCCTGGCCTCGGCTCCTCACCTGCCAGTGGCTCTCCTGTGACCAGGCGTGTGGGACTGTGAGCACCCCGTGGTCACACCGATGCATGGACAGCAGAGCGTGGGCACCCAGAGTCCTCGGCAAGTCACCCCGAGGAGACGCGTGCGCAGAGCCATGCGAGGTGACCCCGGACGCTTCCTCCCAGGACCCGGCTCTCACAGGCGCCCCACTCGGCTGCGGAGGGATGTCGGGTGCACTGGCAAAGTGCCTTAATGACCCGAGGGTCTGCACTGATTCACATAAAGTACTCACGGACCCCCGTGGGCACCCACACCACCTTGACCTTCAGCAGATGGGAACGGGGTGGATTGCTGCTTTACTGAAAATTGCATTTCCTTTACCTTGTGTGAAGGAATTTGCCAACTTTATCCCAGACAGCTGCTCTCTAAAGGGATAATCATTGATCTCTCTCCCTCCAGCGATAAGCCGATTAGCAGCGATGACCTGTCCGTGCATGCTGCCAGCGGAGACGGGCCTGCCTCTCCTCCAGGGAAAAAGACATCAGCGCGGCATCGGCCCAGTTTTCCTCGTCCGACCTGAATCCATCCTCCTAGAGAATTCTAGTCCTTAATCTCCAGAACTCTTAGTAACCGACGCTGGGACTGATTTAGGATTAAATTAAAGGGTAATGCCAACGTACATTCTTCAACACCATCTTGGCTGCCTCCTCACGCCTCCTTCTGGGGATCAAGCCCACAACCCGTTTGGCTCTGCCTGCGGCCGGTCTCTCCTGACCGAGTCCCCCATGTGGGGCAGCGCTTTCCTCCAAGCAACTCACATCGCATGCGGGGGCACCTCCCGGTGCCTGAGCTTCTCCTGCCGCCCTGGCTGCCCGCCACCCTGGTGCCTGAGCTTCTCCCAGCCCCTGGCTGCCTGCCACCCCAGTGCCTGAGCTTCTCCTGCCGCCCTGGCTGCCTGCCACCCCAGGTGCCTGAGCTTCTCCCGCCGCCCTGGCTGCCCACCACCCCTCTGCCGGCCCAGGAAAATGGACCGCAGCTGCCAGGCCCAGGCCTCCGCCTTCCAAGCGTAGGCCGTGCTGTGAAGCTCAGGGTTCGCTCCAGCACTCCTGGGAGCTCCCACATCTGCAGGAGCCACTGGAAATCCAAGGAGAGAATAAAGCGGAGCACGAGGGTCGTCTTAAAGCTCCGGGAACGTCCACGTGATGCTGTGGGCCTCGTCTACCTCTGCAGTGAGGACGGCCTTCAGCTCTGACCAGCGTTTCAGCTCTCCCGGGAGTGCCCGTCCTGGGAGATTCTCATCACAAACAACTGAACCACCTGCAGGAGGTGGCAGAGCCCTAGCCTGTGGCTCAGTGGTTAGGGCGTCAGCCCGTGGACTGAAGGGTCCTGGGTTCGATTCCCAGCCAAGGGCATGTCTCTTGGTTGCAGAAACATCATTGATGGGCTGCCTCCTGCACGCCCCCTACTGTAGACGGAGCGTGCAGCCCGGGCATGCGCCCTGACCAGGAATCAAACCGGTGACCTCTTGGTTTCTGGTTCCTGGGTTAACAGTCAACCGGAGCCACGCTGGCCGGATGGAGACATGCTGTGTTGCTATCCCTGCGCGTCGTGAAAGGACGGCCACACCGCGCCAATGAGCACACCCATCCACGCAGTCACCCCTCCTTCCTTGTGCGACGGCCAGGTGAGATCTAGCTTAGCCCGTCTCCAGCGGGCAGCGCAGTGCTGGGAACCGCGCTCACAGGCTGTGCGTGGGGCCTGCGCTCCCTCCTCTTGTCACTGAAGCCCTGCCCTGTGTCAGGGGGTCCGCCTCTCCCCCTCCCAGCGCCCGGCTGCCAGTCTCCACTCCGTTCCCACGGGTGTGACTTGTCTTCTACGTCACGATGCCGCCTGTCACTGATGGGATGGTGGCAGCCCCTCCTGCCTCCTGGCACCTGCAGAGGCCAGCTCTGTGTGTCCCCAGCAATCTGCGGGTCCTCCCTGCATTGGCCCAGAGCCTGGGGAGCTGGTGCCTCCCAGCTGTCCTTGCCATCACCTTGAGGGGAGGCCCCTCTCCTGGGGTTGGGGTCCTGCCCAAAATGACACCGTTCTGTGCAAGGCTCACCGCCTGGGATGGGAAAAGGCCTCTTGCTCCGTGCAGAGAACTGTTAGTGAAACAGGGCTTACTGCCTCTGTTGTCCCTGAGCGGTTAAGTTCATCTTTTTGGAGGGTGACTTTATTTTATTTTTTGTAGGATTATAAATGTATTAGGTTGTTTGGATACCAGGTGGGTTGAGCCCCCAAATGGTGCCAGCAGCCAGGGATAAGGAGTCAGAGGTTTTAAAGGACTCTAGGCGGGCTTTTTTCTGGGGGCGGGGGGACCTCTCTGGGCGGGCAACTGGAGGGTGACTTTAAATTTGCAAGGAATAAACTTCCTGTTCATTGTTTTTACATGATTTAATTTCCAGGGGAACAAAGGAGATGGAATTGGAACAGGAATTTTAGGGGAACATCGGCAGGTTTAGGGAATTTTTAGACTTGGGGTCCATGGAGGAAAACAAAGGGCTACAGACAGGGAGAAGGGACATTTCCTTAAGACAAGGGAACTGGAAGTGGCCAAAAAGATCTATATTTACAAAATAAAGAAGGAGGAAAGTCTAGAAGGAATGGAAGGACGATGAGGGAGGAGGGCCTCAGGAGTCACTAGCAGTGATGGCGAACCTATGACACGCGTGTCAGCACTGACACGCGTAGCCATTTCTGGTGACATGCGGCCGCTGAGGCGGCCGCATGCCGAGGATGAAACATTTGCTGCTCCTGAGGATGAAACATTTGCGAAATAATGTTTTTTCCTCAAAGTGACACACTACCCGAGTTATGCTCAGTTTTTTGGCGAAGTTTGACACACCAAGCTCAAAAGGTTGCCCATCACTGCACTATAGTAACCAATTCGAAAGGGAATATTGACCAATCAGAGGGGATATCAGGACACAGGAACTGCAGCCTTTAAAAACCATGGAAACAGGAAAACCATGGGACCCTTTCCCCCTCCCCACGTGGGAGTCCATTCTGTGGGACCCTTTCCCCCTCCCCACGTGGGAGTCCATTCTGTGGGACCCTTTCCCCCTCCCCACGTGGGAGTCATTCTGTGGGACCCTTTCCCCCTCCCCACGTGGAAGTCCATTCTGTGGGACCCTTTCCCCCTCCCCACGTGGGAGTCCATTCTGTGGGACCCTTTCCCCCTCCCCACGTGGGAGTCATTCTGTGGGACCCTTTCCCCCTCCCCACGTGGGAGTCCATTCTGTGGGACCCTTTCCCCCCTCCCCACGTGGGAGTCCATTCTGTGGGACCCTTTCCCCCTCCCCACGTGGGAGTCCATTCTGTGGGACCCTTTCCCCCTCCCCACGTGGGAGTCCATTCTGTGGGACCCTTTCCCCCTCCCCACGTGGGAGTCCATTCTGTGGGACCCTTTCCCCCTCCCCACGTGGGAGTCTGTACTTGTTCTTTAATTAATCTCCACCTTTGCTATTCTGCCCTCTGTCCGTGGATTCATTCTTCGACTTCGGCGGACAAAGAATCCGGGTTCCAGTCCAAAAATTCTGTTTCAATATTGATCCTTCAACTGGTAAACCTGACATTTTTCTGGATGGTCCCCGAGTCTTATTTTACGTTATTTCATTTTTGCTTTGCCATGCCTGCCTGTCCAACGCCCATCATGCTGCACAGAGAACCTGACAGACTTCCTGACTACCTGTTGCTGAGAAAATCTCATAAACCTGAGGAATCATATGCTTCCCACCTGGAAGTCACCGGATTAAAACCCGCTAATGAAATAAGACCCAGAGAGTCATCATCCGAGCGCAAACTTCATTTCACAAGTGACGGCTGTGGAAATAGAGCTGCCTGGGCAAAGAAAATTGCGAGTCATATGAGATTTTGAAAAAGGAACATTAAAAAGACGCGAATGGTGCAGGATGTATTAGTAAGCATTAAGTTATGATCCACACGCACACATCAAGATGCTATCTGTAGATTTTATAACCAGTTCAGATCAAGGGGTGGAATATTAAAATATTTTCATTTTTATAGCAATAAAAAGGCAGGCATATTACATTAGGGGCGATTCAGAGAGGCGGTCACTTGAAGAGTCTCAGGGGGTAAAGAATGCTGCCTCCATTCTTGGGGCAATAATGGCATTTTCTCTAAAAAGTGGAGACACATTCATGCCAAAGCTCGTTTCATCTCCAGAATTCCCGTCATGAAAGCTCTCCGGGACACCCCGGGCCATCGAAGGACCCACGAGATACAAAAGAAGTTGCGAAAAAAATAGACCCGCCTACAAAGCGCTCCTTTGTCAGAGGAACAAAAATTCAACAAGGGTGTGAATGTCGCTGAATTTAAATTTGTGTAATTTTAGTTCGCCACGGCGACCGGTTTTCACAGGCTTTACAGTAATGATGTCCATGTTTTCAGTGGAGCGACTATTCCTACCCGGGTTCCGAGCCTTTTTGTAATTAGAAAATTGTACTCCAAATGGAATTTCCCAAGAAACAGTCAATCAGAAGGTTTTTAAAGAGGAATGCGTCGTCCTAATAGAGGGAATCATGAAAATCACCTTCTGGGGACTAGGGGGCAGCTGGGACGCTCCCCTGAGTCAGCTCTTCGTCAGACCCTGCCTCTGCATCTCGTGCTGAGCTCTGAGCGTGGGCTGTCCTGAAGGTGCCCACCGCCATAAGAATGGACGGATTTCCATCTTAAACGTTGATTTGAATTACCCGAGTGTAACACCCTTCCACCAGCTTCAAACCACCCACTTCCCCTTTCCCAGGAGGCAGTGGTTCTGCAGGGACAGCATCTCTCCTCTCACTCAGAACACCTTGCTGGTCGGGCCGATCGACAGGGAGGCTGGGGAAGGAAGGAGGCAGGAGACACGGTGCTGGCCCAGGGCTCGTGGCCTGGGGACCTCCTGGGAGCTGACACCGTATCAGTCAGGGTGTCAAAGGCTGGTTAAATGTCATCTTTTTTCTTTTTTTCAAATGTTTTTATTTATTATTACAAGAGGCCCGGTGCATGAAATTCATGCATGGGGGGGGGGGGTGCGGTGACCTTCAGCCCAGCCTGCTACAGCCTGCACACTCTCAAATCTGGGCCCCTTGAGGGATGTCCGACTGCCCGTTTAGGCCCGATCCTGGTGGAATAAACCATGGGAACAGGAAGTCGGTGGGACCCTTTCCCCCTCCCCATGTGGGAGTCCATTCTGTGGGACGCTTTCCCTCTCCCCACATGGGATCGGGCCTAAACGGGCAGTCAGACATCCCTCTCACAATCCAGGACCACTGGCTCCTAACTGCTCACCTGCCTGCCTGCCTGATCGCCCCTAACCACTCTGCCTGCCAGCCTGATCACCCCCTAACTACTCCCCTGTCAGCCTGATTGACACCTAACTGCTCACCTCCCAGCCTGATTGCCCCAACTACCCTCCCCTCCCCTGCTGACCTGGTCACCCCTAATTGCCCTCCCCTGCCAGCCTGGTCACCCCTAATTGTCCTCCCCTGCAGGCCCGGTCATCCCAACTGCTCTCCCCTGCAGGCCTGGGTCCCATACAACTGCCCTCCCTTGCCAGCCTGGTCACCTCCAACTGCCCTCCCCTGCTGGTCCAGTCACTCCTAACTTCCCTCCTTTGCTAGCCTGGTCCCCCCAACTGCCCTCCCTTGCAGGCCTGCCCCCCCCAACTGTCCTCCCCTGCAGGCCTGGTCTCTCCCAACTGCCATCCCCTGCTGGCCATCTTGTGTCCACATGGGGGTGGCCATCTTGTGTGTTGGAGTGACAGTCAATTTGCCTATTACTCTTTTATTAGATAGGATTATTATTATTATTAAATATGTTTTTATTGATTCAGACAGAGGAAGGGAGAGAGAGAGAGATAAAAACATTCATGATGAGTAAGAACCAATGATCAGCTGCTTCCTGCACGCCCCCTGCTGGGGATGGAGCCTACAACCTGGGCATGTGCCCTCCCTGATTGAGAATCAAACTGTGACCTCCTGGTTCATAAGTCGATGCTCAACCACTGAGCCGCACCAGCTGGGCCATGGCTCAGTTTTCTCACCCAAGTCTCAAGGTGAACATTTCACTGTCCACTTCCCATGACATGGCAATGGTTGTATCCAGAATCTCAGTGTATAAAATGGGCTACAAGTTCCATGTTTACAGTTCTCAGTAAGTAGACTTATTTCTGCTCAGCAAGGCTATGCGTTGTTTGACTGTAGCAGTAGCTCTATGTTAAAACGTGCATTATTCATGGTAGTCAGATAATGCAGGCAGGAAACTTCCGGCCGAATGAGAACTAAGGAGGGTCCTCCCCTCCCCGCAGACAAGCCCTGCCTGGCCTCCTGCTCTCTGAATGGTGGTCGTCCTTGGAAGAACTGGTCTTCTGAAGGGGAGTTCATCTGTGGCGACGACGTGCTGCTTTCTGTCCCCGCTGACCCTCTGTAAGGTCTCCCCCACCCCAGGCGTTCTCCACCCACCTCTGTCCCCAATAACTCGGTTCGAGTTCCTTATCGTGTCAGTCACACTTTGGCCAACACACACTTTTCCATCATCTTCTACAAATGTCAGATCTAATTCAACCTCTTCCAAGCGCTCTTGATTTTCCAATTTACCTCCCTGATTGCTCTTTCAGGCTGAATTTTCTTTTTCCTCTGCTTCTCATCCACCCACGGCCCATTCCTGTCCTCGTCACACTTGCCTGCTCTACCGACAGACACCTGTCAAAAACGCTATGTGCCTGTGCCCGCCTCTATACCTGTCTGTATCCATCACCACTCCACACACGAGTCTTCCACGGCCCCCGCTAAGCGTGAGAGTTCTAACTCTGTGTTGCTATATATTCACATAATTCATAACCTGAAATTCCACTGTGACCCCAGGATGGCAGGCAAACCTGTAGTTGACAAAAATGCCTGTGAGATCTAATATGGATGGAGAGATTCGTAGCTTTTGCTACATTTTCAATAGGGCATCTGACCCAAATATGTTGAGAGCCACTAATTACATTATGAACTCCTGAAGGCTGAGACAGTGGTGATTAATCATCTGTCCACAGCCAAGCCTAACAATATGCTGGCTGTATCTGATTTACATATTCTTAATGCAGGGAGTCCTCAAAATGTATACCCACTTCAACAGCTGATAGCTCAATTTAGAAACTGAAATGTATTTTAATAAACACTGTGGCCCGGCTGGCGTGGCTCAGTGTTTGAGTGTCGACCTATGAACCAGGAGATCAGGGTTCGATTCCTGGTCAGGGCACATGCCCTGGTTGCAGGCTCAATCCCCAGTAGGGGGCGTGCAGGAGGCAGCTGGTCAATGATTCTCTCTCATCATGGATGTTTCTCTCCCTCCCTTTCCCTTCCTCTCTGAAATCAATAAAAAAAAATTTTTTTAAAAAAATAAACACTGCCTTTATAATTATTCAGTGTGTAACACATTTTGGGGACGCCCTGTATATGTATTATTATTGTATTATGTTGTTCTCATGGTGACCCAGAGAACAAGTGGCGTGGCCCGTGCCTCGTCAAGCTGAGCGGCTGCCGCAGGTGCTGGTGGAGCTCGGATGGAGCTTGATGTCCCGTGCGGGGGACGCCTGGGGGGAGCAATCCCGGCAGCCGTCCGCTGACCTCGTGGCAAGAGCAGGCAGGAGGAGACACTCCCCCCGGTGACCTCACCTCCCCCAAGTCACTGATGACAACGTGGGCTCACAGCCTCCGGGACTGCGTGGAGCCCCAGGTGACGCTTGGACGTGCCCCGCGCTGCCACGGGGCAAATGCAAACATCTTGCAAACGACTGGTCTGCAGACCCCAGGGCACGGCCGCCAGTCGCAGAGCGGAGCCTGAGGAGTGAGGGCACCGAGGGCCTAGCTGAGAGCCGGAGCCGCTGGCCTCGGCAGGTAAATGAGTGCAGGACGACACTCCACACGGATGGCGCCCTCCGAGCCGCCTGTTCCTCAAGCCCGAGCTCAGCAGCACCGCGGCCACATCTCTACTTCATTTCTGTCTTCACTGACAGCGCGGGGGCTCCCCATCGGCCAGTGTGAGCCTCACGCACATGGACGTGGAGGGAAAGACAGGTTTCAGCGCAAGTGGCTTTATGTAAAATGGCGAAGATTTGTCATGTATTCACATTTTAAACAAAAATTTTAAAATAAATCACTACATGAAAGTACTCTGAATTAAAAGCCTGGAACGAACTCAAAAGTTCATGTGCTCCCTGAGGCGGCCTCTGGGTGAGGCGTCGAGCCGTTAATGCACCGCCTCTAATGAATGGAATCGCCTACTCTGCTTCGACACATGTTGCCGTGTTAGCAAGAAACTACCCCCGTGTCTAGTCAAAGAGGACTCCTGAAACAGAGGCGGATGCCCCCTGCCCTGCCCCGGCACACACCACACAGCTCTTCAGGACGGATCCCCACCTACGGGTTCTCACCACACTGAGAGGCCACCCGTACCACACCTGCTTCTCCCTCTCTCACAGGGGCAAGTGGGGGCGGTCTACAAAACCCTCCTTACACGGCCAGCCCAAGGTCGCACTGTACAGAAGGCGAGGACTTGGGGCCAAAGGTGTTTTGTCCAATGGGAGCCTGGAGCTGTGTGAACCCGAGCAGCCACAGCCTGCAGGCAGCTCATCCCCTCAGCTCGGGGTGCCCTCCACCTCGGGGATGGGGAACCAGGGTTTGTCAGCACCATGGGAGGCCCATGGCCCAGGAGGAGCCGTAGAACCATGTCAGAGCGAAGGGCCACGGGAATGCACGCGTTACATCCAAATTGGAATTCGTCTGGAAAGATGAAGTTCCTAATTTTCCAAAACACATTTTTAACAGCATGGAAATCTCCCTTGTCTAGAAAGGCCATCATTTTGAGTAAACGGGGAAATCAATGGTGGTATAGAACTATCCCCTGGAAGGAGCGCTAATTATTTGCGTCAACGCGAGATGTAAATCCGTGGCCAGCCTCTCCCTTGATTTATGAGACAGGGTGTCCTCTGCAAAATGGGAAATTTACGACACACACTTCCAAAGTGATTTATCAGCCACAGGAATCAATGGCATTTCAATTTGTGAAAATTGTGTTTTTATAAACAGCCGGGGAAACGTGTAAAACCGGAGCTCAGCACACAGAAGCTCCTTCACTGTGAGGAGGCGGCCGCCGTCCAAGATTAACTCACCGTTAGAAATCCATCTTGCAGACGTCGAACACGTTGAGATGACAGATGGTGCTAACAAGGTGATTATTTAATTATAATTAATGATGGAGGCAACATAGACAGAATGGGCTCAATTTTCCGCTGATTTAAAAAAAATAACCCGTCCCACATAAATCGATTGGCCCACGAGCTCAGCATATACGCCGATACTGCAGATACACCCAGCGCCCCCTGCATCTCCACCTCGCGTGTTCCCAGTGCTCCTTAGAAAGGGAAATATTTGAGGAGCAGCCAGGACAGAGTTGCGCTACCTGTCAATCAACCTTACCGCTGCTTTTGCCGTAACTTGATTGGGTGACGGAAGAGGTAAGAGCCAAAGGAGAAAGTGTAAGACTCAGAGAATAAAGAATGTAGAGATAAAGGCTGAACACATCAAGGAAGGGAAGAGAGACGTTTTTGTGGCGGGGGGTGTGTATTTGACCGAGAAGAGCGCCTTGTGGCAAACACTGCGTTCCTTGGTTTTAAAGTGATAACATTCCCGCAGCCACTATGGGCTTGGACGCAGCGATTTCTCCAGGAGAGAGACTGCCCTTTGCTGCGTGCACAGCGTGGGGACCACAGCGGGTTTCAGAGAAATCCAGCTCATCTGTGATCCTGTTTTCTCCAAGGGACCCCTGTGGAATGGTTACATTCTCCAGAGTAACCGCGGAGGAGAAGGGGGACTCCCATGTTAAAAACGCACCTTGAGCAGAGAAATGCATGTTTTTTTGAAAAAGGTTCCCTTCTCGCCACATCACGCGGGGTTCAGATTCCAGGACTGAGCATGGGCAGGCGTTGGGGGAAGGCATTGGGGGAAGGCGTGGTGCGTTCTCACTGCTGTCCTCACTGCGGCTCCCGCGTCCTAGCCGCTCATCGCTGGGCTCTTCTTGCCGGCAGCTGTGCTGGTCCCACAAGAGCGCCTTTGTTCAGGTTCTGTTTCGTTGAAATACAAGCACAGAGCCAGCGGGGGCGCCCTGTGGTGAGCCATCTTCTTTCCTTTGGGGAGAAGGTTCCCACTGGGCCTCCCGGGATAAGACCAGGCCTCCTGGTGCCACTGGAGGGCAGAGGTGCAGGGACCGTCAGCCCCTCACCACGTGGTCTTGGAGCTGAACTTCAGAGGAGCTACTACTCCGTCTCCTGCCTCCCTGCCCCCAGGCCTGTGCTGGTTCAGCAGACCTGCCTGAAGCTCCCATTCATCAGGGTCATCCGCCCTTAGAGGCAGGACAGCCAATGCCAAGCCCTCCTGCTGGAAGCTCCACCCTCCATGGAGGCCCCGAGGGTCTTCCGGTGAATGTTTCCTTCTTCTTTTTTTAAAAATATTTATTGTTGAAATATTACAGATGCCCGCTTCCCCCCATTGTCCCCCGTCACCTGGTTATCACCCCGCCCCAGGCCCTCACCACCCTATTGTCTGTGTCCGTGGCCAAGGCAATACTCATGCCAATGCCCTGGTTAATTCCCACCCCCCTTCTGTCTGAGAGTCCTCCGTCTGTTCCGTGTCTCCACGCCTCTGAGCTCCTCTGTTGGTCAGTTTATCTTGTTGCTAACATCCGGTAGCTCTCCGTTCGGCCTGGGTTCTTTACACAGGGGGCAGTGCGGAGCCACTCTCCCATGTTCAGTCGGCTGTGCCCTGGTCTTGGGCTGGAGCCCCCTGGGAAATGAGGCCCACAGGTTAACGAAAAACAACAACAAAACACGGTCCTGAGTCCAACTTCCACGGCAGCTGGAGAGGGTCCGGATCCATCATGTGAAGCCGGGTGTAGGTCACATCCTACTCAGCACCTTTTCATGTCTTTGGACTTGTGTGCGAATGCTTCTGCTCACCACGGCCATTACACGTGTCCTTTGGAACCTCCCGGCCGGCACGGAAAAGCTCTGGCCACTCTGTCGGCCAGTGTGGCCCTCGTATCCCCCACATTTAGTCTCCTCACTTGTCTTCCCCAGAATCCCCGTGCAGAGGCCGAAGGCACTGATCTGTGGGCGCACTGCTCCCCTCAGTTCTCTGTAGGTGGGCGCCAGTCACCCCTTTGGGAGCCTTGGAGGAGAGGGGGCCGTGGCTGGGAAACCACAGCACAGACTTAGCATCCTGGCTGCATGGCGGTGGTTGGCGTTCTCCTTACTGACGTCAGCCCGCGGGGCCAGCACGACCGGCTTGTGCCTTTCACGGAAGCTGCCTACCAATCGTCCATCCTTCTGACTAACCAGGTTCTGGGGTGGGCGGGGAGTCCCCCGTTTTCTCCTTTGGGGGTCCTGGCACCCATGGGGCTCATGTCAGGGAACGTGGCCTTAGGTGAACGGACGTTCTCCAGGCTGTGTCGTGGGGCCACTGGAGAACTTTGCTTGGGAAACCATATCACTTTTTAACAGTCATACCCTTTATTTGCAAATGAAAGTGGAATTGTTTCCAATGGGCCTCTTAACAGACTTAATTCTTTTCATGGCGTAGATAAGGATTATGGATTATTAGAAACACATGGGAAACAATACAGCGCTGTACAGGTGCAAACACGAGAAACTGGACACAGAGAGAAAGTTTGAGAATCCAGCCTCCATAGACCCCAATGCAGTTTTGAGTTCATGTGTATGCAGATCGCTAATTGGGTAACTGGATTTATGCCCTGCCGAACTATTTTAGAGGTCGGAGCGACGTGATGGCACACTTACACATTTTCATGCACCGTCTGAGCTGTACCAGCCTTCGGGCAGGGATAAGACAGCACAGGATCCCTGGGACACATATTTACCCCGTCAGGCAAGGAGAAGTTAAGGTGAATACTCATTGATACGGACTAACACTCAGCAATCATCGCGGCCAAACAAGAGACACGGACAGCGCACGGCGCAGCAGGAAAGCTTTAGGGAGAAAGTGCTGGGCGTCACCCACAGACTTCCTCCGTTAACTGTTCACTCAGGGACAGAAGGCATTTCCAAGCTGGCAGCTCCTGCTCCGTCCTCAGCAGGAGAATCCCACGCTTCCCAGGACGGGAAGACCAGCCGATCCTTGCGGCCTTCTCGTGTTTTCTGACAGGGGAAGGCGCTTACCTTGGAACTGGGCGTTGAAGCCTTTGCGCCGGTGGTTGCCATCGGAGGTGAAGTGCAGGCGCAGCCAGTTCCTGCTGCTAATGACGGGGGAGGGCAGGTTCATGCCCGTGAGCCTGGAAGAGAAGGAAGAGACGCCCGTGTCAACCAACAGGGCAACAGCCCACGTCGCACCCGCGGCAAGCCCCAGCCCGGCTGCGCCCTCACTTCTGGGCTACGTTGCAGCCTGGACCCATCGGGGAACTCCATCTCCGCCCACACGCACAGGCTGTGTACCTCCCCGTGGATGAAGGCTCTCAGATACTTGACATTGTGATTCTCCTTGATTAACGACACATACACGAGAAAATTGTCTTTCATTTCTTACTGTTTTCACCAGAACCTCAATGTAATGAATTCTAAAAGATGAAGAAATAGACAAATGATGAAATTGGGCCTTTCCCTCTTTGAACCCTTAGCCACGGTTTCACCGGAAGAGACTCGAATAAGCGGTTTCCACGCTTGATAAACAGCACGTGGTGGGCGCAGCGCCCCGTCTGCACAACCAGGACTCGGCCCCTCCACGCGTGAGGACGGAGCGTGTATGAGAAGGACGAGCTCGGGCCACGAGCTGTGACCTGGAATGAAAGTGCGTCTGAGGAAAGCGTAGCTTCAACACGATGACGCCTCTTACACCAGGCCCAGCCCTCCCGTGAAGCTGATTACAGACCAGCCTGCCTCCCAGGGGTGGGCGAGCTGTCAGCACCAAGGCCAGGACCACTTCCCGCCTGGGGACCTGTGGGCACTGGGGGTCCGTGCCTCCTGGGAGCCAAGGGTGTCATGTGCCATGTGCTGACACGTGGGTCTGGCGGGTGGCCTGAGTGCCACCTGCTGGGGTGCCTCAGACACACGGCGATGTGCCGGCTGACCTGCCCTGGCTGAGTCCCTATCGCTGGGCTGTCCTTTCTGAACCTGCTGTCTACCCTGCGATGTGGATCTGAAAGCACCTCCAGCACAGCACTGAAGTAGTTCCACAGACACGCATGTCAATGTCCCCAAAGCACGTTTTTTACTGTGACTCCCACGTGTCTGTGCGCTCGTTGTACAATTATTCATACATCTGCTGTCCCATCTATTTTCAAAACGATGCTGTGAGTGCAGAGGGTCTGTAAGAATGTAAGCCACTGGATGGCCAGCGTGGCTCAGAGGTAGATTCTCTCATCATTGATGTTTCTATTTCTCTCCCTCTCCCTTCTTTTCTCTCTAAAAATTTATCTATCTATCTATCTATCTATCTATCTATCTATCTATATGTGTGTGTGTATATATCCTACCTAATAAAAAGGTAATATGCAAATAGATCATACCATTGACACACCCACAAGCCATGTCCACCAGCCACGCCCACCATCCATTCAGAGCGAGTATGCAAATTAACCCAAACCAAGATGGCTACAGCCACAGAGAGCAAGGTTTCCTAGGTAACAGAGGAAGCCAAGCTTTCCGCCTGCCCTGGCCAGGCCTAAGCCTCCACTCAAGCTACAAAGTGTCAATTATTGAAGGTAAACAAATTCAAACAAATGGCGGCAGAACAGAGCTTGAGAGAGCAGGCCAGGGTTGCCGCCGGCAACAGGGGAAGCAAAGCTTTCCGCACACCCTGGCCGGGCTCACCTGCTTAAGGCAACAAAGTTTCAATTATAACCCCAACACAAATGGCTGCCGGCCTCGGAGGGAGCCCCAGGCTTGGCTCCGCTCCAGGCTACAAAGTTTCAATTGTAGAAGGAAAATAAATTCCAGATACCAGGGCCTCTGCTTGGGTTGCCAGGGGGCGTGGCTGGCCTGCAAACCACCACAGGCCCCTCGCTCAGGCCACCCCATGCCCCAAGGGAACCCCACCCTGATCCGGGACACCCTTCAGGGCAAACCAGCTGGCCCCCACCCCTGTACCAGGCCTCTATCCTATCTAATAAAAAAGTAATATGCATATTGACCATCACTCCAACACACAATATGGCTGCCCCCATGTGGTCAAAGATCCTGCCCCATGTGGACACAAGATGGCCACCACAAGATGGCCAGCAGGAGAGGGCAGTTGGGAGGCACCCGGCCTGCAAGGGAGGGCAGTTGAGAGGGACCAGGCCTGCAAGGGAGGGCAGTTAGAGGTGATCAACCCTGCAGGAGAGGGCAGTTAGGGGTGACCAGGCCGGCAGAGGAGGGAAGTTGGGGGCAAACAGGCTGGCAGGGGAGCAGTTCAGCATCAACCAGGCTGGCAGCGGAGTGGTTAGGGGGTGATCAGGCTGGCAGGCAGAAGCGGTTAGGGGCAATCAGGAAGGCAGGCAGGCAAGCAGTTGGGAGCCAGCAGTCCTGGATTGTGAGAGGGATGTCCGACTGCCCGTTTAGGCCCGATCCCACCGGGCATTGGACATCCCTCCAGGGGTCCCAGATTGGAGAGGGTACAGGCTGGGCTGAGGGACAACCCCCCAGAGAGAGAGAGAGAGAGAGAGAGAGAGAGAAAATGAAGCCATTGGCTTGTAGCTGAACCACCTGAGGCCCTATGTGGGCTCACCTGTGAGCACCCCAGCTGTGAGCACCTGGGCTGTGAGCATCCCCACTGTGAGCGCCCCTGCTGGGTCAGGGTGCAGGTGGGGCCCAGGCCCAGGCCCCCAGTCCTGGCAGCTGTGGGGAGCGTTTCGGCTTCCTCCTCTCCCTGAGTAAGAGCAGTGTCACGAGAAATCTGTCCCCAGCTTCCCGATGTCCACATGTTCAGTTTCAACTCACACGCTGGCTCAGACATGCGCCGAGCCAGTGAAAGCTGAATCCAAACCTCGACTACCAATTGCCACAGTGCCCGGCCACTGTCTGAAAGCATGTCTTATGAGAGGCAGTGCCACCCGAGCTGCCGGCTGCTGGGATTTATGGCGCGCTGACTGGGGACTGGGACGGGGGGGTGGGGGGGTGGGCGGGGGGCTGCGGCGGGTCCGGAAACTTGCTCGTGCTCCTCTTGCTGGAAGGCTCCCTGCCCCCCTTTCCTTCCTGGGGAGACCGTGTTACTTGTTCTGTTAGAAAGAGGCCCTGTACCCTCTGCCTAATACGCACAATGGCCACACACGGGGGATTTGGGGTTCAGCCACCGCCAGTCCGTCCGCTCACCTGCATTGGATTTAGGGACATTTGCGTGACTGAATCCGTGTTACAACTTCATGTGTAAAGGCCGGGTCGAAATATGTAGGGGCGATACCTCAGAGTCACCCAGCACTCAACGCCACCCTCCCACACCCCACAGTGCAGTGGTGTGAATGGTGAAACACTGCATTATAAACACTCAAGTGTGGGTTTTATGTAGCTTTTCTGGCTGACGAAATATCATTCTTTTCTGGTGTTTTTTCAGCCACTTAACCAGGTAAGAGCCCTCCTGAGCTCCCGGGCCAGGTTGGCCTGGGGGCCGTGGTTTGCCGACCCTGCTTCTGTGTGTGCGAGGCAACCTGTGGAAATGCCGGCGAGAAGGAAAGTAGACGGTGTATATCATGCGGACTTTCAGGACAAGTTTCACAAGGTACATGACTCCACTACAGCCAGGTGGTCCCTCATTGCAAGCGAATTCAAAGAAAGCTGATGAAATGCACACCAGTGGGTGATCTGTGGATTTCCTAAACACACGGAGGATTCCAGTAACATGCACACGCAAAGGAGCCACCGAGCCATGGCCAGGGGCTCAGGTGGTGGGGGATCGTCCTGTGCACCGAAAGGGCACTGGTTCCATTCCCGGTCAGGCACGTGCCCTGGTTTCCGGCTCAATCCCCGGGAGGGGGCGGGCAGGAGGCAGCTGCTCCATGTTTCTCTCTCTCCCTTTCTCTTCGTCTCTCTCTCTCTCTCTCTAAAAATCAATAATATATATACTATATATATATATTAAATATTTTTTATTGATTTCAGAGAGGAAGGGAGAGGGAGAGAGAGATAGAAACATCAATGATGAGAGAGAATCACTGATTGGCTGCTTCCTGCACACCCCATGGAAATTCCTCCCATGGGAGTGTCGGGTCTCCTTCCGGAACCTGCAGTGACGCCAGCTCATGTGGAAAAGGCCTCCTGGAAGGTGTGACCAAGTTGCAGATCTTGTGAGGGAGAGATGACAGTTCATCAGAGGGCCCAACATAACCAGATCGAAGCTGAAAAGGAGGAGGAAGAGGCAGAAGAAGGGAGGCAGGGGAGCAGAGGGCCTGGGGGAGGTCCGGGGGGAGGGCCTTGAGTCTGGGCCCTGCTTTCTGAAACGGCTCTCGCAGTGAGAGCTGCCCCAGGCCACGGTGGAGATCGGACAGGAATCCTGAGCATGAGCACGGCGCAAACCGTTTCAATGAGAAAGAGGAAATACAGGACCCAGGAATCTGGGCCTGTTCGTGCACAAGACACAGACTGTTTATTTATTTATTATTTAAAAATATATATTTCATTGATGTCAGAGAGGAAGGGAGAGAGAGAGACAGAATGTCAACGATGAGAGGGAATCATGGTTGGGCTGCCTCCTGCACGCCCCCTACTGGGGATGGAGCCCGCAATCCGGACATGTGCCCTGACTGGGCCTTTCCATCAGCGGGCTGACACTCTATCCACTGAGCCACACCAGCCAGGGCTACACTGACTATTTAAATAACCAACCTGTAGACACCAAGAACAATGAGCTGGTGACATCGGGTGATCAAAGGCATTTGGACTTAAAGGAAAGGAGGCGGGAGAGGAAAAGACACCTCTCGGTAACTCGCTGGAAAGGGGGCCTTAGACGCGGTTCATTTCCGGAGCCTCTCTAACTGGGTCAGGAAACCCCATTGCGCTGGACGGGCAGCGGGAACCCAGCCGCCCCGTGGAGGCGTGAAGGGGACCGTATTCCCGCTTGTGTTTTCCAAGTCTGCTCAGTGAAGCGCGTGAATCCAGGCCAGTTTGTTTCCTTTAACGGTTCGGCGAGGGTTTCCTGCTGCCAACAGCAGAACTGGGCGCAGGGCTCACAGCACTTACTTCAGCTAAGACACCTCTATGGCCGAGAGGGCAGGCCAGTCCGGTCTGCCTCCTCCGATAGTGTGCGTCCCCTCCGGGTTCTGCGCACACGGCCCGTGGCCCTCCCTCCTCCGGACCTCGCTCAGCCCCGTCTCACCGGGCCCATCAGGCGGGCACACCCTCCGGAAACATCCCTGCTCACGCATTCGCTTATGTCACTGGGCACTACGGAGCCCCTCGCCCGGACCATTTTCCAAACTGTGTTCAGAAACGCTCGCGTCGCCGGCGAGAGCTGTGCTGGAACGCCTTGACAGCAAGGCAGCTTTCTCCCGTGTTAGAAAATGTCCTACACGCTGGTGTTCCTTGTCCTTAAAGGTCTTTAATGATGGGGACCAGGATCAGTGCACCAGCGGAAGCACTGATCCATCCCGGGAGGAGCCCTCCTCACTGCTCAGCTCCCTGCCCTCTCCACTCACACCCGCTCTGCAGCTGGGACACAAACCCCGTAAATTAGTTCAATGCAGCCGACGCCGAGTGCCGGGCTCCATCCTGACAGGGAGTGGCCGCCTCGAGCACCATGTGCCCACAGCCTCACCGAGCAGACTGCCCTCGGGGTGGAGACTCATAGGACAAGTGCTACCAAAGGGGAATTCAGGCCCCTGCCAGTGCCCAAGGCGGGTTTCCGCAGGCGAAGACCCAGCAGGTGACGTGAGAGCTGAGCCATGACAGGTCGGCTGCGATGGGACAGGGTTGCCGTTGGAGAGCAGTGCTTACTGCAGGGGGGCTATGGGGACGCCTATGCCGAACCCTTCCCTTCTGTGAACACCCTTCGCTCTTTACCTCCCTAGAAGAGGTGGGGGAGTGAAGACACGGCCTGCTGTGACCAACCGCTCCTGCCTTCCCTCTCAGTGCCCGCTCTAGACAAAAACAAGACGCGGGACTCCGGAGCCCCCTCAACCGACTTACAAGTTCGTGCTCCCGTGACTGTGTTGTGGGGCACCTCCAGCCAGAGCCCGGGGACTCAGCTTGCCTGTGTGAATGCTCCCCGAATGTCAAAGCTGCTACACAGATGTCCCCTCGAAAGATCTTCCTCGCGTGAGCATCTCGGTAGAATTAAGCAGCTTGGCCTCCTGATGCTTTGCTCCCCATGTGATCTACTGGAACATCAGCGAGCCCTGAGGCTAGATGAGGCTGGGGCGGTGAAGAGAAGGCCACGCGGCCTCTTTGTGGATGCAATTTCCCACCGTGTTTCCACGGGCTGAGTGTGAACGCCAAGTGGCTGGGATCTGCCGTCCGTGGCGCCCGAATGGTGAGCAGGACGCCCTTGGACAGTGAGAACGGGTCGTGCCAGGGACCGGGTCGGAGCTGGACCATGGACCCTACAGAGACAAAGGTGCTTGGCCCAGACCAGCGGGATTGGGCGCGGGTCACAGCCATGCCCAGGACTCAGCGAACTGGGCTGGACCCGGAGGTCGTGCGGAGGACCCCATGGAAGGGAACGTGACAGATCCCATCCTCTGAAGCTTAAGGACTCAACGTCAGGGAATCGCTGGGGACGGAGCCCGGAAATGGCTCGGACAGACCAGCAATAGGATGAGACAGCCCAGAGGCAGCCCTGACAGCGTGCTCAGGGGAAATCCTCCAGGCCAGGCCTCTCCATCCAGGAGGAAGGAGGCCCAGAGGAGCAGCTTCAGCCGCGAGCATCTCCTCTCTGCGCGACCTGAGAGCTCGGGGCCTCCCTCAGGGCAGGAGGGACCTGCGCCAGGTGCTCACAAGGTCATCTTGTGAGGAACAACCTGGGCGCAGCCAACCAGGGCGCCTCAGAGTCAGAGGCGAGGAAAGAATCCTCAGGGTGTGTGATCCCGAGCCTGGGACAGCCGGCTGCTGGTTTCAGCACCACTGGCTGGGACAGCACCCGTGGTTTGTCCCCTGGGATCCTGGGGACTGAGCCCCCTGGTTCACCTGACCCAGTGGGGCCAGGCGTGGCTGAGTACCCACCTGCTTCCTGATTATTAAGGAAGACGACGCAAACCGATTTCTATAATAAACATACCCAGTCCATACTCCGAGATGGACTTTAAAAAGAGGGCAAAATGACACCGGGTTTCCGCACGGCCACCGCACGGCCGGTGGCTTTCTCTGTGATGTTATTTTTAGAAACACACTTTCTCTCAGACACTGTGAACTCCATCTCTTCCCTCAGTCCTCAGGTGAGCTCAGTCTCAGCCCAGCCCCATTCGAGATCCGGAAATGAGTCAGCTTTCTTGGTAAGCAAACTTCTTCCGTCACTTGGGGCAATGACTTACACCATCCCGACCAGCTCGTCACAGGCGCCCTGCCTGCTATCTGCCTCAGGATCGGGGTGGGGAGGCTTTCCTGATGCTTCCCCGTGGGACTCAGGTGCAGCTGACATGACCATCGGAACCTTAGGCGCGTTTGGAACGCCGCAGCTGCTGCAGACCCAGGTCCCGTCACCCATCACAGCGCCTGGCAGCAGACACAGGTGTGGGCTGGAGGGCCCTCACAGCTGGTCTCCAAGTGCCATCAGTCTGACCCTCCACATGAAACGGGGCATCTATGGGACGTGCCTGACATAATTTTAGCGAAGACAGACTGTATTAATGTCCACTGTTGCTACTCGGGGCAGTTTGTCAGATCTTGGTCTTATTATTCTTTTGCTGGATGAGAGCAGTAGCACCTAATGAATCTTTCACTCTCTAAACACATGATGATGATGAAGAAGGAGGAGGAGGAGAAGGAGGAGAAGGAGGAGGAGGAGGAAGAGGAGGAGGAGGAGGAGGAGGAGGAGGAGGAGGAGGAGGAGGAGGAGAAGAAGAAGAGAAATGGATGCTAACCCAGAGAGAATCCTACCCACGTGCCAGCCCTGTGATATGCTTTGTCATAACTTAATCATTCAATGGTTCCCATGGGCCAATTCTTATTTTTTTAAAAATATGTTTTTATTGATTTCAGAGAGGAAGGGAGAGGGAGAGAGAGAAGCATCAGTGATGAGAGAGAATCATCGATCGGCTGCCTCCTGCACACCCCACACTGGGGATTGAGCCCACAACCCGGGCATGTGCTCTGACCAGGAATCGAACCATGACCTCCTGGTTCATAGGTTGACACTCAACCACTCAGCCATGCCAGCTGAGGTCATTTAGTATCATAATTTGATGCTTAAGGGCTGTGGACCTGTGAAGTTAGGTAAGCGGTGACAGAGCTCACAGGAGCCTGCGCCTGGATTGATCCTGAATCGGTGATTTCTGAGTATTTTCACTCTGCAGGCAGGTCTCCACCACACTGCCTGCAACTCTCAGGCTCTGGCTGTATTCCCAAAGTCCAGATGGACGCATGCCTCCTTGTGTCCAAAAATACTCACCGTCCGTCTCCTCTGAGACACAGAATAAATTCATCGCCTTCGGAGGTCACCTGAGACCTTCCATCCCCGGCCTCTCCTGACCCCACTACCTTACTTCCCTCGGCTTCTTATCTGTCAACAGGAGGTGAAATGTCACCTTCCGCGTGAATTCTCGGATTCCCTCCATCAGCATCCCCCTCAGCGTCCCCGCCGCCTCTGGGTGTCAGCAGCGTGCAGCGTGCCTCAGGTTTTATAACAGGGCCAGCTGTTTGGATGTCTGTCCCCTCCCAGGATGCAAACATGACCTTGTGAGAGAAGGTGCTGCTGCCTGCTGTCCGTTGCTGCCTGCTGTCCATCACTGGAGCTGCTCAGGCCGGCATAGCATCTTGTCCAGCTGCTCACGGGACGAGGCAGGGGTTGAATAAATACACAGCTGCTGCTGCATCCGTGAATCTGAGTGAACCCTTCCTGCCCCTCGTTAGGGTCAGAGTGCCTTCTTTTCTGCTCTCGCCTGGTCAACCTTCAGCTCTGAATCTCTCAAATCCTCACTCTCCATTGTGAACTATGGAACATGTCGCTGGAGATGACTGAAGGAAATCAGTTTGCCCCTGGCTGAGGTTAAAGAGAATAACGTCTTGATTTCTGCTGATTGGCTGATGTTTTGCTGAGTGGTTTATACCTACGATTCTAGTCAGGGCAAGATAGGTGATTCAGGGTACATTTGTAAACCAGTGTTCCTTCATTCACACACAATGCAAGTCCAAACAGGGATTTGGGGGAGGTTTATATAAAGCATTGCAAGAGCCTGGCCAGTGTGGTTCAGTGGTTGAGCATCAACCTCTGAACCAGGAGGTCACAGTTCGATTCCCAGTCAGGGTACATGACTGGGTTGTGGGCTCGATCCCCAGTAGGGGGCATGCAGGAGGAAGCCAATCAATAATTCTTTCTCACCATTGGTGTTTCTATCTTTCCCTCTCCCTTCCTTTCTGAAATCAATAAAAACATATATTAAAAAACAAAACAAAACATTGCAAGACATGTTCAAAATTTACATAAAACACTGGAAGCCTTTAAGGAAAGGGAAAACACATAAGGTAAGAGGAATCCAGGAGGGAGCTGTGTTCTGAGGGCACCCTGCACCCTCCAGGCCTCCCAGCGGACAGAGCTCAGAGAACAGGAGGGCCGGCACCTGCCTCTGTGTGCACACAGCCAGAGCTAACCACACTCTGGGGACAGAAGAGCAAGCATCACCCCGTGGGCATCATGAAAAGGACCTTGGTTGAGGTCATGAGTAATGTCCCCAATAGGATCCTTAGGAGAAAAGCAAGGACTTTGACAAGAAGGCATCTTTATTAAAAAAAAAAAAAAAAAGGATTTTAGAGAGAGAGGGAGAGGGAGAGAGAGAGAGAAAAACATACATGAAACAGAAACATTGATTGGCCACCTTCTGCACGCCCCCTACTGCGAATCTAACACTCAACCTTTTGGTGCCCAACCGACTGAGCCACATGATCCTGGGCACGAGGCACCTTCAGTGCTTCCCTGCTCGGGTGCTGGGCCACAGTGTGGTTCAGAGGAGTCAGGGGGTGCTGGGGGGAACCAGCAGCCTTGGTGAAACAGTTTGTGTTTCCTGAACAATGTAAGCATAGGGCTCAATTCCTATAACTGTGCTGCCCACTGGTTTTCTTTCCTTGCTCTACCAGAAGTCCACAGAACACTCTGCACACTGACGCCATCATGTGGCTGGTGGTTCTGCCAGGAGCAGGGCTGTTACCAGCCCAGGGCCCGTGCATTAGATGGCACCTGTCCCCTGACGATGCCCACTGTGTGGCCAGCCTGGCCTTCTTCCCAGAGCTCCAGCCCACAGACCTGAGTCCTCCCCAGCGCTGCCTCCAGCGTCCAGCAGCCACCTAGAACCAGCCCATCTCCTGAATGCCAGGTCTCCATACAGGTGTGCCCCATCCCATTCTCCTCTGCCTCTCTCCTCACACTCCACACACTCTATCAATCAGCACATCCTGTGGGTTCTGCCCGCAACAGACCCACGCCTGACCCCTTCTCGGCACCTCAGGGTCTCCCCGCGATGCTCCCTGGCCTCCTTGCTGCTGTCATTGCCTGGACCATAGTCTTCTCAGCGCAGCACCAGGAGGGGTTGTTGAAAACGTAAGTTAGAACACATCTGTGCACAAAGCTCCACAGTGAATTCCCGTGTCCCTGAGAGTGGAGCTCAACTCTGAAGGTTTCTGTAGGGACCTGACACCCGACGCCTGTCCTGGGGGCCCATCCCTGGCCACCTGCTGCTCAGCACCCAGCTCCGGGCACACTGGGTTCTCTCTGTGGCTAGAACACACCTGGGCCTTTGAAATCGCTACACCCTCTGCCTAGAGTTCCAGGTATTCCCAAAGTTGCTCCATTTTCTCCTTTGGGACATGGTTTGAGACTCATTGAAACTGTAGTATCGATATCCTATGCTCGCCAACCTCCTTTCCTTCTTTCTCCTCTAAGGAAGCTGTAACCACTTGATTATGGGTAAGTGATGGTAGGTGGATAGATGGATAGGTAGATAGGAATACAGGTAGATAGGTAGATAGATGGATGGATAGACGGATAGGTAGATAGGAAGATAGGTAGATAGATGGATAGATGGATAGGTACATAGGAAGATAGGTCAATAAGAAAATAGGTAGGTGAATAGGTGAATAGATGGATAGATGGATAAATAGGTAGGTAGATAGGAAGGTAGATAAATAAGTAGATAGGAAGATAGGTAGGTACATAAGTAGATAGGTACATAGATTATAGATAATAGACAGATGGATGATAGATGCATAGATACACACAGAGACACACATACATACAGACATGCACATCGTTTAATTTCACAGGAGCAGGGTAGTGGCCAGTCTCCCCTTAGAGCAGGGGTCCTCAAACTTCTAAACAGGGGGCCAGTTGACTGTCCCTCAGACCGTTGGAGGGCCGGACTATAGTTAAAAAAAAACAAACTATGAACAAATTCCTATGCACACTGCTAAGTCGGCTGCTAAACAGGACAGGCAGCGGCGGCAAAAACACCCGGCGGGCCGGATAAATGTTCTCGGCGGGCCGCATGTGGCCTGCGGGACGTAGTTTGAGTACCCCTGCCTTAGAGACTGAGAAATCTTACTCTATTTCTGACTCTGACATGTCTATCACATCAGACCTTCACTTTCAGCAAGTAAACATCTGAACGGATGTCTGTCTGTTATTACCTCTCTCTAATTAGGCAGCATATGCCAATACCAGCTCCGGGAACATTCTGTAATGGGAGGGCAGAAAGGAAGAAAGAAAACCAACACCACCAACCTGACATCTTTCCATGTCCACTCACTTCAAGGTGCCTCACCTGACCCCTACTCCTCCTGAGACCTGGCCACCACCCACCTGCACCTTCTGCACAGACCCTGTCAGGCATGCCTGCCTCCTCCAATCCCCTACCCGAGGTGACAGGTGCAGGACAGAGCACAGCCATGTGTCCCGCCCCCTCTCCTGCCTCCCCTTCCTCCTGCAGCTCCAGGCCTGGGGCTGCTAGTCCCTGGCCACACCCCGTCCTCTCCTCAGCATCTGCGATAATCCAGTATGTAGATAGGTAGATAGGAAGATAGGTAGATAGATGATAGATGGGTAGATAGGTAGGTAGTTAGGTAGATAGATAGGCATATAAATAGATAGATGGATGATAGATAGGTGGATGGGTATATAGGTAGATGGATAGATGGGTAGATAGGTAGGTAGGTAAATAGGTAGATTTGAAGATAGATGATAGATAGATGGGTAGATAGGTAGACAGGTAGATAGGTAGATAGATGATAGATGGGTAGATAGGGAGGTAGGAAGATAGGTAGATAGGTAGATAGATGATAGGTGGGTAGATGGGTAGATAGGTAGGTATTTAGGTAGATAGATAGGCAGATGGATGGATAGATAGATAGATAGATAGATGATAGATAGGTGGATGGGGATATAGGTAGATGGATACATGGGTAGATAGGTAGGTAGGTAAATAGGTAGATTTGAAGATAGATGATAGATAGATGGGTAGATAGGTAGATAGGGAGGTAGGCAGGCAGGTAGGTAGGTAGGTAGATAGGTAGATAGGAAGATATATGATAGATAGATGGGTAGATAGGTAGACAGGAAGGTAGGAAGGTAGGAAAGTAGATAGATAGATGATAGATGGGTAGGTAGGTAGATAGGAAGGTAGGTAGATAGGTAGATAGATGATAGATGGGTAGATAAGTAGGTAGATAGGTAGATAGATGATAGATGGGTAGATAAGTAGGTAGATAGGTAGATAGATAGGTAGATAGATAGATAGATAGATAGACAGATGATAGGTGGATGGGTATATAGGTAGATGGATAGATGGGTAGACAGGTAGGTAGATAGATGATAGATGGGTAGATAGGTAGATAGATAGATAGATAGATAGATAGATAGATAGATAAATGATAGATAGGTGGATGGGTATATAGGTAGATGGGTAGATGGATGGGTAGATAGATAGATGGATGATAGATAGGTGGATGGGTATATAGGTAGATGGGTAGATGGGTAGGTAGGTAGGTAGGGATGGAACTGTCTGTGATGAGGTTTGGCGCCTTCTTTCATACCCTGAGCACACCTCTGACTGAGTAGACACCTGTGATTTCTGGTGGCTCCGTGGCTGAGAGCAGTGCTGCTAGGGCATCGGAGAAGGGAGGGCAGAAGAGCCACCCTGAGGAGGAGCATCGAAGATGCTGATTCTCGGGGCACAGCTGGGCTCCGAGCCCTCTGGTTCGTGGCACTATTTTGGGGACCATGTAGCTGCAGACACCAGAAAAGCATGATCGAGGCGTTTACCACACATAACCATCCTCATTCTCCTCCAAATGCTAAAGACTCTCTCAATCTGGTTTTCAGAGAAATAAGTATTTTCCCCCATTTTTTTGGTGACGCATTTGAGCAGACGTGACGACATACTTGCTGCCAGGAGAGGGAAAGCCAGAGTGCAGCCTCGGGTTTCCTGTCGGTTTCCAGGTGCTCATTATTTACAGCAGCCGCATAGCCATGCACCGTAACAGCCCCAGAGAGCCTGTCATGGGTGCATACCGGTGAGGACACAGGGCGGCACTGTTTAAACCGTCTTTCTCTCAGGACTTTCTACGTCTTACAATAATCTCCTTATATTATTCACTGACTTCATTCTATGCTCGACATAAACTCATTTAACTAAACAAGCCATGGAATCTAGCAGAGAGTTATGCTCAGCTATCCAAAAGCGATCGTGTTGGTGAATAAGTTGGCACTTGGATAAAATACAGATGACGATAGGGTTAACATTCTAGGCTCTACAACGTCACCACGAGAGGGAAATACAAAGAAATGAGCACAAGGTGAACGCGTGTGTGTGCAGAACGTAGGTCAGAGTGAAAGGACTGGACTGCTACCCTGAGCTGCCCTCATGCTCATGCAGGCGCAAGGCCTATGGCCAGAAGTGTGGAGTGTCATGTGTGGGGGCATATTCAACAGAGAACAGGAAATAGTTGCTCGGGATGTTCTGGAATATTTTGAAGGCTTATATTTTCCAAAACTCTGCATATCGTAAAACTGAAAAATCTTGTATTTTTTTTACCAAAAAAGTGAACTCCAAGCTCCTTCTTCCAAATGCAAAGATGCATCTGGTATTCACACCTCCCCCGTTCACGGTAGAAAAGCATCCTTGGTGCCATTTGAAAGCCTTTTGCCTTCCCACCTGGTAATAGATCAGGAGGCTCATCGGATACAAAGTGGTGCCGTCTGGAGAAGAAAATGATACGCTCAACTCAAATGCCCAGAGCTGGGATTTGGCCGCGCTTGCCTCCCTCGTGCCAGCCACCGGGTCAGAACTGCCTCTATTCTGGGCAGAAACACCCGGAGGAGGGGAGGCGGCCCGTGCCCATTCCGCAGGCGAGGCCACAGGGCAGCAGCGGCTCCGGGGGGCTGTTCTGGGATCACCAACGAGCAAGGGGCCGCCTGGTCCCTCCTGACCGCCGTCTCCACGCACAGGGCAGACGCCGCGGACTCACTGGACAAAGGTGCTCTCAGCTTCCGTGGTTCAGAACTGCACCCAGAGTCAGTATCAGAACCTGTCCATTGTGCCAGGGTTTTTGCTAATCCTCACCTGATTTTTCCATTGATTTTTAGAGAGAGTGGGTGGGTGGGAGGGAGGGAGGGGGAGAGAGGGAGAGAAGCATCGATGTGAGAGAGATACATAGACTTGTTGCCTCCTAAACACGCCCCAGGTATGTGTCCTTGACCAGGAATTGAACCTAAGACCCTCCCGAGCGAAGGATGACTCTCTAACCACTGAGACACGCCAGCCAGGGCCATGAAGTCAGGTTTTCTTGCTTTTGTTTTGTTGTGTGTTTTGTAATCCTCTCCTGAGGGTTTTTTTCCCTTGTCTGTTTGTTTTTTTTAATAGAGAGTGTCAGGGAGGGGGAGAGACAGAGAGAGAGAAACATCGATGTGAGAGAGACTCATAGACTGGTTGCCTCCTGCACGCAGCAGGGATCAAACCTACAACCCAGGTACGTGTCCTTGACTGGGACTTGAACCCAATACCCTTCCATGTGAGGGCCCAGGCTCTAACCACTGAGCCATGCCAGCCAGGGCCATTATGTCAGTTTTTAAAAAAAATATATATTTTTATTGATTTCAGAGAGGAAGGGAGAAGGAAGGAGAGATAGAAACATCAATGATGGAGAATCATTGGTTGGCTGCCTCCTGCACGCCCCTACTGGGGATTGAGCACAACCTGGGCATGTGCCCTGACCGGAATGGAACCCAGGACCCTTCAGTCTGCAGGCCGACACCCTATCCACTGAGCCAAACTGGCCAGGGCTATGTCCGGTTTTAATATCGAATTACCTCAGTGATGCGCACCCACAAATGCCTATTAGAAGCTCACACACAGTAAAGCGCACCTACCCTCACTCAAGCTGATGCTGAAGTAGCCATGTTCACAGCCACCAGAGGCGACAGGAAGGCCTCCCCCGTTCCCAGCCCTTCCCGTGGACACAGACAGAGCATGCCCAGCATGGCGGGGGCTCACAGCTTGTCACCTGAAGTCCATCGACTGTCCGGGGTGACATTCCCATGGACAGATCAATCTACGAGAAAATGGTTCAATCAGCCGGCCCTGGCCCTTTGTCTCGAAACCATTTCCAATAATTGACTCTGTTTATTGGACACTGTGACTTGCAGGGGCGGGAGGGGTTTCAGATCAACGCTGCGGGATTTAGATCAGATCACAGCGCTCCACATGTCAGAGGCGCTTTAAAGGCATCGTCGCCTTGTGCTGAAGTAGCCTTGACATGCTGTTTGACGCTCGGAATGAAGCATTTCGTAAGGGACGTTTAAATCAGATCAAAGCCAAGTAGCGCGGAGTTACACGCCGATTCCAGGGGGCACCCTGGACGGGTCTGGGCATGGAAATGTGGCCTCAACTGTCTGAGGGTTTACAACTCAGCCCCAACCAAGACATGCGGCCAGCCAACGCAAAGTCCTCGCTGAGCACGCATGCAAAGTCCTAAAGTCTGTTATTCCTGCCAAGTTCTGGAAATGAGGATGTGCAAGACCGAGAGAACGCTCACACATGCACTATGCTCTCCTTCCTTACACATGGAACCCGCTAGGACTCAGTGAGTGTGAGTTTCCCATCCGGGCCGCGCATTCTAGCCAATGAGATGCAATCTGTAGAATGCATGCAGGCTGGCACTGCAGCCACGCGGGCCCAGGGGCGCCTTCCGGAGCCACGGGGCGAATGAACCCTGGGGCCACAGGGTGGCCGAGTTAAGGTGCATGGTTGGGGTGGCTCTGCCCTCAAACTCTCACTCCAAGTACCCGTCAGCTTCCTCCCATGGCCTCCCACACTCAGGGCCCAGGACAGTGTGTGCCCACGTGGTGGGAGTGGAATGAGCATGGGAGGATCCCTGCCTCCAATTGGCCTCCCTTGGGACTCCGCCAGGTACTCCCCAGGATTCCAGAGAAAGGCCAGAGCAGGACCTGTGGCGACGGTGGGGGCATTGCACAGTGAGCACATGACGTAGACACATGAATACACGCTCAGGGCTCTATCCTGGTTCTCTCTCAAAGTCTTAGCCATCTGCTCCACCGTATCTTTCCTGTTGTTTTTTCTCACCTACGTTCATTCTCTAATGGTAACAGACTCATTTAATACGAATTATGATCTGAAATCCCAATTCCATTCAAGGATGAGTATATAATGGGGGAGACAGGGAGATGCAGACATTCTCATGTTGTAAGGTCTGAGTATCCATCAACAAAGCTACCTGTCTGTCCTCCTGCACATGTGGGGTGGGAGGCATTGGAACTTAAACAATGAAATGAGAAAGCTATAGGGAACATAGGGGTCATAGAACGTCCACATTTTTCTGAAGAAAAAACATTTTTTCCTTTTCCTTTAATTTACGTTTAAATATATTTTTATTGATAACAGAGAGGAAGTGTAAAGGAGAGATAGAAACATCAATGATGAGAGAGAATCACTGAGTGGCTGCCTCCTACACACCCCAAAAGGGGGGTCAAGCCCCCAACCCGGGCATGTGCCCTGACCGGGAATCAAACCATGACCTCCCGATTCATAGGTCGACATCCAACCATAGAACCACACCACCCAGTCAAGAAAAACCATTTTTAAAAAGCAGTTGAAAAGGGTTGTAAAAAGAGTCAGACACAGTTTTTATAGGAAAAACAGGTTTTATAAACATTTGGACCTGGAAGGTGTAGGGAGAGAAGTCCCGTGTTTGTCAATATTTTACTTTAAAAATCAATTCACTAAGCAAAAAACTAGGATTCTCACATGGAAGCAATCCATGAATTTCAATTATTTTTCTAAACGATGCGTAAGTGTTCATGTGAAAACAAAATAATGATTCATCAAGTAGAGTGTCAGATTATCAGAAGAGGTTTATCCCAATTAAGATGATATCAATATCCCTGAATCTATGAGAACCCACAGATTTTCCAGGTCCTTTAAGGTATGTTTGTTACAACAATCGAAGCTGGGTGATCATGTTGATCCCAAGGAGAAGTAGGCAGCCTGGCAATTCCAAGGTGATACTGCGGACAAATTATTCTAAGCTTTCAGACGACCAGAAATCTCTGTTATATTCATAAGGCAGACATGAGCCCTGTATGGACAAGTTGGGAACTCTTATCATACAAGCATGTGCCTGGGACTTTTTGGTACTTGGAATGTTCTAGCAGGTGATGCCAACTTCGCACAGTAGTTCTAGAATGTGATGCTATCATTCTGTTTCACACCAATCAAAGCTTGTATGTTGTTGTGAGATGGCGGGGCAGGGGGTGGGGAAGTCTTGCATGGAATTATTCTTGCACCGTGAATGGAGAACTATGAACTTTAGCTCAAGAAAAAAGGGACTGGGTCTTCGGCTAAAGTCTTAACTTCACACTCCAAGCCAGACTATCCATCGGGGGAGAAGGGTCATTAGATGGATTAGTAGGTTCCCCTACAGCACTTAGCTCCACCTATTCTTAACCACATTCCTGGGAGCTGGGATGAAGTCATGTGTAAGAAGTATTCATGTGGCATTGCATAACTCTGAGTTACAAATAGTGGGATCAATGCTTTTAAGACATTTAGGTCACCCTTCTTGATAAATTTTATCTTAGCAATTTGATTAAAAAGAAAAAGTAGTAGATTAAGGAATGTGACCCGAGATTCCCTGAGCTGTGCACACGTTCCTCTGCATCTTAGCAACCCAGCTGAGGCTCGGAGACCCACACAAGGGCTCCTGGTTTAAAGGCACAGGTAACAGGAAATGGCTGAGAGTAGAGGCAGCAGCCTAAATAGAACTTGGCAGCTGTCTCCTTTCCAACAAAGAACCTCAGGATCAGCTATTTGCTTCATCTCATGCCTGACAGTCAACCATTCATTCGTCCATCTATCCATCCACCCATCCATGAGAAGATCTGAACATTTCTCTCATTCTTCGACTTAATTCTCTAAAGAATAAAATGGTGAAAACTCAAAATTGCCTCTTAAGTATGACTACCTATTTAGTGTTTATCAAAAATGTTAAATTGTCATGGTTAGTAACAATGGAAGCATTTATAGGATGCTGTTGAAGACCATTATTAGTATATCAAATGAAGGTATCAGAGAACTGCTTACTGCTATTTTAAAACATAAAAAATTACCACTCCCCCCCGCCCCCGCGTTTCTGTGCCTTGTTCTAGATCTCTATCTTTGTTCAGAACTCTGAGGTGCCCTGCCAATCAATGCTGGCAAAAACAAAACAAACAAAAAACACCCTTTGGGGGAAGAAATGCACATTTATGTAATGAAAAACAAGCAGGAAACAAAAGGAAAACAGGTCATGTGCACCCACTGGGTGTAGTTTCACAGGTGGGGTGGTGACGATGAAGATGATGATCACCATGTTGACAACAGGTTTAAGCATCAAGTGTGTGTTTGAAAACATATTTGGTTTATAATATGATAACGCATTGCAATACCAACCTATCAGCATTTAAAACCTATTGAAGGTTTCTCTGAATCTCTGAAATAGAGAATGACAATAGCTGTGCCCTTTTGGGGCCATTTTTTTAGTTGTTCGGGTCTTCTGATATCTAGATGTCATTAACAGAGAACGCCCACGTTTCTTCATGTCAGGAATCATGGCCATTGGCATGAACTGCTGAGGAAAGTGAGTTTGGGCTTTTAGAAACAAGGTCAGGGATGGACCCAGAAGTGTCAGAGCCCTGAGTCATGTGTTGGACCGAGTGACAGACGCCAGCGTGAGTAGGCGACACTCTGTGATTCCAACTCTGTGACACCCCGGGAAAGGCAAAACTAGGGAGACCGTGAAACATCAGTGGTTGCCAGCTTTGGAGGGAGGAGGATGAGCAGGCAGAACACAGAGGGTTCTTAGGGCAATGGAAATACCCTGTGTGACACCGTAAGAGTGGGTGCATAGCATTATAGATTTGTCCAAACCCACAGAATGGACAACACAAGAGTGACCCTGATGTTGACTGTAGACTCTAGGTGATAAGGACGTGTCATTCTAGGTTCATTGACTGTAACGAAGGTCGCATTCTGGTGGGGGCGTCGGTAATGGCAGAGCCTGCGTGTGTGCGTGTGTGGGGGAGGCAAGAGGTGTATGGGGAATGTCTGTAGCTCCCTTGCAGTTACTCTAAAATAACAAAGTCGTAAAAAATAACTTTAGAACTTGGGAGTTACATGCTCCTGGAATTAACCAGTGTGAGTAGAGGAGTGATATTCAACACCGCTATGGCATTTCCTACAGAAAGTCTATTGGGCTCTTGGGTATATGGCTCCCTGGCCCTCCATAAATGAGTCTGCTGGCAATATACGGAAGCCACTATTTCATCCTTCCATCGGGGTCTTTATTTTTCGTAGTGATTGAGTATTTAGTGTTTTGTTTTCAATGAAATTTACTGGCAACTTACCTTGTTTGACAGAATCATTGAGTCAAAGACATTTCCTGAGCAGATACATTGAAAAGCCAAGTATTATGTTGCTCATTTGTCTCCTGTCTGCAATGACATTTCCCAACTAATTGCATTGTATCAATCTTAGGAGCCTCACTGAAATGCTATGGGCCTGTTTCCCTAAAATTTAGAGCAAATTCCCATACTTCTACCACAAATAATTCAGCCAGACACTTCATATGGTGTTTAATTTCACTTTGATTCCAAAACAAATAAAATGATCTAGGTGGGGTGCTATTTGAAATGCTAAACCTTGAAAGGCAAGATAGAGAACTATAATGAAATTGATGTTAAATTCTTAGGAACAGGTGCAATGGAAATTGAGAGAGCTCAATATTTGAGATGCTAACTTCATTAATGTTAAACCTATAAATTATGAGGGAGATGGAGTTCTACATAATCAGTAATGTTAATACGTTATTAAGCATGCTATTTATATTAAAATTAAAAGTAATCATGTGCTACATGCTATTTATATTAAAATTAGAAGTAATCATGTGGTAAACCTTTCAGATATTTTAGTGAGAATGCCATTGACTATTCAGAGAATTACATGCTTACTCATCCCGTATAAGAATGGTTTTAGAATTTGATGATTGAGTGACAGATTAGGCATAATCATATCTCCCTGTCATTTACCCCCTTTCTTAACCTCTTGAAGTTGGTCTTCTGACCCCATTGCACCACTGAAAGTCCTCTCTCCTCATTAGCAGGGCTTTTCTAATGACCTAGTCCAGTGGTTGGCAAACCGCAGCTCGCGAGCCACATGCGGCACTTTGGCCCCTTGAGTGTGGCTCTTCCACAAAATACCATGTGCGGGCGTGCACATACAGTGCGATTGAAGGAGTACCCTAATTAAGTTAATAACAATGTGCCTACCTATATAGTTTAAGTTTAAAAAATTTGGCTCTCAAAAGAAGTTTCAATCATTGTACTGTTGATATTTGGCTCTGTTGACTAATGAGTTTGCCGACCACTGACCTAGTCAATGTCACCTTCCCTCCACCTCCCTTGATGCTGACATAGAGCCTGCCCACCGTGGACACTCCTGTAACCCAGGAAGCCTTCCTCCCTCCATTTCACTGGGTGGCCACCCTGGTATGCCCTTGCTAATGCTCTCAGGTCAACACACAGTTCCTGAGCTGCCCTGTAAGGTTTAAGCAGCAGAAAATGATGGACTGTCTGCTCTGTGCCTCTCCAGGATATAAAATCTAACAGGACACATGGAGGAGCAGATGCTCCGTGAACATTTATCGAGGGAATAAGCCCTTAGTCATGGATGAAGAAGGAACTGAAAACAGATCCGAGTCAAAGGAACGGAAATAAGGAGGAAGATAAGAAAGCAAAGACCTCTATCGCCGTGTCAGCTAGACTGACGCACCGCACCCTCCTGTACACTAGTTGGACATTGGGGAGAAAACCAAGTGGACTTCAGGGTCAATGGCACGATTTTCCTAATTTACACGACCCATAAGGAGGAACTATCCACTCCAACAGTGGACACGTCACTGTGGCATTTAGTTATGAGCTGACAATGTTATACTCTTACATGTAACACATCCCCTCCTTTCTGAAGACAGGATCGCACCCAATAACCCACAGCAGAAACACAAGATTCGGAACGGAGCTTTCTGTTCCTTCCCCAGACGTCTCCACCTGCACGGCTCTGCCTCCGCCCACGCGAGCTGCCAGGACTTTCCCTGGCCTCCGGGTTCTGGTCTCTCCCACGTCCTGTCCGCAGGAATGCTGTGCCGTCCACTCTCTTTCCTGGAAGAACACACAGCCTCTTCCTCTAACCCCGTGGTCAGCAAACTGCGGCTCGCGAGCCACATGCAGCTCTTTGGCCCCTTGAGTGTGGCTCTTCCACAAAATACCACGGCCTGGGCGAGTGTATTTTGAAGAAGTGGCGTTAGAAGAAGTTTACGTTTAAAAAATGTGGCTCTCAAAAGAAATTTCAGTCGTTGTACTGTTGATATTTGGCTCTGTTGACTAATGAGTTTGCTGACCACTGCCCTAACCTGACTCCTTTGCATGAACTCGAGTTGCTTGTATCGTTAACAACTCCTCTTTGGACCCAAATTCCTTCACTAGCCACTGCCTTCCCTGCATGCTCACGTCTGCACGTGTTGAAGTTGTGTGTCCCAATCTCCACCTCTCCATGACTGATTCCTGCCCCAGCTCCCGGAGAAGCGCTGCAGTACTCATGGTATCTAGTGCCTTACCAGCAGTCCCTCCACTAAAACCCTTTCCCTTCACTTTTGGGACACAATCCACAGTTTTCTTTCTTCCATTCTGGGTGTTCCTTTTTCTTTATTGCTTGAACCCTCTTCCTGACTGGCCTTGGTTCTTCTCTGCTCGGTAGGTAAACACTGGGTCCTCAGGCCACCTGGAGAAAATGAGTTCTCTGGTTCTAAGGACCACAATGTGCCAGGGATCCACATGTGTTTAGTCCAACCCTAATGTCTGCTCTGAGCTCCAACAAGGTATTCAATACTCAACATCTCCAGAGATTAGCATGAGCACATCAAAAATCAATGTGCCCAAACTCCACATCATCACTATCTCTCTCTCTCTCACACACACACACACACACACACACACACACACACACACACACACACACGGCCCCTTTTCCTGTGCTGCATGCTTTCAAAACCAGCATTCCTGCCGAGCTGTTTGCTCACAGCACGATGCTTGCTCTCCTCCATGATTCATATCCACCGATAAGGTTCTACTGTATCTTCCTCGGATTCGGTCATTTCTCTTCAGAACCCGCCATGCCCTGTTCCCAGCTCACCGTGCTCTGCCACCAATGTGGCCACCACAGCTGCCGACTGGATGGGCTTTTTCACTGTTTAATATATATGTTTATTGCTTTCAGAGAGGAAGGGAGAGATAGAAACATCAATGATGAGAGAGAATCATGGACTGGCTGCCTCCTGCACGCCCCTCACTGGGGATCAAACCCGCAACCCGGGCCTGTGCCCTGACTGGGAATCGAACCATAACCTCCTGGTGCATAGGTTGAGACTTAATCAATGAGTCACACCGGCCGGGCTCGACTGGTAAGTCTTACTTCACTCTTACTGACCCCCCCGCCCCATGACCCACCCCCCCTCCACTACCAAGGGTGGATCACTAAAACCAGTCCACGCCGCTTTGTGCCACTGGCGTCTCATGCCTTCAGGCTGCTCTCCACCTGCCAGCCTGGACCCAGGCCCCCCTCTAGCCTTACCGGGACCCTTATCCCATCTTCCTGTTATTCTGCAGTTTTTCCCCGTTTCCCAAACATGCTGTGCTTTTCCTCACTGAGGGCCCTGGGAACCCTGCGAACACTCGTTCTCTCACTGAGTCCATTCCTCCTCCACCTCCCATCCCTGTTCCTGCTCACACGTCGGCTCTCATCTGCAATGTGAAGTCGGGAGGGAGGCTGAACTCTAGACACTCCATGGTTTCCCGAGCCTCACATTCGGGTCTAGAAACACATACACTCCAGCTTAAATGCGCCTGCCCTTGTAGACGGTGCACAGAAGTCATGATTGATCGGGTGCCTGTGACTCCCCACCAGAAGGTGGCCTGAGTGTGCTAAACATTTAGGAAGCATTTGCAGGGAGACTGATTCGTTTGCATCTGATATAATTTACCAAAGTATGGGCTCTTAACTCTGTCTCTCTTTTCCGTAATTAGTGACAGTTCCCAACAGATTCCCATGCCTACAGAACTGTGTCAGATCAGAGAGCCAGAATATGTCTTCTCGGAAGTCATCACCAGTTCACCGGCGACGTGAAGATGTAATTGGAGGCAGGGCACAGGCGGGACACACGGGGAGGAGAGTCGTGTGGGAAGGGATGGTGAACGAAGGCGTTGCAGGCACAAGGATGGGCTTTCTCTTCTGGTGGCAGCAGTCAGAGGTGAGACGTGGCCCTGGGCGTGGTGGCAGTGAAAGGAAATGAGTTTCATTGGACAGAAGGTACAAGCTTCAGTGTCCGGAGATGGAGCTGGGCGGTGGGGGAGTGGGCGGGAGAACGCGTAGGATGGAGGTGAAGGGCGTGGCGGTCCCATGGGGGTCCCCGTGCACACGGCTGTCCAGACAGTGACGAGCTGTGGGAGCTGCTGGTGAAGGACGAGTCTGGTTATTAACTGGCTTGGCCAGGAAGCAAACCGAACGAAGGCAAGCTGGTCTTACCAGCTGTTTAGTAAGGAGAAGAGAATAACACAGACCCTAGGATAACAGAGATTTCACTAACAGGGGAAAAAGGCCCTTAAGAACAATGCATTTACTCCTGGAATGAGCATTCAAGCTAGACTAGGACCTCCCGCCCCAGAGACCTGCCAGAAACAGGGCCAGGACAGCTTTCCTGGGAGCTCTGAGTCTGAGATTGGCGTCCCGTCCAGGGAATCATGGTTGCCAAGGTAACCAATCCCACAGGGTGCCCTGGTCACCTCCAGCTCCCGGAGCACAGCGCATCCCCAGGGGCCGGCGGGGCCCTGTGAGAGACTCAGCTCCTGTGCTTGGATCTGGCTACAGAACCAGGCCTGGCAAGCTCTGGTCATCACGGTTGGCCCCGCAGAAGTCGGCCCTGCAGGCAGTGTGTGGGAAACACCGATCTTTTCCGTTTCTCCTGGAATTCATTGTATCCAAGGGAGACAGAGTGGGCAGAGCTGCAGCCTATGGAAGTGTCATACGCGCTTTCCAGTAGCAACCTGGGCTCACACGGCGCCCAGGGACGGCGCACCTCTCCTCACACCCCACCCACCGGATTGCTTCCACATCCCCCTGGTCTGAAAAGCCTCTCCCAGGAACGGAGGAGAAAAGGCAGTACGCAATTAGCAACACACGTCTGCTTTCTCACTAACCATAACGGCGTAACATTAGAATCATCTGCCTTTGCCCTGTTAGACCCCAACAGGCACGCCGCCACGGGAACCCTGTCCCGGTACGAAGGCCTCATCCAATCCCCTCCAGTTACACGCAGCGTGTTTGCATGGCGCACATGTAAACTACCCCCCAGATGAAGATGGAATCCGTAAACTTAAAGGCGGGCAGCATCCGGGCCCTGGGAGCCTGTGGCTGAGGACCTGCCCCGGGGCAGGGGCACAGTGAGCCTGCGGTCCAGGCCCTCCACCCGCAGCAGCTGGCCAGCAGATCCCAGCCTCTCCCACAGCACAGCTGTGGGGTCTCAGAGCATGGACACCAGCCGACCTCTGACCCGCTTTCCCTTCCACCAACATGCGCTGGGCTTCCCTCACTAGATTTGCCGGCACCACCAAGCCCCTTCCTCCCAGTATAACGAGCACGTCCAATGGAGGCCTTGGCCCTCGCACAGCCATTAGCCTGGCTTTACTTCTAGTTCTCCTACCACATGAGCCTTTGACCTTGGCTCTAGCCAGGCCTCTATTAGAGACCAGAATACAGGTGAGAGAGGAGCTCCCGGACACAGAGGAACCGGCGAGTCTGAGCGAGCCCTGGAAGGCACGCACTCAGGGACGGTGGCCACTCTGGCGACACCCCTGCCTACGTCACAGACCAGAGCCCCCGGCCTCCTCCCTGGTTCCCCGTGGCCGTGGCTGCTCGCTCACCTCTCGCCCGACCCTGCAGGCACCAAGCAGCTCCCCCACCTGTGGGTTTGGTCACGACCATAAGGTATGCCAGGCTTCCTGCCATGGCTGCCACGTGGACCCCACGGACGATGGGAAAAGGGCAGAAGGCACGTTGAAAACATGCCTCACGCCTACAAACCTCTGCAGATAGCCTGGGGTTCCCACCCACTGAGGGATGAGGTTGAGCAGATGCCTCTTCGCTGGTCACAGCAGCTTCTCTGAGCCTCAGCTGGACCCAATCCCGGACCATCCAATCACCACCCACCTCCAACCTCAGCTGGACCCAATCATCCTATCACCATCCACCTCCCGCCTCAGCTAGACTCAATCCCAACCATCCAATCACCACCCACCTCCGGCCTCCACAGGACATGGCTCAGATCTCCCGCACAGCACACCTGTTCCCTATAGAGTTCCCCAGAGCCGTTCTCCACGCCTCCCTCCGCTTACCTGGCGCTGTGAGGAGGGGCAGTCCGTCCCACAGGAATAGCATCACTAAGAACATGCTCCCTCCAGGGTCCTCGAGCCACACAGACACAGAAGGAACACTCTCCCAGGGGGCGTGTGATGATGGGACCCTCACGCCTGATCTTCTTGTCAAATGATAGCACAGAGCCAGGTCCCTCCTAAGGCCGCCAGCACCTGGGCACCTCAGGAGGTTCCACCCATAGCATCTGTGAGGTCTCGGCTGCTCCCAAGGTATTGCTTCGGCAGCGCTGGCCACGATGCTAGAGTGGGCCCCGCAGAGCAGATGTAAAAAGTGAGTTTTGAACAAAGATTATTGAAACATCTTCAGGGCCCAGAGCAGAGAGGTGAGTGGGAGGCCTCAGCCGGAGAGGGTGTCCCTCAGGGCGGGTGTCGTCCTAGGGAAATGGTATCCCTGAGGGCTCAGGCGTTGGTGAGTCAGCACCTGCTAGCCAGCTCCTGTGCGTGGGGCCCCGGAGAGAGAGCCCTCGCTGCCCACTGGGCATCCCCCTCCGCAGTAGGCAAGGCACGGCGATGACGGAACCACCTGTTGAGAATTTCACTTTTCCGCTCACAGCTTACTCGGCCTTGGACACTTTTCTTGACTGAAGCTTGGTTTCCTCTTACCTCCTCCATGGGTTGTCACAATTAAAGTAGATAACGAGTGGTTCCTGCTCCCCCTGTAGCCTGGCTCACGCCAGGCCCCCTAAACACAGGGGTGCAGTGATCCCCACAGTTGCTGTGCCCAGAGGGTCCCCTAAGTCAGCAGACATGCAACTCAGGGACTCCCAATCTGGGGGTTGAACTCCATCTCCTATTGAAGTCAAAACTCCCGTGGTGCCCCCTAGTGGTGAGAGCAAACCAAGGACAAGTGGAAGTGCCTTCCAGCCCAGGGATTGCCATGCCTTCTGCCCACTCACGCCCCACAACAGACCCGCAGGAATGACCACAGGCTGCTCTGGGAGCACACCCCCTGTGGCCTCAGGAGCGGGGTGCCCTGAGACGCACCCGAGAACCTGCAGTCCTGAAGGGGCGCCCCTGCATTGTGTCCCCAGCAACGCCGCCGCCCGGACAGGTGTTCTGCACCTTCTGCCGTGGTAACGCTGTCACAGTGAGGCCAGCTGGCTTCGGGGATGCAGAGGGCGGAGCGTGACAATACTGTCAACTTGTACAAACCACCGGGAGAAAAGAAGCACAAAACAGAAATGCCATGAGACAGAAGGGAAAGAGGCACAAATAAAAGAAGCAGCCATTCCAACCATCTGGGCACTGAAATACTACGCGTCTTGTCCTGTTGCTTCTAGTCACAAATCACCGCATGGCATGTGAATCATCATATGATAACGTGCTGGGACAGCGCCAGAGGAGGACTAAAAGTCTGAAACTGTAAATACCTGTGTGTAACATATGACGTTAGTTAGAGTGCAGCGATGAGTACGTGTTAATATCGCAGGGGCCTGATGAAGTGCAGTGTGATGCCAGGTACAATGTTGGTTGTCCACATCAATGTCCACATCATGGGACAGGAAGCCGAGGTAAAGACAATTGTTGGATTAGTTGCCGTTTCAACATCTGACAACATCGTTAACATCTGCGTCCGTGGCCCCGAGTCTGAGGAGCTGGCGGCTTTTGATGGCTTCATCCAGGGGGTGGGCACCAGGGCCCAGGCACCAGGCGCAACGGTGTGTGAGCAGCGGCACGGCCGGCGTTCTGCACTTTCCAAGGCCGACTGTCCAGTTCAGAACCGACTACGCACCCGGCTGGCATGGCTCAGTGGTGGAGTACCGACCTAGGAACCAGGAGGCCCTGGTTCCATTCCTGGTCAGGGCACAGGCCCGGGTTGAGCGTTGACCTATGAATCAGGAGGCCGCGGTTCCATTCCTGGTCAGGGCACAGGCCTGGGTTGAGCGTTGACCTATGAATCAGGAGGCCGCGGTTCGATTCCTGGTCAGGGCACAGGCCCAGGCTGAGCATTGACCTAGGAACCAGCAGGCTGCAGTTCCATTCCTGGTCAGGGCACAGGCCCGGGTTGAGCGTTGACCTAGGAACCAGCAGGCCGTGGTTCCATTCCTGGTCAGGGCACAGGCCCGGGTTGAGTGTTGACCTATGAATCAGGAGGCCGCGGTTCCACTCCTGGTCAGGGCACAGGCCCGGGTTGAGTGTTGACCTATGAATCAAGAGGCCGCGGTTCCATTCCTGGTCAGGGCACAGGCCCGGGTTGAGCGTTGACCTAGGAACCAGCAGGCCGTGGTTCCATTCCTGGTCAGGGCACAGGCCCGGGTTGAGCGTTGACCTATGAATCAGGAGGCCGCGGTTCCATTCCTGGTCAGGGCACAGGCCCGGGTTGAGCGTTGACCTAGGAACCAGGAGGCCGCGGTTCCATTCCTGGTCAGGGCACAGGCCTGGGTTGTGGACTCGATCCCCAGTGGGGGGCATGCAGGAGGCAGCCAATCCATGACTCTCTCTCATCATGGATGTTTCTATCTCCCTCTCCCTCCCTCCCTGACATCAATAAAAAAACAGATTTAGAAAAAGAACTGCCAGTGCCTTAGGAGGTGTCCTCAGAGGACAACCTAAACATGCCTGAGCACCGCACCTAGACATGGGAGGGTCCGGGAAAGATGCTGACCTGCCCAGGGAAGGCAGAAACTTCCAGAAAGGGAAGCTGGAGGCTGGGGCGAAGGAGCACCTGATGTTCCTGATGCAGAAAGAAGAGTGGACCAGGCCTCTCAGTCACACTGGAGAAGAACGTAGCGAATCACCTGCAACAGACCTCCCGCTGGGCGCGACGTGGACAGTCATCTGGCTGCTGCCCGAGGACCTGTGTGCATTGCTCAGAGCTATGGGCACATTCATGCCTCACCACACACATCTGTATGCGCTAGGCTCAGACTCCCGAAGTGGGTCTTACAGCTCCTCCCAGCACCAAGGCAGTAACACAGCCATGGCCATGGTCACGGGAGGCACTGACAGCGACAAGCTGCCATGCTCTGCGCTCTGCTCTGTGCTACCCAGATGTTATCTCAGTGGTTCCCCAGGATGCAGGGGGACAGGAGAGCAAGGCCACAGCCAGCGAGCGGGCCGGGCCCCCAAGGTGACAGCCACGCAGACAGCGGCAGCCTCGCCCCGCTCGCAGGAACCCGCATGTGCCCTGACGGGGAATTGAACCTTGACCTCTTGGTCCATGGGTAGACACTCAACCACTGAGCCATGCCAGCCTGGCTAGAGCCATTGTTCTGAGTGGCGATTTAATGTTACTTAAAACATGTCACATGGAGGCCCTGGTGTGTGGTCACTGGGCTGCAATGTCAAGTGTGGACACTCAGGCTGTGGGGACTTCTTGTGGAAGTGAGTGATAATTAAACAAAGGTGTGAAAAAGTAAACGGATGAGGGAGGAACTACATGAAACTCTTAAACTATAAATATCTGTGTGTAGCATATTCGTTATGCAACAGGATTCTTCCCTTTTTGGAGAATTTATCAGGATAATCTCTATAAGGAAGCATGATAAATGTAAGTCCATGTGTGCATAGTCAATGTGTTCATGTTCTTTTAGGAATACATATATGCATATATATTTCAAGGCTAGGTACACACACATTGATAAGAGACTTCATATATAGATTTCCCACTTTCTGTCTGCTAGGATTTAAATTTTGTGGACAAAAATAAATACTATCCTGTGGTATTCCATTTGGTGTATAAAGTAAGACTTTCTCCCTGGGACATACATCTTCTCAGTGAAAATGTCCAGCAGGAGCCTACGTGAATAAAACGCTGCACACGTTCACCTTAGAAACATGAGGAAGCTGCTGCAGACATTCTGTTGTGGTGAGAGGCAGTTAGGATGTAAAAAACCCATCAATTCAGTTAAAATTCATTGTCTCGGGCACAGGAAGCGTCTGCGACGTCTCTGGCTTTGTGACTTGGGGTGAAGCAGCCTTAGGGGGTGCGTCGGTGCAGGCGGCGCCGCTGGCTGTTCAGTTGTGACGAGGGTCTGTGACATCTGCACCCATTCAGCCAGCAAAGACCCCACCGAGCGCCTCGGCCAGGCCCACGGCCATTCCTGACTGACACCACGTGGGGAATGAAGGCATCTATTCATTCAGACTTGGGTTCCACCACCACGTGATCATCCCGTGGGCTCAGAAGACAGGTGTGAGAATAGTGCTCCTTCTAACAGAACCGAAGCCGAGCACTGTCTGCGAGTGTGCGTCGGGCACCTGCGCATCCCACAGCACCGGCACCGCTGGCTGAGGTGCGAGCAGGAGGGGCCTCCTCGGGAATGCTAGTTAATCAAGAAAGTGGTTCGCGGCGTTGGAGGCAGGACCGCGATCGATGTGCGTTTCAATTAGACTCGGGCTCCCATGAACACCAACACTTCCTTCCACCTGAGCACTGAGCAGCCGCTGCCTGTAAATAGCCCCATGGGGACAGCGAGTCAATAGCTGGTGGAAAAACTATTTGAAGTGCATATATTTGAGTAAAAAAAGTCTTAGAAGTTTTTTTTCCAAATTTTTTTAAGGGAATGGAAGGGAGATGGAGAGAAACATGGATGAGAGAGGAATATCAATTGGCTGCCTCCTGCACGCCCCTACTGGGGTTCAAGTCAGCAACCCGGGCATGTGCCCTTTCCAGGAATCGAACCTGTGACCTCTCAGTGCATGGGGAGATGCTCAGCCAACGGAGTCCCACCAGCCAGGGCTCTTGAATTTTTTAAATTGCGTACACCGTGAGCCCTCCGCAGTGCTGTATTTGAGAGCTCAAGCTGGTGCGGGGTTGTTGTCCTTTCGCTGGACACACTTGCATGCCTGCCGGCCTTTGTGACTGTCAAGGCCCCAAGGCACGTGGCTCCTATGACCCTGGATGACCCAGGTGCCACCAGGAGGAGCGGAGACCCAGAGCCACGCTCCAGGGGGACAGGAAGGAGGCAGGCCCGCGGGCACAGGAAACAGGAGACCCGCGTCTGCCTTTCATTGCACCTCACGCTTGAATTCCGTTTGTAACAGGAGGGATTTTCATCAATGGATGGTCCCACCTTCCTTCATTCTTCGGAACAAGAGAGCAAACTGCTGATGGTTTTCAGAGCCGAGAGGTCGGACGGTCTGGGGGACCCTCCACGCCAAGGGAGGTGCAAAGTGATGGATGTTACAGTAAGTCTGAAAGGGCCTATTCTCTTTAGAATAAGACAAGAAAACCACAGCTCACGCATTGGAAAAGCTGGAAAATACTCTCACCATTGGCAATATCGGAAAGTTCTGAAAACCAAATTTCCCACTCAGTTCCCGCCTGACGCACCTGCCCCTGGGGTTTCCTGGGCAGGTGTGCATGGAGCACCTCCCTGAGGCTGTGCGGCTTTGTGGTATTTTTGTAGCGAGAATAGAAAGCGCATCCGGGGTCTTCTTACTCGAATACTTCACCCGCCTTGGTCACGTGGATCACTATGACTGACAGGTTGTATTTCATCGGGGGGCGTGCTAGGGGAGGTCCTGCGCACTGTCAGCCCTGCGGTCGAACTTGAGGAAACTTCCATCAGGCAGTTTCCTAGACAGGCCCCTGGCTGTGCCCCTCCCAGCCCTCCCCTCCTGCCCCCCTCCTGCCCTGCCCACCTTCTTCCGGGCCTGGACCTAGCCAGTCCCCAGCTCTGCCCTGCTCCCTCTGGGTCCAGACCCCAGGAGTTCTAGCACAGCATGCAGTGCATCCCTGGATGCCGAGGGGTAACAGTCATTCACAGATGCTATGGCAACCGCATAAACAGACTGAGATAACGGATCCTCAACCCCTGCGGCCAGACCCCGAGGGTCCCCCTCCATGTCTGAGGGGCCCCAGAGGGCCCTTTCAATGGGAGAGAGCCTCCTTGACCAGGAGTAGTCAAGGTATCTTGCTTTTTCTTTTTTAAAAAGTATTTTTATTGGTTTCAGAGAGGAAGGGAGAGGGAGAGAGAGAACATCAATGATGAGAGAGAACCATTGATAGGCTGCCTTCTGCACGCACCCTACTGAGGATCCAGCCCATAACCTGGGCATGTGCCCTGACCAGGAATTAAACCACTGAGCCATGCCACGCGTGGTGTATCTTGCTTTTTCAACCCCACACACGTGGTCCTGTGCACCCACCTGGAGGACTTCAAACAGGGCCCGAGGCGCGTGTGAGTGCTGGGCTCAGCATGCCGCAGATTTGGGGTTCGCTCCCCCCACCACCTGGGCAGCTCTGTGCTCAGATAGAAAAGACATGTCATCTCCCCCACATCGTCAGGAAGAGGGAGGAGGAAGACGGGTTCCCTTTGGGGCAGCGATGGGGGAGGGTGTGTGGCTGGGTGATGGGGGAGGGTGTGTGGCTGGGTGATGGGGGAGGTGTGTGGCGGGTGTGCTGGTTTAGTGAAGGCTCAGGTACCTGAGCAAGTGCTTGACCTCAGCTCTCTGGTTTAACCTTGTAGAACCCACCTGCCCCCCGGAGCCCGGGCCTTCCAGACTGTTCCACGTCCCTGGCTAAGGTCATCTTAGCATAGAAGTATCTATGCTGCCTAGACTGTAGATGAACTGCCCAGCGCACACTCCCCAGACCCTCCTCAGCGGGACCCGCTGTCACCTTTCCGCTGCTCTCGTGTGGGTAAGCTCACCGGCACCAGGGTCAGAATAATGGAGGACACACGTTCGGAACTAATTGTAAATGCCCCATCTCTCTTCAGAGCGGGGTGTGCTGATCACTGTGTGAAGCGCATGCAGAATCAATCGATACGTCCGTCGCTGCCTCTAAGGAGCATTTCTAAGGGCTCAGGGCTGAGGATCAGGCTTACAGGAGCCACCACGGCCTGAACCACCACGCTGCCCTCTGAGCAGAGGTAGCTTGGCGGCAATGGGCGGGGACAGGGACGCAGGCTGTACACTCAGAGGCCTCGCCCGGGCCTGCTGGGCTTCGGAGAGGCTTCCTTTTCCCGCTGAAAACCGGCCAGAGCTTTGGCCTCACACGGTGTTGGGGGAAT
>JAJQQW010000003.1:100563340-100815840 GCA_025583905.1 Ia io | reverse complement strand
TAGGGTAACAATGTCTTTCAAGAAAATAACATGTGATTCCCCGTGTTCCATAGTGAAAGGTGGAGTGAAATAAAAACAGAATTCATCCTGGACTTGACCACAGGCAGTTCTCCGTGACCTGGGAAACAGGTTTCCCTGTGGAACTGTAAGGTCAGACCCTGATGGGGTTTGGTGTGAGTCCGAGAGGCCTTGAGACAGTAAGTCTAGGCACCTGGGGTGAGAGGCTTTGCTGTAAAGGAGAAAAGGAAATAGGATCCCAACCTCCAGGGTATCTGGGCACAGGCGTTCTTAAACTCTGTAGCTATGGGAGCAGGGCTGTGGAGTAAACTGGTGGAAAGGGAAAGCAGATGGTAGAGAAGAGGACCGTGAGGGAGGAGCCATGCCTGGAGAGGACACAGGGGACTGTGATTTATGAGAAATGTGTGTGTGGCCTTCACCCCTGTCCTGGCACAGAGCCCCTAATACCACTGGCATTTCCTTTGTGTTAAGTTGTAAAGGTGTGTTTGTTGTGTTAATGAACTGGCTTTGGGGCTGAGCCAAAGGATGAATTCTGTTTTTATTTCACTCCGCCTTTCACAGGGGGAGGGGGTGCCCTGGGATCTAACTATGTGATTGGAGGATCAGACTGTCAGTACCACCCCCAGGACCCCAAGGGATGGCAGAGGGGCTAGAGCAGTGGTTCCCAACAGGGGGCACACACTCCACAGGGGGCAATTGGATTTTTAAGGGGGCAATTGGAGAATGAGTTATTCACAGTGAATTTTTTGCATTTCTAATAGTTCTAGGAGTATCCTATACAGCAAACCACAGCTCGGGAGTGGCTCTTTGGCCCCTTGAGTGTTCTAATGCCACTTCTTCAAAATAGACTCGCCCAGGCCAAAAACCGACTTCTGCGCATGGGCCACGAAGTTTCAATCACACTGTACGTGTGCACCTGCACGTGGTATTTTGTGGAAGAGCCACACTCAGGGGGCCAAAGAGCCGCATGTGGCTCACGAGCCGCGGTTTGCCGACCACTGGTATACAGTATATAAATATATATTGTGACATATTTATGCATTTCAGTTCTCTATTATATGTTTTGAAACTTTATTTGCTATTTTTTCATATCACTTCATGTTATTATTTTTTAACAATTTCTTAATGATTTCTTCCTCAGTTCTTCAGCTGTCCTTTCATTCTTTTATTTTTCTCTCTCATGGATTCCATGTTCTTTGGAAGCTTGTTTAGACCAAGTTCATGGTCTTTTAGGCTTTCTCCATGGGAATAGGATTTCACTTTTTGAAGAATAAGAACTATATGTCACAGAGCGGGGGCATCAGTGTTTTAGAGATGCTTAGGTGGGGCGTGGCCACAAAAAGGTTGGGGACCACGGGCTAGAGCTTCAATCAATCATCAGTGGCCAATGACCTAGCAGCCCTGCCTAGGCAATGAAGCCTCCAGCAAAGCCAGAAAGGATGGCCCAAGAGCTCCCAGGTTGGGGGTCCTGTGAAGATGCTGGGGAGAAGGAGGGGAAATGGGATCTCTGCACCCCACCCTTGTGCCCACACCCTGCCCTGAACACACCTTCCACCTGGCTGCTCGGAGTGACATCCTATATAATAAAACCCTAATATGCAAATGGACCGAATAGTGGAACAACCAGTTGTTATGACTTGCACTGACCACCAGGGGGCAGACACTCAATGCAGGAGTTACCCCCTGGTGGTCAGTGCTCTCCCACAGCGGGAGCACTGCTGGGCCAGAAACTGGGCTCATGATTGGCGAGCACAGCAGCGGTGGCGGGAGCCTCTCCTGCCTTCGCTACAGGCAGCCAGTAAGGAGCGAAGGGCCCCGGAATGCGAGAGCCTCAGACTATGAGAGGGGTGTCTGACGGCCGGCTTAGGCCTGGTCCCTGGGGTGATCGGGCCCAAGCCGGCAGGCAGACATCCCCCAAGGGGTCCCAGAATGCGAGAGGGTGCAGGCCAGGCTGAAGGACTCCCCCCGCCTCCAGTGCATGAATCTCGTGCACCAGGCGTCTAGCCCTTCCATAATAAGCCAGCACACCAGGGAAAAACTGGTTTCCTGAGTCCTGAGAGCTGCTCTAGAAAAGTAATCAAGGACAAGGGGGGACCTGAACCTTCCATTTGCAGGGTCAGTCAGGAGCCCAGGTGACAACATGCACTTGTGATTGGCATCTGCAGGAGGGGGTGGGGCTAGCCCTGGACTTGTGATTGGCATCTGTAGTAGGGGGTGGGGCTAACCCTGGACTTGTGTTTGGCATCTGCAGGAGGGGGTGGGGCTAGCCCTGCACCTGCGGAATCTGGGTAAACTGTCCCAATGGAGCTGAACTGTCAGCCACCCAGCTGGTGGCCAGAGAACCACTTGTTGATATGAGGAACCCATCCCCCACGTTTCTCCCACGCCCCCCATAAACTTGTGTGCAGTTGGATCCAGTATTGAGGAAGCAATTGCATAAATGGAACGGTTGCTATGAAAGAGGGAGGCCGAGAAGTGAAAGAAAATGAGTGATAGGAACGCTCTTGTTGTCTCATTTTCTCAGGAGGGGTCAATGGGGGGAAGGGCATATGTAATACTTCCAACAATAAAGAAGTGAAAAGAAAAAGAAGAACATGGCCATGCGCTGGGAGAGCGAAGGGGGTGCTGGTCGTTAGGAGAGAGACAGCATGGGAAACAGTCACGTCAGAGGGAAGACGACCAGGGAAGCAGGCGGACAGCGAGGTGCCGGTGCACCGTGTGTCATACATGTGAGCGCAGTCAGCACAGGTGTGCATTTCCCCCCAACCAGTTTCAGGTATTTTGATGCAGACAAAATGGGCAAAAGTCTATTTCATTCAGGGATGATGGGAAGAGAGGGTCCTACAATTATACAGCCTGGAGGCCAGGTTGGGTGGAGAGGGAACTGGTTCTCCTAGGCGGTGAGTAAAGAAAGCAGGTATTGCCAGCTGGTGTGCCTCAGCGGTGGAGCGTCCATCTATGAAGTAGGAGGTCACCATTAGATTCCCGGTCTGGGCACAGGGCCGGGTTGCAGGCTCCATCCCCAGTGGGGAGCATGCAGGAGGCAGCCGATCCATGATTCTCTCTCATCATTGATGTTTCTATCTCTCTTTCGCTCTCCCTTCCTCTCTGAAACCAATAAAAAAATATTTTAAAAAAGAGAGAGAGAAAGTAGATGAATAGGCAGGACTGCTCCGTGGGCTGGAGTCTTTGTGGGGAAATATCTGTTGGAATCAGGGGAGTGAGGAGGGGCTGTGAGGACAGGAGGCTGTGGCCGGAAGCTGTCCTCTCTGTGGGAGCTGAGGAGGCTGGAGAGTGGGTACCGTCTCTAAGGTTCACCCCTGGGAGAAGGGAACTTAAGACAAAATCGATAGGAGTGCGCAGGGCAGGGAGCTAAAAGGCCCGGGTGAGACAGGCTGTCTGCTGGGCCACTGCCTCCCCCCACAAGGACAGCAGCCCTGGTGATAAACAAAGGCTTGGCCAGCTCCTTAGCCCTCAGGGAGGGAGGAGGGAGCAGGACTGAGGGGACGCGGGGGGAGGGGGCGTGGGGTGGGAAGCAACTGCGCCCAGCCTGGGCTTCTTAGTGTAGCCTGGCCTGGCCACATGGGACTCAAAGGGAAGGAGTGCCCCTGGGGAGGGGTGGGAACCAAGGTCTGGAGTGAGGACCAAGGAGGAGCCGATCCCATCTCCAATCAGGGGTGTGTCTAGTGGGGACGGGAAAAAGGCAGACACCACTCGGAAGGCAAAGGACCAGCAGTGCCCTCAGGGGCCCCGAGACGGTCAGACACCTTCCCAGGGTGGACACCTCCGCACGGAGCCGGCTCTGAACTCCAACCCTTTACACCCACGGTCTGGCCTCCCCAGGGATGTCCCACGTGGGAAAGGAAGGGAGGAGAAGGGGATGTGAGGTGAAGGGAATAGACCCGGAGGCCACGTGTTTTCTGTTCCTAAGACACGTGAGCGCCTGGAGAACACAGCTCCTGCCCAGTTGGGGGCTGCCTCTGTCCGGATGCCTGGGGGGCAGGGAGCGGCCGGGAACCTCGCTCTGGGCCCCGGAACCAGCGAGGAAAACTGAAGCCAAGTCAGAGCCACGGGAAGAAATGAGCTAAAATATTTACATGGAAAATGACGGCTCCACGCTCCAAGGGTAGGCACTCCTTTGAAATGTATTTGGCACATTTTTGCAAAGCTGAAAGGGCAAAGTTAATGTAAATTTGACTGGAGCTGCTTTTCATTGCAAATGCATAGACATGCAGTGTTCTCCAGCAAAGCCTTCAAAATCTAAAAAAAAAAAATTTTTTTTGGAGAATTATGGTGAAAAATAAAATAGGAATTTAACCAAGTGGAATATTTCAACAATAATGCCTCACATTGCAAAGTATTATTGACTATTATTGACGGGCCGTTAGTAAACAATTGGGCTGGCAGTGACACGGGGCTCCCCTGAGAGCAAGCAGGACGGAGAGGAAGCAGCTGCGGCTCCCTGTCCCTGCCTTGGAAATACCAGCACGTTTCGGCTAACACGGGCTTGTCGAGTCTCCATGAATTTCAATGATGACGGATTCCTCAGGCGCACATTTGAAAGATGAGTTAGAGGGAGGTGGAACCATGTGAATGAAAATGGAAATAGAACTCGAATGTTATGCCTGATGATTTTTTACTTATCAAGATTCTGAACTTTTCCTAAAAATGGGATTTCTCATGTTGTCTTGCCTTGATTTTCCTGTCGTCAAATGCTGATCTGCTTTCACTCAGCAATGAACACAGACACGGAGGACCTCCACGCGGCCCTTCCTGAGAGCGTGGCGAGCCCAGGGGCAGACGCGCCCACATTACCACATCCTAATGTCTCCGTCTGCGTTTGGCACCTTCCACACTCATTGCCCCGCGTGGTCAGGCAACAGGAGCCGAGGGGAGAAACCACAGGCTCGACCAGCGAAGGGCCGTCATTGGTCCCAGGAGCTCCCAGGTGGCACAGACCCGTCGGCATGAAGGTTTCATCTGCCCGGAACATCAGACAGGACGCATGTCTGTGCTGATCCGCGTTTTCGGCACATATATGTTCTTAAAGGATCACGGTAGGAGGCACAGAGCACTCGGCTGGTGCAGGGACCACATGGGTGTGTAGCTCCTGTTGGCTGGCCTGGGGCCCTGATGCTCGGCCCAGTCCCTTCCGAGGGGGCTGTCCTACCACTGAAGGGTTACTCTGTATCTTTTTTTTCTCACACTTCTTATTTTTATTTATATTTATTTATTTTAATATATTTTTGTGTTGATTTCGGAGAGGAAGGAAGAGGGAGAGAGAGATAGAAACATCAGTGATGAGAGAGAATCAGGGATCCACTGCCTCCTGCACGCCACATGCTGGGGTTTGAGCCCACAACCTAGGCCTGTGCCCTGACCAGAAATCAAAACCCTGGACTCGTCAGTCCACCAACCAATGCTCTATCCACTGAGCCACACCCACTTTATAGAAATAGCATTTTTTACAATAGAAAACTAGATGGGGGCCCTAAAATATGTTCAATAACTTCATGGTCCATGTGATGGCCTCTCCCGATAGTTGGAAAGTACACGCATAAGAAATTCACACAATAACACTTTCCTACTCACAGTGCACCCCCAGCCACACACGCACACACACGCACGCACACGCACGCACACATACACACACGCACATGCACGCACACACGCACACACGCACACACACACACACACACACACGCCATTCCTTGGCCTTGTCTTTATTTCTACTGATATAGTTCCAGACTCCTTTCATCAAATTCTGCCTTATTGTTTTTAACATCTGCATGATATTTCTTATTATGCTGTCTCAGGGCAAACGCTTTTTAAATCCGCTTGATTCTTGATGGGCATTGCTTTGTTTTTATCTTTTCAGAATCACCACCAGTGTTCCACTGACACCCTTGCTCACGTCTTGAGATTTTTAAAAAGTGTATTCCATAATTTAAATCCCTAATCCTGGAATTGCTCATCAAAGTTTAATGTGCATTTAAAGGCAGAGATCGAATGGCTGTTGTCCTCCAAAGCGTTTGGCCAGTTCAGCTTCCCGCCTGAAGTGCAGGGCGTGGCGCTGGCCCCGCTCATGGCGTCGCCTGCCCGTGGGCAGAGGGAGCACTCACTGGTGCCCAGAGACGTGGTCTTCCTGAGGCTGGCTCCTCCCCACGTGTCTATCGGGCGTCTGTCTGCCTGGAGACCTTTCAGTCACACAAATTGCTCAGTTTTCTGTTCAGCCGTTTCTTTTCTTCATTGATTTGCATAAATTTGTTGTCACTAAAGGGAATACACTGTGATACCTATCATGTAATTCATATCATTTATAAATGTTTCCCCAGGACCTGTGCTAGGAACGGTATCCATCTAAAAGATATTGAATAATTTTAATGCTAAAGTCCTTAGAATAATTAGAATAATTCATGATTGATAACAGGTACTAAATGTTCTGTAGATTTTATTACTATTAATAGAACTTTAATCCAAAGAATGTGTGTGTGTGTGTGTGTGTGTGTGTGTGTGTGTGTGTGTACTAGAGGCCCAGTGCATGACATTTGTGCACGGGGGAGGGGGGTCCCTCAGCTTGGCCTGCACCCTCTCCAATCCAGGACCCTTTGGGGGATGTCCGAACTGCCTCTTGCAATCTGGGACTGCTGGCTCCTAACCGCTCGCCTGCCTGCCTGCCTGATTGCCCTTAACTGCTCCCCTGCTGGCCTGATTGTCCCTAACCACCTCTGCCTTGCCCCACACCCAGGATCCAGGATTCCTTCCCTATGGCCAGCCAAAGGCACCCAGGATCTGGGCCGGCTTCGCCCAGGCTGGCCACAGCCGCAGGGGACCATGGGCGGGTGGCTTCGCCCAGGCCACAGCCTCAGGTGTCCAGGACCATGGGGCGGGCAGCTTGTCCTTCTCCCAGGCCGCAGCCTGGCCAGTCCCCATTCTTCTCTTGCGAGCTCATTTATGCCTGGCTAGTTCCCCATTCCTCTCTCCCCAGTGTTGAGTGTCTGAGCCATTACAGCATGACAGCATGAGGGCGTGATGACCATTTGCATATTAGCTCTTTATTATACAGGATATACATATGTTTCTACTCTCTTTGATATCTTATATGTTTTAATTATATTGATTTTTTATCCACTTGCATGAATATGTCAGGGTTATTTCTGTGAGCACACAATCACTATTTTTTTCATAAATTCTCTTACCCTCACTGATACAAATATTAATGTAATCCCAACACTTGTATACTCTTGGGGTTGCTTCAGAATGATGGCACCATGGGTACACATGAAACAGCAAACGGTGAGAGGCAAAGCAGCGTCCCTGCTCAGCCCATGTACCAGTCTTCTCTGAGCCCACCAAGACTCATTGACATCAATGTTAAATGTTGCCACGGGCATTTTTTACATCTGTTCAAGTCATCATGTGGTAACATCTCTCTGTCTAATTACTATGCATAATGTAATTATATCCACACATCTGGACAGAAGCATTCGCTGCTTTGAAACTAAATTAAATTTAATTATTTAAATTATGTCATTAAATAGTTGTATCTAGTTGTCTATATACCAAATCACCCTTGTATTCTATTTTTCTTTTTTTACATAACGATTCAATATTTGTATATATTGCAAAGTGATCATCACTATAAGTCTAGTTATTTTTCTTGTGATGAGAACTATTCAGATCTATTCTCTTAGCAAATTTCCAAGAGGCAGCAGAGCCTTGTTAACCGTGGTCACCGGCTGCACACCCACCCCCAGGACTTAGTTACGTTATCGCTGGAGGTTTGACCTCTGGATTCCTTCATGCCTTCTGCCTTGTGCCCTTGACTTGAACAAACACTATTTGGTCATCAACGTATGGTTTTGTCATGTGCTCCTATACTGTATGTACTGACTGTCTTCACAGGTCAGGGTGTGTGTATGTGTGTGTATATGTGTGCATGTATGTGTGTGTGTGTGTGTGTGTGTGTGTGTGTGTGTGTGTGTGTGTGAAAATTTTCCTCCTTGATCTATTTTTGTCAGGATTGAGTTGGCAACTAAATATTATTTGTAGGGTTTTCTCCTTTGCATGTTTTCTAACCAACTATAAATGCCTACAATGAGGTGCTTGCTGGTGTGGGGTATCAAATGAACTCAGGCAGCTTCAACCTTCCACATCCTAACTTGGTGTTTGGTCTATTTGATATGTTATTAGTGAAGAGTGATGTACACAACTCTGTTTCTGTTATCCTGTGTTTCTTCATTTTGCGTGATCGGATTTTGGCCCGATTTGGGCGTGCACATTGGTGACAGCTGTGCTCCATGTTATGTAAGGGGGGCAGGGCAAGCTCTGTGGGGGCTCCCCACACTTCTTGGCTGTGTGGCCCGGGGCTGAGCTGTGAGGAAGGGTCCCTGGGCTCCTGTGCCCTCTGCTACTCAGTAGATTTTGGTGAGAGGTCAGAGAGAGAGGAGCCTGGGTTCGAGTTATTTATTCACTCGGACTCTTCACTGAGCGTTTGCTCGCTGAGAAACTCTATGCCCGAGGTCCTTGTGGAAATAAACAAGTGGTAATTGTCTAGCACTGAAGCTCCCTAAGATGGCACACAAAGCACTTCAATAACTTAAAGGGACATCGTGGAAATTGGGTAGCAGTTGGGGGCTTTAAAAGTCATGGGAGTCCAGAAAGTAACATGTGAGTGTGGGGCTACAGGCGTTCCTGCGAGAAGTCTGGGATAGACCCAAGCTTCCTGCCTGGCTGACCCTGAGTCTGTGCAGGAGCGGAAAGTAAAGGCTGACGCAGACCTGCACACGCCCACAGCCCTGAGGGCACATACCATCCACCACACACACACACACACACACACACACACACACACACACACACACAAAGCACCGTGACAAAGCGCACAGGCTGCTGGGGACACAGTGGTCCAGTCAGCGAACTCCCACGATGGTCACCAGGCAGAGGTGAGAGACCTCACATGACAGGACGCAGACGTGACCAAAGGAGAGCAGCAGAGTCATTAAACAAACAACGAGAACCACACTCAGCCCAGCGTGGCCACAGCAGACTATCAGCATGTCCCCCGTTCAGCGAAAATCACCAGCCACACACAGGAGCGAGAAGGGTCGCTCATTCACAGAAAAAAGGAAGAGAAAAAGGCAATGGGAACTGTTCTTGAGAAAGCCCAGCTGCCGCACTTATTAAGGACATTACATCAGCGTATTTAAGTAAGTTCGGTAACCTAAAGGACACCACTTCCAAAGAGCCGAGTGGGAAACAGCATAAGGAGACAGCGATAAAGACACAGCTCTAAAAACTGCCGTGGGTAGCATCGTACCTAAACTTCAGTGTTCACCGGAGGGACTCACCAGCACATTCAAAGTGAAATAAGAGCAAACCCCTCAACCCCGTTACAGGGAAAGTGAATGCTGCATTTTTCCATGTATAAGACGCCCCCACTTCCCAACACAAAATTCAGAAATCACTATTTTAAACATTTTGCTGGTTCTCCTCTCCAGCCTCCATCTTTTCCTGGCATCTTCAAGAGCTGTTCTTCCTGTTTTCTCCGCTGTCTGCTCACACCCTCTGTGGGAGGAGGTCCACATGGTCTCTCTGCAGCTCGGTTTCCATGCTCTTTTGCACAGCGGATTACATTCGGTTTGAATTTTGCAGAGTAAGACCATGGCTTACCCATATTTATCTTTTTATTTCTGACATCGTTATGGGCTCAGAACGCTCCGGTCCCTGTTGCATCTGTGCACTCTCCACCTCCACCTCCAGTTACAGCATCAGCTGACCTCAGTAACAATAAGGCCCATGATTGGAGGAAGCCTGTTTGACAAAGCCTGGGCAGCTAGGCACCCACGGGGCTCCCTCCTTGGCTGACTTCCCTGTATAAGATGCCCCTCGATTTTCAGGCTAAGGATTTTAGAAATATATAGCGTCTTATACACGGAAAGATACGGTCTACAGCCTGAATAACAGAAATCAGCAAATCAGGAAGAAGGGGACCATGAAGGACGTCATCAGCGTTAGCATGTATAGTCCCAGGAAAGAGGCAAGAGAGTATGAGGCAGAAGGAATATTGGAAAACATAATGGCTCAGCGCTTCCCAATATTGAGAAAATCCTTAATCTACACACCCAAGCAACTTCACAAGCTTAAAGTGAGAGCAACTCAAAGAGACGCCCACCCACACAGGTGACAGTGGACGATGGAGAAAGTAAAAGGGGATGAGCATCCTAAGAGAGCCACTGAAATGGAGCCGGAGGTGCTCAGGGAGGCCGGACGGAGGTGCTCAGGGAGGCCGGACGGGGTCGCGGGGCCCAGCCATCCTCATCCTGGAGCAACCTCCACGGCCATGGACACACAGGCGGGGCCTCATCCTGAGGCTTCACCCCTGCACTCGGTCATGAAGGAACCCGTCACTGCCTACCAGCCAGCAGTCCTTCCTGGAATGAAAAGATGCAGACAGGTTGCCGTTTGCCCGTATACACGTGGCCTCTCGTCTCCCTCCAGAGCCCAGCAGTGCTGTGACCTGAATCTGTATTTCTCATCCCGCAACGCTTTCGCTCACATGCGGGCCTTTGTGCTTGAGGAAAGCTGACCCTCTTCTGAGGTGAAGATGGCTACACCATCCAGGGCCAGAGATTAAGGGACAGAAATGAAGGCGGCAAAAGAAAACAACCCAGCGCATAAAAGGGCCCTCGGAAGGCGTAACCATGGATTTCCTCAGAACCCATGGAAGTCGGGAGGCTGTGGGTGACATGTTCAAAGTGCTGAGAGAGGAGGTCTGCGTACCAGAAACTCCACAGTCAGCAAAACCATTCTCTGAGGATAAAAGAGAAATGAAGACATTCCCAGATAAACCAACACAGGGAAGATGTGTCTCTTGCAGTCCTGCCTTCCCACGAACACCCAGGGACTCCTCAGGGCGAGATAAAAGTGCAGTCGCCAGCAATCCTCATTCACACAGAGAACTGGGGCGCTGGTCAAGGAGTTACGGGTGAGCATGATAACAATATGAATACACATTGGTTTGTAACTGTTTTCCTCTCTCTTATTTAAAATACAACTGCTTAAAGCAGGAATTATAACCCAGTGCTGGTGGGCATAAAAGGTATGAATGTGTGATTTGACTGAAGATAACAGCACAGGAGAGGAGAGGAGGGGGCTGTATCGGGCAATGCTTTCTGTATATTTTTAAATAAAGTTGGTATTAATCAGAGCAAGATTATTTTAAAATGAAAATTGCAATCCTCGGAGTGAGGACAAAAATTAATAAAAATATGTAGTAAAATAAACAACTAGGAAATTAAAAAGCTACATAAGATTATGTCTATATATAAAATACTAGAGGCCCAATGCACCAAGATTTGTGCAAGAATGGGCCTTCATTCCTCTGGCTGCCTGCACCACCTTTGCTCCGGCCAGAGCCTCGTTTTCGCTCAGCCCCGGAGCCACCTTTCCACCTTCCCACGCTGCCCAGAGGCCCGGAGTGGCTGGGGCATTCCGCACTGCCCCCGGCTGCTCAGTGCCTTCATATGCAAATTAACCCACCATCTTTGTTGGGTTAATTTGCATACTCACTCCTGATTGGCTGGTGGGTGTTGCGAAGGTACGGTCAATTTGTAGCTTACTCTTTTATTAGTGTAGATAAGGTAGTGATGGAGGAATAGAATAACAAGAATACACAGGACATATAGAAAGCAAATAGCAAAAGATGTAAACCCTACTTCATTTGTAATTGCATTAAACATAATGAATTAAATGTTCCAATAAAAAAAAAAGAGATTGACGAAATGGATAAAAACCATGACCCACCTGTATGATGTTTACAACAGAATAATTTTAGAGTCAAAAGCACAAATAGGTTAAATAGAGGTAAACGTATAGAAAATAGATGTACCATGCAAACAGTCACAAGGGGGATTACCAATATCATGAAAATGGGCTGTAGAATAACACCGGTAAGTAAAGAAAGGGTATTTCATAATCATAATAGTTTCATTCCACCAGGCAGCTATAATAATCATAGACATATACATAACTAACAACAAAGACAAAAATAAAGAAACACTTCAGCAATAATATTCAGAGACTTCCGTGTCACAATTTCAGCAATAGACAAAAATCTCGGGAGAACATCTTCTAGAGATAGAAGACTCAAACATTCCACGCCATCATTCTGAAACATTCTCTAGCACGGATAAGACCTTAGGGGAAAACAGTCTTCCTGATTTGAAAAAGATTGAACTCATGAAGTGTATTTTCTCTGACCTACATGGAATGAAAATAGGAATGAATAACAAAAGGACATTTGAAACTATATAAAAATTATGAGACACACTGCATACTTAGTAGTTGAATAGAGATGAAAAATGAGATAAGAAATAATTAGAAAGTAATTGAAGATGAATTTTCAAAATACCAAAGTGTGTTGGATGCAGTTAAAACCATGCCTAGAGGGAAATGTGTAGCTTTAAACACCTGTATGACAAAGAATCTAAAATCAGCCCTGGCCAGTGTGGCCTGAGACCTCTTCGTGCCTGGTACTCGCTCAGACATCTGTGTGGCCCTGGCCGCTGCTCAGTGGCTGGGGCATCACCCCTTGCACCAAATGGTTGAGGGTTTGATTCCCAACCAGGGGGCACACTTAGGTTGTAGGTTCAATTCTGGTCGGGATGCATGCAGGCGGCCACTGGTCAATGTTTCTCTCTCACATCCATGTCTCTCCCTCTCTCTCTCTCTCTCTTCCTCCCTCTCTCTAAAATCAATAAACATATCCTCCTGCGAGGATAAAATAACCTGTGTGATTCAGGGCTGCCATTCGTAACCATCATTGGTTAGGTGACAACAAGGGTGGTTGGTGGAGAGTTGGTGTCTCGGGACCTGCGAGGAGGAAGGAAGGGGAGGGAGGGGAGCAGGGAGAAGCAGAGGACGGGGTGTTGGGGGGGAGAGACTCTCGAATGACATGTGACACTTGCGGCTTCAGGCTGATCCCACAAGGTGTTCAGGAACCAGGGGCTGAGGGTCACCCCGCACCACCCGCACCCACGGGGGAGGCTGGCTGGGGTCGGCCGGTTCCTGGTGATGCAGAAGCCAACAGGCAAAGCCTTCTCAGGTGGAGCACCTTCCCTGATGCCCACATCTCGCTCTCAGGGAAAGGTGTGGGATCCAGTGAAGGCAGGAAGGGGCCTGAGGCTCCGGGGAGCTGGAACCCTAACTTCCTGAGTCAAGTGGGCTGATGCTGAGAGAGGACAGGCCTCCCCTAAAGGGCGGTCAGGGCCACAGGCCCCGGGGCACGCATGCAGAAGGGGGACCACTCACTTCCCGGGTGCAGAGCTGTGGCTGCAGAGACCGTGTGCTCACGCAGGGAAGGCCTGTGCCCCTCTGCAGGGCTGAGCAGGCTAAGGCTGAGCCAGGTCCCAGGGGCCCTGCTGAGTGCCCTGCTGAGTGCCCTGAGGATAGCAATCCAAGCCACGCAGACCCCGGTGTGGGCACCGCCCTGTGTCCCCTTACAGCGCAGGGTGGGGGTGGAGGACTCCCCAAGGCCGGCAGCCTCTGGGGTGCAGGTTGTAACCAGAAGCCCCAGAGCTCGCCCCTCAGCGGCCCCCCTGGAGGCAGCCCTGGTGTTAGCCTAGCATCTGCCAGGACTGTCTCACTCCTGGAAAGCCTTCCTCCTCCTGACCCCCCGACAAAGGGACAAGGTCAGTGCCTCGCTGCTGCTGGGTCCTGGTCATCACACAACCCCCCACTGGCTGCCCCGCGTCTCCCCAGGACTGCGAGGTAGTGGGGTGCCGGGGCAGCTGCAGCCCCTCCAGGCCCTCTTGCTCTGGGTCAGACGCCCGGTCCCCCCACAGGCAGGATGGGGCTGCGCGCTAATTGGGGAACTTCAAAGCCAGTTCCTGAAGTTCCAAGGCCTCCAGCTCACCGACTTCCCTGCCAGCCCTGTTCGTCTTTTTCTAAAGAAAAAATAACAGCTCTTGGAATCAATGAAGGGCTTTGGTTTTGATGTTCCTGTTGGTTTTTTCCAAGGAGCACGAGCAGGGAGGGCAGATGTGGTAGCGTGCCTGAGCCTTGAAGGAAGCGAGAGAGAGAGAGAGAGAGAGAGAGAGAGAGAGAGAGAGAGAGAGAGAGAGAGAGAGAGAGAGAGAGAGAGAGAGAGAGAGAGACTGATGAGAGAGACACATCGATTGGTTGCCTCCTGCATGCACCCTGACTGAGGCCAGGGAATGAGCCTGCAACCCAGGTGCGTGGACTTGACTGGGAATCAAACCCATGACCCTTTGTTCTATGGGCCGATGCTCTAACCACTGGGCACACTGACCAGGCAGCTCTGCTACTTGAATCTGGTTTGGTTATAGGGCAGTGGTCGGCTAACTGCGGCTCACGAGCCACATGCGGCTCTTTGGCCCCTTGAGTTTTTAGCAAAGGCCAGCTTAGGAGTACCCTAATTAAGTTAATAACAACGTACCTACCTATATAGTGCAAGTTTAAAAAATTTGGCTCTCCAAAGAAATGTCAATCATTGTACTGTTGATATTTGGCTCTGTTGACTAATGAGTTTGCTGACCACTGTTATAGGGGCTTTGAAGGTCACTCTAAGAGGATTTTGTTCACGTGAATTCCATGGTTATCACTCCACTCCAGGGCGAGGGGGGTAGGAATCGGCATATGCTGGCGGGTGGGGGACTGGCCCTCCTGTGCACCGGGGTTTAGGGAGTGGCCTCCCCGCCTCCCTGCCCCTCTGTCTGCTCCCACATCTTCCTTTAACTCCTGTTCTCCAACCAGGTTTGAGCGCAGCTGCGAGCTGACTGGAGGGCCTGGTGTGAGAGGCTTTTATCCACTAGATACCAAGTCACCTCAATCCCGGGACCACCCCCGGGGTCTGTGCTCTTCATGTCCCACCTGTGGGGAGAGGTGCTCACTCTCCAGTCACACATGTGCATGGATTTCATATCTGCTAGGAACATGGCTAAGGCCGTCCACGGATCCCATCAAACATGTATTAAACTTCATATCATAAAGTAAACCAGACAGGCAAGCATTAGAGTGAAGAGCATAATGAGCCTCATGTGCCTGTTACTCTCAGTTTTTTAAAATGTGGTTACATTTGCTGCATGGATCCAACGTTTCTAAATTCAATTTTTGATAATGCATTTTAGAGGAAATGCCAGATGCCACGTTCCACTCCACACACGTCAACATGCCAGGTACCATGTTCTACTCCCACACACATCAACATGCCATATGTTATGTTCCACTCCACACATGTCAACATGCCAGATGCCATGTTCCACTCCCACACATGTCAACATGCCAGGTACCATGTTCTACTCCCACAAACATCAACATGCCATATGTTATGTTCCACTCCACACATGTCAACATGCCAGGTACCATGTTCTACTCCCACAAACATCAACATGCCATATGTTATGTTCCACCCCACACATGTCAACATGCCAGATGCCATGTTCCACTCCCACACATGTCAACATGCCAGGTACCATGTTCTACTCCCACACATGTCAACATGGCAGGTACCATGTTCTACTCCCACACACGTCAACATGGCAGGTACCATGTTCTACTCCCACACACGTCAACATGGCAGGTACCATGTTCTACTCCCACACACGTCAACATGCCAGATGCCATGTTCCACTCCCACACATGTCAACATGCCAGGTACCATATTCTACTCCCACACACGTCAACATGCCATATGTTATGTTCCACTCCCACACATGTCAACATGCCAGGTACCATGTTCTACTCCCACACACGTCAACATGCCATATGTTATGTTCCACTCCACACATGTCAACATGCCAGGAACCATGTTCTACTCTCACACATGTCAACATGCATCTCAAAAACTGGACTTTTTCCTCTATAACCAGAAGGTAACTATTAAGTTAATAGAACTAACAGTAACTCCTTGTTGCCCACGCCATCGTCATGTTTGCACCACGTTCTCACATGCTGTTTCAACCCCGGTCTGTCTGCATCCAGATGCCAACACGTCTACCAAGTATGCAGCCATGCTTCAATGAAGAAAGAACTTGAACATGAACAAGGTATTCACGGAGAGTGGGAGACACCCCAGTGGGCAGGAGACTTGCTGGAGGTCCTGGGGTTACAACATGAAGGCCCTCAGCCGGGAGGGCGGAAGCACCAAGAGCTCCTTTTCCTTATTTGTACCAGGGCCCCCGGGCACCTGGGGAGGGAGATGAAGCAGCTGCGGAGCTGACACTCTGGAGCAGTCAGTACCATCACCCTGCTGGTTAAGATGAATAACGACCAAGGAGGAGTAAGAACAAAGAAACAAGCACAGACGCACTGCTCTTAGTTGACCTACTCAGTGTGTTGGGCGCTCTGTGGCGACAGTAGAAACAAAACTAAAACAAAGTAGAAAAGAGAATGTCCCATCAAGTGATGTCCCACGGACCGCCTGTGCTTGAGGGACTATGTTTGAAAGTCATACATACAGCCTTAGCTGCATTGGCTCAGTGGATAGAGCATCCGCCTGCACACTGAAGGGTCCCAGGTTCGGTTCCAGTCAAGGGCACATGCCCAGGTTGCGGGCTCCATCCCCAGTAGATGTATAGGAGGCAGCTGATTGATGATTCTCTTTCATCATGGATGTTTCTATCTCTCTCCCTTGGGTGTGTCCACTTGTCACTGAGGGAGGAGGGGGCGTGTCCACTTGTCACTGAGGGAGGAGGGGGGTGTGTCCACTTGTCACTGAGGAAGGAGGTGGGGGCGTGTGTCCACTTGTCAATGAGGAGGAGGAGGAGGGGGCGTGTCCACTTGTCACTGAGGGAGGAGGGGCGTGTCCACTTGTCACTGAGGGTGGAGGTGGGGTGTCCACTTGTCACTGAGGGAGGCGGGGGCATGTCCACTTGTCACTGAGGGAGGAGGTGGGGGTGTGTCCACTTGTCACTGAGGAAGGAGGAGGAGGGGGCATGTCCACTTGTCACTGAGGGAGGAGGGGCATGTCCACTTGTCACTGAGGGTGGAGGGGGTGTTTCCACTTGTCACTGAGGGTGGAGGGGGTGTGTCCACTTGTCACTGAGGGAGGAGGGGGGGTGTGTCCACTTGTCACTGAGGGGGAGGGGGAGTCACTGAGGGAGGAGGGGCGTGTGTCCACTTGTCACTGAGGGAAGGAGGAGGAGGGGGGCATGTCCACTTGTCACTGAGGGAGGAGGGGCGTGTCCACTTGTCACTGAGGGAGGAGGGGCGTATCCACTTGTCACTGAGGGTGGAGGGGGTGTGTCCACTTGTCACTGAGGGAGGGCATGTCAACTTGTCACTGAGGGAGGTGGGGGTGTGTCCACTTGTCACTGAGGAAGGAGGAGGAGGGGGCATGTCCACTTGTCACTGAGGGAGGAGGGGTGTGTCCACTTGTCACTGAGGGAGGAGGGGGCATGTCCACTTGTCACTGAGGGAGGAGGGGCGTGTCCACTTGTCACTGAGGGAGGAGGGGCGTGTCCACTTGTCACTGAGGGAGGAGGGGCGTGTCCACTTGTCACTGAGGGAGGAGGGGGTGTGTCCACTTGTCACACCACTTGTCACTGAGGAAGGAGGAGGAGGGGGCATGTCCACTTGTCACTGAGGGAGGAGGGGCGTGTCCACTTGTCACTGAGGGTGGAAGGGGTGTGTCCACTTGTCACTGAGGGAGGAGGGGGTGTGTCCACTTGTCACTGAGGGAGGAGGGGGGTGTGTCCACTTGTCACTGAGGGAGGAGGGGGTGTGTCCACTTGTCACTGAGGGAGGAGGAGGGGCGTGTCCACTTGTCACTGAGGGAGGAGGGGTGTGTCCACTTGTCACGGAGGGAGGAGGGGTGTGTCCACTTGTCACTGAGGGTGGAGGAGTGGGCGTGTCCCCTTGTCACTGAGGGAGGAGGACGGGGCATGTCCACTTGTCACTGAGGGAGGAGGGGGCGTGTCCACTTGTCACTGAGGGAGGAGGGGGCGTGTCCACTTGTCACTGAGGGAGGAGGAGGGGGCATGTCCACTTGTCACTGAGGGAGGAGGGGGCGTGTCACACTGAGGGAGGAGGACTGGGCATGTCTACTTGTCACTGAGGGAGGAGGAGGGGGGGCCTGTCCACTTGTCACTGAGGGAGGAGGCGGCGTGTCCACTTGTCACTGAGGGAGGAGGGGGCGTGTCCACTTGTCACTGAGGGAGGAGGGGGCCTGTCCACTTGTCACTGAGGGAGGAGGGGGCGTGTCCATTTGTCACTGAGGGAGGAGGGGGCGTGTCTACTTGTCACTGAGGGAGGAGGAGGGGGCATGTCCACTTGTCACTGAGGGAGGAGGGTAGTGTCCACTTGTCACTAAGCTCTCACTAAGCCAGGTGTCATGACCAGGCCTGTGTATTTCTCGGAAAATGTTTTCGAAGAGACATGGTGGCTGACAGTGAACTTGCTACCACATCCCGGATGGGGTTGATGCTGTATTTCAGATTGTGTAAACGTTTACTTATTTAAAGTGACCGATCATGCTTAGCTCCTTGCATGTCTTCTGAAATCCGTGTTTCCTAGTTTTCAAAAGGTAAGGAACATCCCTGACTAAGGGTGCATTTTGGCACGATGGTGCTGGGTCCCCGGGCGGGGATGCTCCTCGGAGGGAGCTTGGTCTCCTTTAAAAGGGTGTCGTTTTCTCTGTTATCATTCAACACCTTTGCCTTCTGTATCAGCTAATGTGCCATTAAAGCTCATCTTCTATGTTAATGAACCAAATAAAATCCACGGGGCTTGTATTATTCAACACGCATTTGCAAACATTGTTTAAAAGCTCGTGTTGAGCAAATGTGTTTCCTTCTCTGCTTGTGGCATTTTCCTGGGCACGGAGATCCACAGCTTCCCCCCACAGTGTCAACCCCCACAATCTCACCCCACAGGGCCCCCCACAGTGTCAGCCCCCACAACCTCACCCCACAGGGCCCCCCACAGTGTCAGCCCCCACAACCTCACCCCACAGGGCCCCCCACAGTGTCAGCCCCCACAATCTCACCCCACAGGGCCCCCTCCAGTGTCAGCCTCCACAATCTCACCCCACAGGGCCCCCACAGTGTCAGCCTCCACAATCTCACCCCACAGGGCCCCCCACAGTGTCAGCCTCCACAATCTCACCCCACAGGGCCCCCCACAGTGTCAGCCCCCACAACCCACCCCACGGGGCCCCCCACAGTGTCAGCCCCCACAATCTCACCCCACAGGGCCCCCCCCAGTGTCAGCCTCCACAATCTCACCCCACAGGGCCCCCACAGTGTCAGCCTCCACAATCTCACCCCACAGGGCCCCCCCCCAGTGTCAGCCCCCACAACCCGCCCCACAGGGCCCCCACAGTGTCAGCCTCCACAACCGCGCCTTAGCTGAGAGCACTTCTTAGCTCCTCTTTCAGTTTTTACTTCAAATCCTTCCCCAGGAACATGCTGTGCCCACGCTTTACTCGGGCCGTTTTATGTTCCTGAATTTCACCTCTGAGCTCACAATGCCCTTGGTCCCCTGGCCTTTCCGCCTCTTGTTTTCCATTCTTTCTATGTTTGTATTCATGTGTATTAATGCTGAAGGGTGGAAAGTGTGCTTACTAATGGAAATGACTGCTCTTTCAAACACACATGCGCGCACACGCACATGCACACACATGCATACGCACACACAGGCATGTGCACACACATGCACACGTGCACACGCATGCACAGACACACTCGTGCACACACACAGGCACACTCGCAGACACACACACGTGCACACACGCACACACGCACGCACACACACAGCTGTCTCCTAGATTATAACTCAGTGGGGGCTGTTTATCCAAAGCTGCCAACGACCTGATCCCCCCCTCTTTGCAGAAGGACCAGAAGCTGTTGGACGTCTCCTGGGCAGTCTCTGCGTTGGCGCCCCTTTCACCCTGTTTCCGTTCTACGTCAGCACCCTAGGCAGCCACTGTGGACAGTCCTCAAAAATTAAAGATAGGGTCCCTTAGACCCATCCCCTCCAGTCCTGAGCATGTACCCAAGAGCCCAGACACTCCCGTGAGAGAATACAGGCACCCTATGTGCACGGCGGGGCTCTCTGCAACAGCCCCGCTATGGAGCAGCCCGAGGGCCCTCATCCGACGAGTCGATAAACAGAGGCGCCCACAGACACATGGACTGTGACTTGGCCATGAAGAACGAAACTTTGCCACTTGCAACAACACGGACAGACCGGGAGGGTATTGTGCTAATTGAAGGGCGTCAGACAGAAAAAGACAAACACCATTGATTTCATTTCAATGTGGAATCCAAAGAGCAAAATCAATGAATAAACAAAACAGAAACCGACTCGCAGACACTGAGGACAGACGGAGGGTGGTCGGAGGGGAGGGGTGGGGGCTGGGTGAAAAGGTGAAGGGGATGAAGAAGTACAGAGGGGCAGGCACAGGACAGGCACAGGGATAAAGTATAGCACAGGGAACAGAGTGAATAATATTTAGTAACTAACTATGCATGGTGCCCGGGGGGACTGGAACTATCGGGGGGACAGGGTCACGTTTAAAAGTATACGATTGTCTAACCACTATGCTGACCACCGGAAACCAATACAGAACAGTATCAAATGTAATTGAAACATAAAATTAAAAAGAAAGAACTGACCCCAAAAATGTGATCATGGGATACTTTACAGACTTTACAACGTCAGTAAAAAGATGTTTTTAAAAAGATTCGGGATTGATTATCTCTAATTCACAATTTGGGCCTAAAGGGGGTCCTGTCCATGCTGTAGCCTTTTTCCACGCGCACCCCACAGGCAGCCTCCTGGGGCCTCCCCTGTGGTTTCACTCACAGAGTGAAAGGTATCGCGCCCAAAATGTCTGAGAGCTGCCCCTTTAACGTCATGTACTTTATCCAAACACCAGGGATTCACTGTCTGCCATTCCTGTCCACGAAGGATGTTCAAAATGTAACCGGACATAAGCCCAACCAATCAGAAAATTGAAATGTTAAAATAATATGCTGGTTCGTGTATTAACCAGTATCAGGCGAGGCTCGTTGGTACATTGAACAGACTTGAAGAAGTGAGCTGTCTGTGCTGCGACGTGTGCAGTTTCCACAGAGAAAGATGGAATAACATACCTCATTCCTAGCACCGAGAACGGGGGAAGAGCTTCCATCCTTTTTGCAGAAAAGTGGAAAACGAACTAAGGGCTGCCCGTGCCCCTGGACCACGGCGGGGTTACACCCAGATGGACCCACGGCCGATTAAACGTTCTGTGAGTCGAAAACGCCTTGCCCGGCTGGTGTGGCTCAGTGGTGGAGCATTGACCGATGAGCCAGGAGATCACAGTTTGAACCAGTCAGGGGACATGCCTGGGCTGCGGGCTCCATCCCCAGTTGGGGGCATGCAGGAGGCAGCTGATCCATGATTCTCTCTCACCATGGATGTTTCTCTCTCTCTCTCCCCCTCCTTTCCTCTCTGAAGTCAAAATGAAAATGCCTTTCACACCCCTCACCCACCCACAGGAGCTCTGGGCCCAGCCCCCCTAAACGTGCTCGGAGCACTTACATTAACTTGCAGCTGGGCAAAACCATTGGACACGAAGCCCATGTTGTCAGAAGGTGTTAACTATCTTGTGTAATTCATTGGCCGAGTGTCCCAAACACTCTGGCCACGCAGCACCCTGAGCGTGGGCCGCTGACCCGCACCCGTGCATGGCTGACTGGGAGCCACACTCCCGCCGCTGCCCAGCCTCCCGGGAGGGGGTCCCAGGGCACGTCGCCAGCCGGGGCTCCACCAACACTCAATTCCAAGCGCGGCTTCTCCCGAGTGCGCACGGCTTTCACATGACGGTGAAGCTGGAGATCACAGTGAGACCATCACACATGGGACCGTTCCACGTGGTTATGACGGGACAGGGAGGCAGAGGGAAGCCAGGCACGACTCAGACACTTCGTTCTGAGCAGAGGGAAGGATGACGCTTCGACTCCCTGGTGTTGGGAAGACGGGGTGGGGGCCGGGTCAGGGCTGACGCGTGAACACGTGGACAGCACACCCATGTTCCTCTCTCTCCCCTCCCCGCTCTCTCTCTCTCTCTCTCTCTCTCTCCTCCCCCTCTTTCTCTCGAAAACCAGTCAACCAACAATCTGCTTACATCAGAAGGATTGTAAGAAGATTTCAGCAGTGCTGTCTGATGGAATGCATGCCCTTTGACCTCCCTGTGCCCTGTGCGTGCCCAGAAAGAGCTAGAGGAAGGGGCTCTCAAGGCTGCTGGGAAAGGCGGGGCCCTGCCACTGGAAAGGGACTTTCTAGAAGTCTCCGCGCAGAAAGAGCGGAGAGCTTCCCCAAGGGGTTCCTCCTCCTTCTCCCTGGCTACTGAGGGACCAGGCTGGGGAGCAGATGCCAGAGAACATTCTAGCGCGTGTTTGCCTTTTAAGTGAAGCACTAATTGGGAAGTTATCTCTGCCGGCCCGGTCTCAGCCACAGCTGCGGGGATGCCACGTGTGTCAAGGGCTATGGGATTCACCGCCGTCCTCTCATCTGCGAACTCCATCCCTCGGATCTCAGAAGTGAGAGGTCTGTATCTTTCTGGGATTTGTATTCAGACAAACTGCAAATAAGACCAGTTCTGGTGTTCACCGGAGGTGGACTGTTTAGTGTTTGAATTGCAACTTGCAGACCAACAACAAAACCTACAGCCCTGTTCCCAGTTCCTGTTCTTTAAAGGTGCTACCGCTCCCAGCCCCACCCAGTCCCAAGGACAGAGTGAGGCCTGCAACTGAGCAGCGCATCCTGGGAATAGAGTCATGGGGTGATGGGCAGAGGAGAGGGGGACCATGTCCTGGGTCAGGGGTGATGCTCAGAGGGGAGGGGGGATCAAGTCCTGGGTCAGGGGTGATGCTCAGAGGGGATGGAAGGAGGGACCAAGTCCTGGGTCAGGGGTGATGGGCAGAGGGGAGGGGAGGAGGGAGGAGAGAGGGTGGAGGGAGAAGGGTGGAGGAGGGAGGAGGGAGGATGGAAGAAGGAGGGTGGAGGAGGGAGGGTGGAGGGGGCACAGTGAGGCCATCCCTCTTCCCGGAAGGAGAGGAGCGATGCGGGAGGGAGGTAGGAGAATGCCTGTCCTGGATGAGGCCCCAGTGGTAGTTTCAGGGGAGGTGGCTTCATGCAAAAGCATCGGGACCAAGGCAGAGGCAGGGACGGGGAGCAATTGGCTCTGCACCCTGGGACCTGGCCTCACAGCGGGGACACCCTCAGGAGATGGGAAACTCGATTTCAAACCTCAGAGAGCCAGCCCCAGATCAAGGGCAGGATGTGACGCCTGTGAGGGACGAGGAGAGGCTGCCTGCCTGCGGATGCCCCGGAAACCGCGGGCACTAACGTCCGTGAGTGCACGGGGTCACCCCCAGAGCCGGGGTAGTGACAAAGACTTATTTTTATGTATATTTTTATTGATTTCATAGAGGAAGGGAGAGGGAGAGAGAGACACATCAGTGATGAGAGAGAATCATGGATCGGCTGCTCCTGCACGCCCCACACTGGGGATGGAGCCCACAACCCGGGCCTGTGCCCTGGCCGGGAATCGAACTGTGACCTCCTGGGTCCTAGGTCAATACTCAGCCACGGAGCCACTTGGCTAAGGCGGTAACGAAGACGCCATGTCTGTATAAACGCTCCGCTGTGTCAGTGCTGTTTAATGCCAGGCTGCGGGGAGGAACTCTGAGGGTAGGATGTTTACAGGGAAACCCTGCATCCCACCTGCAGAGGCCAATCAGGGCTGCAGCCCAGGTGAGGGGGAAGGGAGACTCACACCCAGAGGAGAGAGGAGGCCTCCAGGGGGCGGTCTGAGGGCAGAGGCAGAGGGAATGCCAAGGACCAGAAGGTCGGAACCTAAACCCGGAGTTCCCTTCTTGCCCCAGGAGAGGAAGGCCATGTGCAGCTGTGGGCGTGGGGGGCGCGTGGAGTGGGGGTGCTCCGGGATCACTCGCTCGGATTGAGGGGAGCAGGAAGGCGAACAGGCACTGATGAAGCACCAGGCACGCAGGAGAGCAAGGGAGCCTGTGCGCCACCGGGCAGCGTGGGCAGCATGACAAGCAGGAGGCAGAAAGGGCCCTTTGAGCCGGAGCAGGAGGCTGGGCAGTCGCTGCCAGCGTGGTTCTAGAGAGTGAGGCACACAGCCCGCACCTACCCCTGTGCCCCCCTCCCCTTGTGCCCGCACCTGCACCTGCCCCTTCCTATGTGCCCCCCCCCTCCCCCCCCTGCCCCCCTCCCCCTGTGCCCCCCCCCTCCCCCTGTGCCCACCCCCCTCCCCCTGTGTCCGCCTCCCCTCCCCCTGTGCCCGCACCTCCCCCTGTGCCCCCCTCCCCCTGTGCCCGCCCCTCCCCCTGTGCCCGCCCCTCCCCTGTGCCTGCACCTCCCCCTGTGCCCCCCTCCCCCTGTGCCCCCCCTCCCCCTGTGCCCACCCCTCCCCCTGTGTCCCCCTGCCCCCTCCCCCTGTGCCCCGCCCCTCCCCCCCTGTGCCCGCACCTCCCCCTGTGCTGCCTGAAGCCGGGCCAAGGCCGCCCCCCTCGACGCCTTGGCTTTGTCGCCTTCAGAGACCCTGTTGAGTCCAGTTTGCAGACGTCTGAGCAACCGTCCAGGAGCACGTCTGTGATGGCCACCCAGCTGCCCTGTGGGTCCCACGGGCCCTGCAGAAACGGGGCGGCCGCACCAGCCTGCCTGGCAGCTGGCACCTGGGTGGGTTCGAATGGGAGTTACAGCACGTGCTGCTAAGAAAAAATAAAAGTGCCGCCGGCTTGGCTCAGGGCTGAGCATTGACCTATGAACCAGGAGGTCACAGGTCGATTCCCGGTCAGGGCACTTGCCCGGGTTGCAGGCTCCATCCCCAGGGTGGGGCCTGCAGGAGGCAGCCGGTTGGTATTTCTCTCTCACACCTACGTTTCTCTCTCTGTCCCTCTCCCTTCCTCTCTGAAATCAATACAAATATATTTTTAAAATTATGTGTCCTTGGCATGTGACTAGCATGTGGAAGTCAATCTCTGACTCCCTCTTACATAGCCTATGCATCACACACACACACACCTCATACCTATACATGCCCATATGTGTCATATACATGCCCACGGCTTCTCCTCGGGGTGGGGGTCAGGTGACCTGGAGCACCCCCTCTGAACTGCCCGGGTCTCCTTCCCCTGGGGCACGGATTGGGTGCCCGGTTATACTAATACATTCAGTAACCATTCCCCATGAAGCTCACTGTGGTGCTGATGGTAAGGGTTTTCCTGGGAATGATCGTCACCATATTACTTCAAGGTCATCCTCTGAATGACCCCAGGGGCCTCTCACAATTATGAGGAAGAACTGTGCTCATTTTGAACATTTAAAAAAAATAAGGACAATGTAATTGATTCCATTGACTCTTTCTCTTTGGTTCCATGAGATTCCCTTGTATCCTTGGTTAATAATGGCTGCCAGACAACCCATCCGGTGCCTGGATCAGCTCGAGGAGAGTTAATTATAAGGCATCTGGCACCTTCAGAAAGCAGAGGGCAGAGCGCTTGGTCGAGATCTGCCTCGGGAGCCACCGGAAAGCAAGCCATGCATCCTCGCCACGTGCTTCTAACCCAGAAGGCCTGGCATGTCTGTGCACGCGGTTTATCTGCCCCATAGATGCTCATGCTTGCTCCTATTCTTAAGTGAAATGAAACATAATAAATAAACTACATGATTCGTGTTAGGTCGCCTCTTTAGCCTCAGATTCCTAACGTCTGAAATCACAGTGAATCCAGGATAATCGTGTTTTGAGGAGCAGTGTTCACCAAGTTCAGCCATGTCGCTCCTTTTAAGGAATATTCTTGCTTACAAGACCAATCGATAAGAGAAATAAACAAAGGCCCCTCAGGATGAAACCCACAGCCACCCGAGCAGCCTGCGGCTCCCTTCTGAACGGGGCGTGGGAGTCTCAGGCCTGGAAAGGAGGACCAGCAGCTTCCGGCCGGGCTCCCCGAGTCCCAGGTCACCACAGAGCACCAGTGAGAGCCGTGGACCCCGACTGTGGAGGGGAAGCCTGAGCGAGGGCACCCCAGGAAATGGGGGAAATCCTCAGCCTCTATGATTTCTATGAACACACGCTGGCGCTCCCCACCCCCATTTCTCGTTCGCCTCGATCACCGCATCTATTTTGGTTTCATTCCATCTCCCAGGTATTTCCCCAATCATCCCGGAATCATCCTTTTTCCACAAATAACTGCATGGCCCAAGGTGCCTCTTTACCCCTCAATCCGCGACGCACAAATGAGCTTTAGATGGGGCACAGAAAAGTACCCACGGAGCCCACATGTAGAAATCCAATACGCAGAGAAGCTAAAAGGGTTTACAGGCAGGTGCGCGGAGGCCTGAGACTCATCGGACGCCTCTGTACCTCCCTCGGTGGCCCATGCATTACTGCTCGGCAAGATAATCAATGATGTTCCGTCTAGACACACAGCTCTGGTCTCCGGGCCGCAGAGAGAGAGGCTGATAAAAGACGGAAAGGAGACAGGAGAGAGGGATGGGGCAGTGGCGTGGCCACGTGTAAAGGCACAGATTAAATTGTCGCTATTTGTTTATTGTAAAGTATGACCTCATGCGTGTTCAGGAAGCTCATGATCTGATAGGACCTGCCTGGTATGCGTTGGATAAAACTAGAATCTTACTTCGGTAGCTCACCATTTCTCCCAGGAACTGCTAGGGAGTCTACAATTTTTCTTTCTGAAGATGTTTTCCTCAATGCGAAGTCTTGGGGTTTTGCAATTGCGTGGGATCCGATGATAATTCACTGATGGGGACGCTGGTCACTGAACCCGTTCAGCCTCTGCTGCTGACGCTCTTTCAGGCACTGGGGAGCTCCCTGCACTTCCAGGGAGACAGGGGAGAGCGGCTACCTCTGAGACCCGCTCTGCAATCCGCCCGAGTCCCGTCTAGTCCTCGCCATGGAGGCGGGAATGACTAGACCCAGAAGGAGCGGCCTGTGCTCTCCACGCCGGGCACAGCCTCAAAGCACAGGGGGTCGAGGCTCAGGATGGAAATGGCCTGAATTGCCTTCAGACGGACAGGAAGTTATAAGACAAACACGCTGGTTTTACTTTTCTCTGGCTTGTGACACCTCTGGAGATGGGGGGGGGGGGGAGGGAGGGGCTCAGTTTGCAGGAGAGTCGAGTGCTCATGGCCACTGAGGAGAAGGAAGGGAGAACTGACTAAGGAAACGGGTGGGGAGGTTCGGGGTGACTTTGAGGTGCTCATGGCGGATGGTTAGGTTTTAGAGTAAAATATGCAAGAAAAATCATCTCCTGAAACACTCTGGTGTGGGTGGGAAAGGAGGTGGAAGGTAGAGTCACCTGAGGCTGGAACTTCTCTGCCATGTCCCAGGAAGAGGGGACACCGAGCAGGAAAGTGAAGGATGCTGGGAAGAGACGACGTTCAGGGAGCTCGGAGCCGACAGCTGCATGAGGAGGAGAGAGCAGGCAGGGCTGCTGGGAGGTAGGAACAGGGTGACGGGGCTGAAGGGGCGGGGAAGAAGGCCTGGGATGGGGCGTGGATCATCAAGAAGGAAGATACGTGGTTGTAACCACAAACGCATTTCCAAGGACATTACTTCACAAAAGGCGGAAGTCAGGTGGATGGTGAGCGCCGAGATGGGCCGTGAGAGTCAGTACCTGAAGCCCTGGGTCTTCGGCGCCTGGACCCGGGGCACTGAGGGTGGGGTCACCCCCCTCTGAGCCGTCCTCGGACCCCAGCCCAATGCAGAACATCCAGGACTTCAACTCAGCTCAACTCACGCCTGACACTCCCTGCCCGGAGCATCAGACCCACAGGAAAGGGCTCCGCTCCACAGGCTGCCCTCCACCCAGGCACCAGCTCTCCCTGCACGTTCTCACCTGCGCGCTGACTGACTGGCTGTCCCCTGCGCGCTGACCGACTGGCTGTCCCCTGCGCTCTGACCGACTGGCTATCACCTACGCTCTGACCGACTGGCTATCACCTACGCTCTGACCGAATGGCTGTCACCTGCGCTGTGACCGACTGGCTGTCACCTGCGCTCTGACTGACTGGCTGTGACCGACTGGCTGTGACCACCTGGCTGTCACCTGCGCGCTGACCTACTGGCTGTCCCATGCACTCTGACCGACTGGCTATCACCTGCGCTCTGACCAAATGGCTGTCACCTGCCTTCTGACCCACTGGCTGTGAGTCAGGGGTTCCCACGACCCCTCCTTGAGTTGGACTAATTTTCTAGAACGTCTCATGGAACTCAGAAAACCCGTCCACTCCCTGATTTACTGATTTATACAAAGGGTGGTAAAGGATGCAAACCCACAGATGAGAGGATTCCGAGGGTAAGGTCCCAACAAAGCAGCTCCCGTCCCTGAGGAGTCTGGGCTGGGCACATGGCATGCGACGTACTCTGGTTCCCCACCCGCAGCTCTCTGGCCCCAGCCTCCTGGGCCATAGGCAGCTCCATCACATAGGCTGGTAGGCTCTCATGGGTTATTGATTCCACACCCAGCCCCTCCCCCTCACCATAGGGGGCATGCAGGAGGCAACCGATCCATGATTCTCTCCCATCATTGATGTTTCTCTCTCTCTCTCCCTCTCCCTTCCTCTCGGAAAGCAATAAAAAAATATTTTAAAATAAATAAATAAATGAAGGCTTCAAAGCTAGGCGGGATCCCAGCAGAGATGTAAGTCCAGAAATGCCAGCTCACACCTGCTCTCTTCTGGTACACACCACTGCTAAAGAGGAAACCACGGCCGAGACGGCACCATTCACTTCCAGGCCTCCTTTCCATGTGTGAACCTGGGGCTGCGGTGGGAGGGGCCGGGTGGGGGCGCTGAGCCTGGGAGACCCACCCCTGTGCCTACCACAGCCAGCCATTGGTCAACATATAAGTTCAACAAGAGAGAAAAAATATGCTCACAGGAACGCCCATCAGGGTTGTTTTTTTTTATTTGATAGGAAAATGCAAATTTAAAAAATGTTGTTGGATATACTGTAATAAATTCACTTAACATAAGAAGTCTACTAAAGCTATTATAGAAAAAACTGACATTCTTGCAAAATTATCTATATACTACAATGCCATCAAAATTAATATGCAAGTACATGTTTGGTATTTTCTGAAATTACATGTTGGAAAGTTATGCATGGTTATCTTTTGCTCATGTAGTTACGTCTGTCTTCGTATCTAGATTTTCCCATTAATGTGTACTTTCTGTGATGAAGAAAAAATATTATGACCAGCAAGGAAAGAAGAGATAGTTCCATCTGTTGTGTTTATGAAGTTTCTCCCCTTTTCATCGCCCTGAGAGTGAAAAGTTGCTCTCTGGGGGAACATTTCCCCAGTAAAATATTTACAAGGGTTCTCTCTCTGCAGCGTCCCCCCTGCTCTCTGTCCATAAAGTGGTTCATAAAGCTACAAACACTAATGTGTGCTTAGCACAATCATCATCGCTCACGGAATTCCCCTCTGGAGTCCGTTCTGGGAGCTTGAGGGTATGAGCACAAATGGAACCTTTTATCCAACTTATCACATTCATCAGTGTTTCTCCTCCGAGGCCGCACATTGTCATCAGGTGTGATGTCCACACACGCCGTTCTCCCGGCGAAGCCTTTATAGGCGGGGCACAGTCTCAGGATCCCATCACGCTTGCGTGAGTCCCACCATCTACCCTGCCGTGAGTTGCATTACATGTGCTAGGCCAGTGGTCGGCAAACTCATTAGTCAACAGAGCCAAATATCAACAGTACAATGATTGAAATTTCTCTTGAGAGCCACATTTTTTAAACTTAAACTTTTCTAACGCCACTTCTTCAAAATAGGCTTACCCAGGCAGTGGTATTTTGTGGAAGAGCCACACTCAAGGGGCCAAAGAGCCGCATGTGGCTCACGAGCCGCGGTTTGCCAACCACTGTGCTAGGTCCACCAGGTTTCGGTTCTATTGCGTATCTCACGGTGAGTACACCGTGATGGGGAGCTCACTGGAGTGTCATGGAGAGACCTGCTCTCCCGTGACGAGAAAGGCTAACCTAAGAATGCTTATGTGCCCCGTTCCTTCAAACACGTCCAGATCAACACAAATGACACCTGCTTACTAAGCATCCCTGGGAGCCGTCATTCCCAGGATTTACAGAATGTGAATACTCGCGGTTTCCCATTTCTACCATCTTCGTTGGTAAAGATGCTTTCCTTGCCTCTGATGTCTGGAAATGGGACTGGATGCCCGTCTCTGCAGAGGAGCCGGGCAGTCTCACGGGTATTGGCACTGACTGCTGGGGACGCCGCCCAGGGGTGCAGACGAGGCCTGGATCTCCAGTGTCTTTTGCTCTAAGATGTCTGAGGGGTCATTTTCAGGTCATCTTGACGCTAATACAGGTCAACACATTCCAAAGCTAAGCCAGGGTCCCACGTGCTTTGGCAACAACTGGACATCACTCTAAACTCCTTTGCGACCTTGCTCTCTCATGCTTCCTGGGAATTCTACGTCTTTCCCTTCCTCCCCAGGAAAACAGTGGTCTCGCCTGTAAATCCCACCAACAAGTGGGTGAAAGTCACAATCCACAAGAGTGTAATTATTGTAGAGAAACAAGCCAGTAAATAAATCAATCCCAGGAAGTATGCTTTTGTAGAAATCACCCTCACAGCAGATTCCCCATAAGCTGAAAATAGTCAGAAGTCAAGACAAAATCAAATAAACTACAATGATGTCCCTATCCCTGATTTATTATTCTAAGGTACTACCTGTGTACTACCAGACACCTTTCTAATTAGTTTCCCAAATGACAATTTAAGGCAAAAAATACCCTACGCTAAGTATGTGCTGGTGCCTTTAGGAAATGTTTCAGGGTTCACTAAATAGATTAAAATGTGGCTCATCAATTCCACGTACCTTGCTCCTAATCATAATGAGGTGTACTCTACACAATCCAAAATATAATCTAAAAACACTTAATTCTTTATTAATGTTGGAATGTGCCACTTACAAGGAAATTCCAGTGGAATTTGAGAATGCGTACATGAGTCTTCGCTGTCGGAAGCTGTTAGTCCTTACCCAATTTAGCATCATACATGCGGTTAGAAAGTTTCCAAAGAGGTACGTTCTACCACATTGTCTCAGCATCAACAGGAAGTCCACATGGTTGAAAGCATCATTGAGTGGCTTACATGAACACGACGTCAACAGCTGTGTTTTATGGCAGGAAGGTCCATTTTGACGAAACACTGCGTAGCCAATAGGAATGCATATCCCCTGGGAGATGCTAATGATGAAAGATTGGACAATGAATTAGAAGCTGGGGCTCACCTTTTAGTCTTTTCCAGAACGTGAGTAATTGGTTGTGAGATATTCAGAAATTCCCCACTTTATAGGAACGTGGTTTCTGTCTTTGTAGAATGCATAGCGTGGACCGTCTGGGCTCATGTCATGGCAATCATTTTGTCTGTTTGAATCACATCTGTATCTCCAATGTCTAGACGAGGTCTAATTGGAGCTCAAAGTAAAACCCAGCGAGAGCGGGCATTCTCCTTTACCAAATAGAGGGAGAGGGCCAGAGATTCCAGCCTCAACAACCTATGAGTCTAAATAGCCAGAACTCAAATCAATCTAAGAATTGGCCTTGAACCTTTCTCGAATGACCAGCAAAAAGTGGCTGCATACCATGACTTTGCCCATTCAACTTTTCACTGGCAGAGTCTGGGGGAATTATTGATCAATTTGTCTTAGTTTTCTGTTTCCTATGTAGAGGAAAGGGGAAATTTCAGCCCTGTTTATAAAGGTGAGCCCAATTCTTCTACCGGTTGTCTTACACATGAAGGTGGCCAGCGTTTCTCCTATAAGAGTTGGTTTTATGTTCATGGTCATGTAAAATGCTCTGTTTCCATCTATATATATATAACCCTAATATGCAAATAGACCAAATGGCGGAACAACCAGTCGCTATGACCTGCGCTGAAGCCCAGGGGGCATGTGTAGAACATGGCAGGAGTTACAGCAGGCGGCAGAGTGAGGAACATGGTGGGTATCGGCCGTGGCGGGATGGTGGAACAGGTGAGTGAGGGCACCAGACCAAGGCGGGGCACCAGTTGCTGTCATCAGGGCGAGCCCCTGGCGGTTCCTGAAAATTCTTGGCTCTCATGCACCGTGGTCCTGCCCGATGCTTGCACCTGCTGCTGGTGTCGGCCCTGCTCGCATCCGCTGCCAGCGCTGGAGCCGCCGCTTGCACCTGCTGCCGGCACCTGGTGCCAGCCCCAATCGCTCAGTGCTGTCAGTGGGTGCGAATGGTGGCTGCCGGCCCTGATCACCCCTCAGGGCTTCTCCACCTCCCCCTGCTCCTGAGGGGTGATCGGGGCTGCAGCTGCCACTCGCACCTGCAGATGGCACTGGCCCCGCTCACACCCACTACTGGCGCCAGCCCCAATCGCTCCGTGTCTTCAGCAGGTGTGAGCAAGGCGGAGCTGTCAGTGCCTGGGAGCAGTGGCCCGATGGGAGCAGGGCGGCCAGCAGAGAGGGGACCTGGGGCTGTGGTAGGAGGGGCTGGATGGGGGCGTGGAGGATGGGCGGAGACCCGCCCCTGTGCCCACCACAGCCTTGGGGCCCACAGTTATTTTCAAGGTGTAGGAATTTGTTCACTGGGCCCCTAGTTTACAAATAAAGTGCAATCTTGAAGCTGGTGTTCAGGTTTGAATTTACAAAAGGGCTATAAAGCTTGGCCCCGGTTTACCACCGTGTACAGGTTCACCTGGTAGCTCCCTATCTCGTTCAGCCCTACGGAACTCTCTGAGAGGGAACGGACATGAACTGCAAATTGTGTCTATCGTGGGAGGCCATCTACGCTGGAGTCCAAGCACCACGACATTTGGAACAGCCCGCGCATCCTAATCCCCCGTAAGACATGAAGAACGACTCGTTGTCGTTTCAGCAAATGATGCCAGCGTGACCTCTTCCGTTATAGGTTAGCATGGGCAGCCGTGTAGCAGCATTCCCAGGAACACGTCATGGCCACACAGACACTCACAGGGACATGAGGGTGACGGCCGTCCACACCTTTGCCAATCGGGTCCCACGTCATGTAATACCAGCACCACATCGAGTTGCAGCTGTCCCCGGCATATTGTTAGGGAAATGCCTACGTCCCTACCAATAAGAAATGACACCCAAAGGCCTTGAGGTGGAGTCAAGCCTGCTGTTATTCGGCCACTCCGAGTTCCTCGGGTGAGAATATCTAAAAATATGGCTCATATGGAGCAGAACCCGATCCAAATAATCCAGTCCTGGGCCCCAACCCAGCAGCTGGTAAACCCTTACACATCATCTGGGAAAAGCGGATTCCTGCCGAGAAAAAGGAATCACTGTTCACCTTTCGCTGCTAAAATGGACTTTTCAAAGCACACGGGAGAGACGACACCTGATGAGACCTGAGAGAAAAGCACTCCCATGGCTGGGCTCTAACTCAGGAGAGAGGAGCCTGGGCCGAGCGTGGCACCTGCACTGTGGCCACGGCCTTAGCGCGGCACAGTGGGAACAGGCCAGTTCCTCCTCCTCAGGAGGTCGGATAAAACCCTTTCTCGCTCCTGGGCTCAGGGGAGGGCTGTGAAAGGTCGGAGAGAAAGTAGGGGGGGGGGCCTGGGCCCCACAACCTGCTCTTGGTTGAAAGACCCCCGAGAGTTTTAAGAGGCTTCAAACCTGGGTATGCTTTTTTTTTTTTTTTAATATATTATATTGATTTTTTTATAGAGAGGAAGGGAGAGGGATAGAGAGCCAGAAACATCGATGAGAGAGAAACATTGATTAGCTGCCTCCTGCACACTCCCCACTGGGGATGTGCCCGCAACCAAGGTACATGCCCTGACCAGAATCGAACCTGGGACCCTTCAGTCCGCAGGCCGATGCTCTCTCCACTGAGCCAAACCGGTTAGGGCTATGCTTTATTTTTTATTTCTTTAAATATATTTTTATTGTTTTCAGAGAGGAAGGGAGAGGGAGAGAGAGATAGAGACATCAATGAGAGAGAATCACATGAGAGAGAATCACTGATAGGCTGCCTCCTGCACTCCCCCAACCCCATGTGCCCTGACTGGGAATCGAACCATGACCTCCTGGTTCATAGGTCAACGCTCAGCCACTGAGCTACGCTGGTCGGGGGGACATCCTTTTTTGTGGGTTCTCTCTTTATCTGCCCATGAAAATGAGTGCGTATTGGTCCACGAAGAACACCTGTGATGGATCATCACCTGCTGCCCGTCTATTACCATGAACTCAGGAATTCTTTCCTAACGTGTAACAGGATGCCCACGTCTGAAAGTGAGCACCAGGCTCATGAAACATAGAAAAGAATCATGGACAGCCGAAACTGGTTTGGGTCAGTGGATAGAGCGTCGGCTTGCGGACTCAAGGGTCCCGGATTCAATTCCGGTCAAGGGCATGTACCTTGGTTGCGGGCACATCCCCAGTAGGGGGTGTGCAAGAGGCAGCTGATCGATGTTTCTCTATCATCAATGTTTCTGACTCTCTATCCCTCTCTCTTCCTCTCTGTAAAAAATCAATAAAATATATATATAAAAAAAAAAGAAGCATGGACAACAAACATAACTGCACGTTTGGAACGATCCAGGTGTGTCCTCCTCCCACTGGCATTTCCGGATGCCTCTTGCTTAATGGAAGTAGTGACAGTTTTGGTAAAAGTCCGATTCGTTTGGAAAATGGAAGAATTTAGTTTGCTGTTGCGCCACGTTCCAGGGAAGGGGGACAGGAGCTGAAGTGACTGTTCGCTCCTCTCGATGGCGGCTCGTGGCTGAACGTCTTGGTGCTGCTCCTCCCGGCAGCTGCCCGACGCCCGGCTCCTGGGGCGGGTTCGAGTGCGCGTGCCCACAGCTGGACAGGAGCACATGCTTCCTGTCTGAACGGCCCTCCGGATGACCTGGAGTCTGCCTGGGCGGTGCATTTGCTGGTGAACGGGCTTGTCTAGTGTTATCCCAACAACCCGTCCATGGATTTGATTGACCATTTAAGGGGAAAGTGGAGGGTGACAGTGGAGGGAAGGGATGAGGTGACAGTAGCAATTCATCACAACAAGAACCCCTGAAGCAGTTACACCAGATCGCCCCACAGACATCCTGTGTCACGGCTGGTCCACATAAGCGTGCAGATCCGTGATAACATGTGTCATGGGTTCTAGTGCGCTCAGTAGGAGAGCGATGGCCTCAGGAGCCACCATAGCTTCTAAAGGCAGATGCTCTGGCCCGGCTGGTGTGGTTCAGTGGTTGAGTGTTGACCTATGAACCAGGAAGTTACGGTTCGATTTCCTGGGCTGCAAGTTCGATCCCCAGTGTGAGGCATGCAGGAGGCGGCTGACCAATGACTCTCTCTCACATTGATGTTTCTGTCTCTCTCTCCCTTTCCCTTCCTCTCTGAAATCAATAAAAATGTGTTTTTAAAAATAAAGTAAAGGCAGGTGCTCTAGAACTATCGTCGAACGTGTCAGTGGGAATCTAAGCTGCAAACACTGCTCCCATTAGAAGCAGACGACTCGGTGCCCACCCTCGGGAATGCGCCCACTAGGCCTGGCCAGGGCTGCTGCTCGGAAGCCAGCTGGTGCCCTGTCGCTGACCGAGTGAGTCTTGGCAGCAGTGTGGCTGAGGAACCCTGCTGAGTGGCAGCACAGGGAAGGGGGCCGCTTCGTTGAAGCTCAGAGGGCATCTATCAACACGGTCCCCGGGGAGGTTGCTGCCCTGGAGACACGAACTCTTGAAAAGCGTTTCTCCTCTGTAATCGTGTGTTTGACAGGCTTACATCTTGAGATTTCTTCTAAAAATAAGAGAGTAAGTGTTGCCGTGTGTATAAAATTGAAGACAAAATTGGTGCCGAATGTAAATGGGAAACGTGTGTTTCGGATTCCCAACATCCCAGTCATTTCCTGAAACTGCAACTGGAAACAGTTCTGTCATTGCTCCTTCTTCACGACTGAAGCGGAATGAAATTCAATCATCATGAAACTAGTCAGTGAGTTCCATTTTGCATGTCCTGTTGCTTCATAAGTTTGGAGCGAGTCCCAGTCACTCCCAGCCCGTGTGTTATCTAAATCAATCATGGGGGTGCTCCCGCGGCTGAGGAATGTGATCAGGAAAGCACAGCGAGCCATCCCAGCTGGCACTTCAAGACGAGGGACAGAACAGAGGCTGAGCCGCGGCTCCTCTCCAGCCAAACTCTCCCTTTTCCATTTTGTTTGGTTTGCACCGAGGTTTGGGGATGGACAGATGACAGGTCACCAGAGAGAACAGGTCTCTCAGGGCCAGGTCTCCTCACAGAGCTTTAAGCACAGACGTTGTGGAAGAAAACATCTGAGCAGACTGAACAAGCATGTTTACAGGTAATTCTGTTAAACTCACCCACGTTAGTCTTAACCAGGGCATTTTATTTGAATAGCTGATGATGAATGGACTGTTACATTTATAATCAGGCCAATGGCTGTTCAGGGCTTATTCATGAATAATATTGTCATTCCCGCCGACAGAGGAGAAGGGCTCTGGTCTATGTTCTCAAATCACACCAGGTCCACTCCGGAATCTAAGGTTAACATTTGTATAACGGACCCTGCTCACTCGTTATCACGTAAAAGTTTATCCTGAATTCATTCCATTCACCGAAGGGGCGGGAGAACCCTGGGGCCTGGAAGCCCTGGCGTAGCAGGAGAACCACTTCTGAACTTTTAACATCTCCTTCGGGAAGCTGTGTTTGTGTTACATCAAAAGCATGGTTAGGTGTTGAAGGAAGATAACCCAGATCCCAGTCTATCTAGAACCTAAACGAGGCTTCTTGGGGAAAGTTTCCTTCTACAGAGACATGTGTGTGCCTCCTTGTAATAATGAGGATGGCTGATGGCATGTTGACACTGACCCCCTGGATTCTCACCCAAACCCGTCAGGTGCCCCGAACCTTCCTTAAACTCGGCACAGTCCTTGGGGACCTCCTCAAGAGCCCCCGTCAGCAAGATTCCTGCTGAGTCGGCGTAGAGAGAACCCACTCCACATGTTTCTTTCAATAACAGTCCACCCAAGCCCCCCCCTGCTCTGTGGTGATAGAGCCCCCCCACTTTCCCACCCACCTCAGAGTTGAGCTGGATACCCCTCCCGGCTGTGGGGGTCCCCGCCCCTCAGATGACCGCCCAGCAGGAAGGGGCCTGGCCACTTTAACACGCGTGTGTCATGAACATTCATATCTCTGACAGTAAGTTCTTCTCTTTGCATGTCCCATGTGACTATAACACTCCGAAGCTTAGCAAATGTATGTGCATAAACTCAAAGTTACTTTCATTTTCATGGATGTCACCATTTTCTGCGAATTGTTTTCTAGAACATTGACGAAGGATACCAAACCCCTTTGTAAGAATGTGAACTGTCCTCTGATGATCAGGTGGAGGGAAAACCCTGTATTTTTTCACCGGGTCTGGACTGATTCCTCGGGCTCGGGGCTGTGGATGCCGCAGGAAAAGCAGCACGTGGCCCCTGCCCGCAGAGGGCCTCCCTCACACCTGGTCAGACGAATGGACACAACAGGTGATGATGACGATGCCAAGGACATGGTTAGATGATGCCCAGGGAGCAAGGGGAGCAGAGAAAACCCAACTCAGACTGAGGAATGAGAGCCAGGAAGACACTTCTGAAAATGACATGTCCTTCACAACAGAACGAGGAGGTGACGGGGGACCAAAAACGGGGGGTCACCATTCCAGTCCCAGGGGGCGAGTCCTTCACCATCCAGAAGAAAACTGTAACAGAAAACTGGTGGCTGAGGAGGGAGCAGCAAGCAGGTCGCCCAGGTCCTGTTATGTTTTGATGGGGGCACAGCTTTGACGCTCTTCATCGTTTTGTTTTCTCTTGGACGGCGATGGCATCCTTCAGCTAGGTGTTCTCATGGTTCTGAAAAGGTCGAGACTGGTGCTGGAGTCTCGCCATTTCCGTCAGTTATTCCGGTGGAACAGAAACAAGGGACGGCAATGGGAGAGGGCTGTGGGCACCACGCGTGGAGATAAGAACCAGGGATGGAGCTGAAATGTTAGAAGGTGACACGGCGAATCGCGGAGCTGATGAAACAAGCTGTTCGGGCCAGCAGGCGTGCCGAGGGGAACAATGTCACAGCCAGTGGCCTCCCCAGAGATGAAGGAGTGGGGGTCTCACTGTACTTCCTGCTGAAGGAAACCGACTGAGACAACCACACATGCGATGAAGTGTGCTGAGCTGGCACGGCCATGGCATACTCAGCCCCAGGGCGCCTTATGTGCCGCATCAGCTCCGCCAGGTCCAGTGACCCTGAGTGGGGGTGGTGAAGGATTAGAAAAGACAGACAAGAGAAGGAAAGCTGGGTCTGGGTGGGACGCTGCTTCTCTGATGGACAGAGACAGCGCCACGGACTACAAGCCGTGTCTTTGTTTTATAGCCGATGCCACGAGGCCAAGTAAGGGTGTGGTCAAGATGTTTACAACATTCTCGTGGGTTTCAATCCTACTCAACTACATGCACCTGAACTCTATCAAGCCCACATCACTCAGGCACGTGGGGCCACTTGTCCGGACCATAGGTTCAAGCTCACAACTACAGCTGTTGGCTATAATTGTGCTGGGAGGCTCTGCCCACCACACTGGGACTTGCACGTGGCCACGAGAGGACTGTGCCCTCTCATGAGCCCGAGGCTTGAACCTGTCCAGACACTATAGCCTCACCCCACAATGAAGAACTGCTGACTCCCAAATAGCCGGGGATCCTTTCGCTGTAGGATGGGACTGCTCATGGATGAACCCCAGCCTCGGGCGGCTGTCCTGGAGCCCAGGCCAAATGCAAGGCCCCTCCTCAGGCCTCCTGGAGCTGCTCACAGGGATTGGGGTGATCCGGGCTAGCCGTTGAGGCACAAAGATATACAGTGATTTGGTCCGCATCACCCAGCTGGTCTGTGAGGTCAAAAGCATCCCTCGGGTCACCCCCATGCAGCCACACATCTGCTCTTTCCACACTGACACCGTAGCACCTGTTCCCGTTCCACAGCGCCCCACATCCTGACCATGTGTTTATGACTTCCACAGAACATCATGCACATCCTTTCCCTCTCATCCTTCTATTCTTTTACACCTTTTCTCATGAAAACAGCAACTACAGTCCTTCATGAAATTAGCATCACTCTGTCTTCAAATGTCCTTCAAATGACCAGCGGTCCCTGAGCTCAGCAAAGCATGGTCCTGGCCTCCCGCTTCTGCGAGGCCTATTTCTCCCCCATGGAGCTGCTCCGATTGAGTCTCTAATAACAACTACAGCAAGAGGGACGGGTGTGTTTATATTTTGACATTTGAAAAAATAAATATATCACTTGAAATAAATAAACTAATTCGTTTCAGGATTTAGATGTAATTGGCTCAGCAAATGTTAATTAATTATAGTAACATGATCTGTTGATTACATTTCTTTGCCTAATAAATAGTTTATCATTCATCTTAGCAGTCGCACAGTCTGCTGGTTTGGATCATAATGCAGGAGAAGATGCAAAACCATACACAAGGGTTAGAACAGCAAATCAATCCTATGCCTCTGCGTTTTTAAAGCCTTAATATTTTAGAGCCATTTAGGTTTATGGCCAAATTGAGAGGAAGGTCCATATGCTCTGGGACCCACTCATGCACAGACACCCCCGGGATTACCAGTACCACTCAGCAAAGGGTGCGCTTTTCACCAAGGACGGACCCTGCACGCGCTCATCACAACGCCATCGTGGCCCGTGGGCATCAGGGCCGCTCTTGGCGATATACACTGGACTGTGGGTTTGGAAAAATGGGTAAGGACCTGTACCCATCATGACGGGGTCACACGGAGCACTTTTATTGCCCAGAAAACACGGATGCATTTTTATTCCCTAAATCTCCTTAAACTACAGCCAATTATTTTTTAAGGGAAAAAATCAACAACCATCCTATATAATAAAAGCGTATAGTATGCAAATTGTCCCCTGGACCAGGAGTCCCTCTGGGAGTTTGACCAGGGAGTGGGGCGGGGCCTGCCAGGGGAAGGGAGGGAGGCCCTGGTGGTGGCAAGCAGCCAGGGGGAGGGAGGGAGTACTGGGCTGGCAGCCAGCAGCTGCTAGGGACCCCACTGGTGCAGGGATTTCATGCACCGGGCCTCTAGTATGTAAACAGAAGCGACAAAAGCAAGATGCAGTGAGGGCAGGCGATGGTAGGTCATAACAGTGTCAGGGGCCCTAGGGAGCCACACGCTACGATGACATCGGAGAGTCCTGGGAAGCTCCCGTGTTTTGGGGAAGAACCCCCAAATGTCTGGAAGCTGGAAAGTAAGGTAGGAACATAAACAGGAGGGTAGGTTGAAAGGTTAAAGAGCGTGAAGCCACCTTCCCTCCTCTCCGCTCATCAGACCATCTTAATGCCCTCCAGCCCCACAGGAACCCAGAGGACTGTTCCACGTACAGGCAGACCCCGGGCGCCTGGGCTTTCACACCCAGGCCAGCTGACGGTGTCCATAAACGTAGAGGAATAAGGTCAATGTTTATCCATGACCTGTGGGGGATCCCACACGTCTTCCTCTTATTGAATCCTAAAACGTTTTTAAAAATGTATCTTTATTGGTGAAGGTCTCACTGATGTTCCTTTTTTCCCAATTGACCCCCTCCTCCCCGTTCCCTTCCCTGCCCCAGGCCTTCAGCATCCTCTTGCTTGTGTCCATGGGTCTTGCATATGTGCACACAAGTTCTCTTGTTGATCCCCCCACCTCACCTCTTCCCTCTGAGATTTATCCGTCTGTTGCCTGCCTCCATGTTTCTGGATCTATTCTGTCTGTCAGTTTATTTTGTTCATTAGTGACCCTATACCTCCTGCTAATACTGTGAAGTCACTAGTTGTGTAAGACTGGAGCTTTCCATTCACATCAAAGTGAGGCCACACTGAGAAGGGGCGCAGCCCAAAGCGAGGTTTTGCATTGACATCCCTTAACTCGAGACGCGAGGCAGTGTCCTGGGAACAGCTCGAGGCACTATCTGTGCTCATGTCCGTGGCTTCATTCATGATTTTCCGAGCTCGGAAGACGAAACGTCTTTGCCTCCGTTGGATTTGGAAGCAGCTTCCCGAGACTCGGAGCAGCTCTTGGGCATGGAGCCATGGCAGTGAGGGCTCCTGAGCAGCCTCCCGGGTCCGCGGGGGCCGCGCGAATAGGGCCTGGAGAGGTCCGGGCGCCATCTGGACTGTTTCATCCTCTGAGCAGCTCCTCGCCGATGCGTGGACCCAGCGTCTCCGCGGGGACAGCCAGGGGCAGGACCAGGTGCCCTCAGATGCAGGGGGAGCCGTGAGCACCATGTCCTCCATGGAAACGAAGGCCAACGAGGACAGGGCGGCGGTGAAGGCAGTTCTCTCTGAGATGGAGGCCGCTGTGCAGTCAGCCAGGGCAGGCACAGGCCGAGTGGGCCCCTGGCTTCCGAAGACCAGCTCTGATTTACAATGAGCACCTGCGTTCCTGAGAAGATTCACGCAGGGAGGGTGCGTCGAACAGCAGACGCCATGCACCTGGGGGCTCGCTCTCGTCCATGTTAGTAGTGGACAACTTTTCAGAAAGTGACTGATGACAGAAGAGAAAGGAAGAGAGCCAACACATCAGCAGACGGCACCACTGAGGAAACCTTCTGGACAAACATTCACTAAAAAGAAGAATGAAACCTTCCTCCTAGCTCACACCACACCCTCCACACAGACCAGGTTAGGGGGCTCCAAACCTGATATAGAAGTGAACATCACGAAGCTGTAGAGGGAAATACAGAAGAACGCCTTCACGGTTTGGGAGGAGGCCATGTTTTCTTAGACAAATCATAGCAAGCACATGCTGAGAATGATATACTAGACATTTTACACATTCAAACACCCAGCAAACTTCTATGTACCAACGGCACTGTCAAGAAATGAGTAAGCCAGTCACAGACGTGGAGAAAAGACATAATGTAAAACACATCTGACAACATGCTTACAGTAAAGACCACTGGCCCTTTCCGAAAAGAAACACACCAAGGCCCAGTCAGTACGTGAGGAAAGCCCTCTCCCCCTCAGCACCCGGAGAAATGCACGCCGCAGCACCGATGGGACACGCTCTATCAGAAAGCCGCAAAGGAAGGGGAGATGGCTCACACGGATCGCTGGCAGGGACACAGAGCCTGGCGACATTCTCACAGCACTGGGGCGAGTGTGAGGGACAGTGCAGCATGCTCAGGGAGGCCTGGCGTCCCCGATACATTAGACATGCATGTAGCACACCTCCCAGAACGTCAACCATGAGTAGTTTACACAAGAGAAAGTGCACATGCACACACATGCACACGCGCACACACACTCATACAGGCACACATGCACACACATGCATACACACGCACACACACATATACACAGAGACACATACACATGCACACACAGACACAGACAGACACACACAGACACAGACAGACACGCACACACACACACCCCTTGTTCCAGAATGTTTCTAGGACCCCATCCATGAGGGCGAACCTGGGAACAGGTGGGTCTTCACAGCAGGGCCAGCCTTCTGCTCCTGCCCCCCAAGACACGGAGCAGCGATAAGAAGGAATAGGTCCTGACACCCACAAGGATGAAGATCGAGGGACTGTGGTCAGACCGCTCCTTCCACAGTGATCGCTGACAGAATGATGGAGACATGCACATCCATCGATGGCGCCCTGCAGAGCCTTCCTCGTCCCCGATCATCCCCTTCTCGTCCCCATGTCGATAAAGATTCCCCTCGTGGCTCCTACTGCTTGTGGCTTCACTGTTTATATTTCCAAACACGTGTTCCCTACGTTCGGTGAGTAACCTTCTAATTGCGTGGTCTGCCGGGTAATTAATTACATTTCTTAGCGTCATTATAGGGTAAGGCATCCCCACGTGTTTCCAAGAATGCGATCATTCAGGAGACCCTCATAGGTGCCCTGAGCATCACTGAAACTAATAATTTTCTGGTAATTACAGGGAGAACTCGCATAATGAACGCCGCAAGGTCATGGTTCTATTTCCCCCCTGAGTTGCATCCTAGGCGGGGAGCAAGGGAAGCGCGGGTTTAAGTTCAGGGCTGTCCACGGGTCCTATGGACGGGGCACCTCCACAGCCAGAACCACCCCCCTCCCCCACCCTTTCCCTCCGAAGTGCCTCCAGGCCGTGAGTAGGGACCTCCGACAATGGGCCAGTTCTAAGAGTGTAGGCGTGCCGGGCACTCGTGCTGGATTCTAGGGGTGAGGAGAAGCTAGGGCACCCAGAACACATACTTTTCTTCAAAAACAAACCCCTTGCCCGGCCAGCATAGCTCAGTGGTGGAGCGTCGACCTGTAAACCCGGAGGTCGTGGTTCGATCCCGGTCAGAGCACATGCCCAGGTTGTGGGCTCCATCGCCAGTGGGGGGTGTGCAGGAGGCAGCTGGTCCATGATTCTCGTCACTGATGTTTCTCTCTCTCTCTCCTCTCCCTTCCTCTCTGGAATCAATAAAAACATTATTTTATTTTATTTTTTTAATATATTTTATTGATTTTTTACAGAGAGGAAAGGAGAGGGAATGAGAGTTAGAAACATTAATCAGCTGCCTCCTACACATCCCCACTGGGGATGTGCCCACAACCAAGGTACACGCCCTTGACCGGAATAGAACCTGGGACCCTTCAGTCCGCTGATGCTCCCCACTGAGCCAAACCAGTTAGGGCATTAAAAACCCAATTTTAAAAATAAAGAATAAACCCACTGAGCACAGGATGCACCTGCCCCCTCCTCCCTCCACCCTCCGCCCTCTGCCCTCCACATGTGGTTGGTAACACTGTCACTCACCTACAATCTGTGGTCACAGGGCCTGACATCCCCCATATATTGTCACCTCGTCACCTTGTCAGAGGGACTACCTTCCCCCTCTTTGGTTTTAGTAACACCTTCGACTGCACCCCACGAATGTCTCGGTCCTCATGACCTTGCACCTGACTCTGTCACCTCGGCAAGGCACCGGTCATGGAGATGCTCGCTCCGTCCTCCGCACGCCAGGTGCGCCTGCCCACCCCTGGGAGAACAGACCTGGACATGGGCCGGCAGGACTGAGAGCAGATGGAACCTCCCGACTCCGCGGGGGCGGTGGGACGAGGGCTGACATCTTGAGGAGAAATTCGGTGAAACTGAGTGGAGGTGAAGAGGGTTCTACCCCACCAGGGAACCAGGGACACGTTAGCAGTGATTCTGAGGAACCTGCAGGAGGAGACGTGCATGGGGAGTCATGGTGGTGTTGTCTCTCATGTCAACCACGGGAAACAGCCCTGGCGAGTGTGACTCAGTGGTTAGAGTGTCGGCCTCGGCCGGAGGGGTCGCGGGTTCATTTCTAGTCAAGACATGTGCCTCCATTGCAGGTTCCCCCCGCCCTGGTAGGGGCACGTGCAGGAGGTAACCAATCGATGTGTCTCTTTCATGCCAATGTTTCTCTCTCCCTCTCCTCCTCCCTCCCTTCCACTCTCTCTAGAAATCAATGGAAAAATATCCTTGGGTGAGGATTTAGGAAGGGAGGAAGGAGGGAAAGAAGGGAAACAGGAGGGAAGGAAGGGAGGAAGAAGGGAAGGAAGGAGGGAGGGAGGGAGGGAGGGAGGGAGGGAGGGAGGAAGGAAGGAAGGAAGGAAGGAAGGAAGGAAGGAAGGAAGGAAGGAAGGAAGGAGAGAGAGATAGAAAGAAAGGGAGAGAAGGAGGGAGGGAGGAAGGAAGGAGACAGAAAGAAAGAGAGGGAGAGAGGGAGGGAGGGAGGGAGGGTGAAAACAGGAAATAATCCTAGTCCTGCAGCAGGAGAAGGGATAAGTGAGTGGCGTTTTATAGGAAGCAATAGTAAGCAGGATGGAGACTGCATGGCTTGGCATCGGTGGCTATTCGATACGGAATGAGAGTAAGGAAACCCATGTTGTGGAGAAAAAGATACTTTCAGTGCGTTGAACGCATGGCCAAGTCACATTTTGAAGAAACGTGCAGTGTAACACACAGTAGGTTTACTGAGCAGCGGCCCTGTGCCCAGCGTCAGCCGAGGACTCTGCTCTTGGGAGGGTGAACGTGGTTTCTGAGAACATCTGCTGGGGGAGGGGGTCTCCATGGAGAGAGAGTAGGGGCTCTGGGTGACCATGACGTGGGACGTGGGTTTATGGATGGCTATCCCCGTGCCGTCTGGGGGCGGGGGGGCCAGCAGCGTGTGGATAATGAGGATGGATGGCCAGGTGGGGGCAGGGGCGTGTGGGAAATCTCTCCATCATCCTCTCAGTGTTGCTGTGAACCGAAGCCTACTCTAAACTATAAAGTCCTTAAATTAATACGTTTCTCAACTTTGCCAATTACTTCTGAAAGTAAAGTCTCTAAAAATCCCCTCTAACTCTGAGTTTACACTGAATCATAAAACCATAACATCTGATTGGCGTTCACAATGAGCATCAAGTCAAAACGCATTAACATGGTCTCTGCACTCCCACCCCACCCACTGCCACGGAAATGCCCTCCTACAGGAAACAGCCACTCACCTCACAGAATCGATAAGATTGTTCTTCTCGTCATTTAGGCAACAGGCAACCCAAGGATGTGATGCTTAAGGGAATGGAAACCAATGGCAAGAGGCATCGTTTCTTATATTTTTCTTGTCATATTATTTCTGTTTTGACATCAGAGTAATGTTGACCTCATAGAATGAACTGTGAATTTCCCCCTTTTCTTCAGTTTTCTGAACGGTTCACAGATTTCGCCAGTGAAGACCCCTAGATATGCATATTTTCCAGGAGGAGGTTTTTACCACAGAATTCTGTTTCTCTAATAGACACAGAACTATGCCGATGACCCGTTCCTTCTCGTGTGAGCCTCCATGGACTGAGCCCTGAGGAAACGTGCCTGCTTCATCTCCGGTGTTGGACTCATTACCGCATCTTGTCCATATTATCCCCTTAAGATGCTCTTGGACTCTTATTATCGAGTAATATGCAGACTGTAAATGTGCTTTCACATTGGGGATACCTCATTTTGTCTTCTTTGCCAAAAATGGAGGACCTCAAGTGATTGAATCATCTAGAAATATAGAGTCTGAACCTGCTTCTCTATGAACTCGCATCACCTTTGTGGTGGCTGCTCTTCAGAAATGTACTTTGGCTCATGGAAGGACATTCTCAGGGACCCCTCCTCTAACTGGCGGCATCCATCCCCCTTCCGCCTGGCATGGCTGGCAATGAAGGTGGGTTAAGCAGATGATTGTAGAGAGCACCTGGGAAGGCACACGGGCATTTCTGTAATTATTGTCAGCTGAATCCAGTGGTGTTGGCAAAGCCACGTCCTGGAAACACACTTTGCCAGAGGCAGGAGTGTTGTCAGCTTGACCTTCTGCCCAGGTGCCAGGGGGTGGGTTTCGTTATCTAAATCCAGCCAAGCACCAGGAATGAATAGGACTCAGGCCCACCCTAGGATGCACATAATCTCCTTTGTCTTGACCTTTAGTAAAACTTCCTGGTTTTACTGTATCTGCTCTGGGTCATTGTCTCTCCATCAGAGGACAGCTATCCCACCCGGCCCCAGCTTTTCCTTTCTATCTCTGTGTCTGTCTCTTTCTTTCATTTTCTCAATCCCCAGCTGCCCCTACTCAAGAACCGGACTGCTCTCTAGCTGCACTGGATGTGGAGAAGAGAGAAATGTTCACAGATGATATTTCTGGAGATGAGGTGGCCGCCGTGATTAAGCGCAAATCCATTCACTTACTAGAGTATTGAATCCAAAACGCTAAAGCTCCTCTTGACCCAGAATCCCTGCAATCGCAGACACAGAGGTGATTGAAACTCCTGCACACTTCCCCATCTTAGCGCTGAAGGACTTCCGTTAAGGACCGCGACTCAGACACGATGAAGCGAGAGGAGGAGGCCAGGTCTCAGACATCCGACTGCCAGACTCTCCCGTGTTTATCTGTTCCTGAGATCTTCCACAGCAACAGTCAGCTTCTCACTGTCCTGCCTCAAACCAGACCCTAACGAGATCCTGCGGGTGCACCTGTGTGAAGAGACGCGCGAAAGCACGCCTCGCAGTGCAGCCGTGGCTTCGGATACTGGGATGGATCAGCAACCAGCCAGTTCACGGTCTGGTTAGCATTCGTTTGCTCATGATTTGCAGGAACGGCCATTAGCTTAGGAGTGTCGGCCTCGGGGCAGTGGGCACAGGCAGTCAAGGCCAGCTTCGCCCAGCACCGGCCTGGGCTGCCCTGTGCCTCCCAGACACAGAACAGAGACCCCGGGCCCCGCTCTGCCCTGCCATCCATTCTGCTCCCCACACACGCTCTCCCGCGGACTGGCACACGCATCTCGGAGGAGGCCGCACCCAGATCCCGAAAGCACCCCAGGCAAGCGCTTCTTTGCCACCCCCGTCTGTCTGGGTTCAGACACAACCTGCTCACGCTGATCTGCAAGCAGCCCCGAGCAGGGCCGTGGGAACATTGGGGTTTGGGGTTATTTACTGCTTCCTGCTGAGGCGAAAGCTCGCAGCCAGGGTTCCACCCGCCGCCATTCAAAAGTGGGATAGCAGACGGTGCATGGTATTGGTGTGGTGCCCTGTTCATAGGAAAGTGGGGAGCAGGTATGTCACATTCACTCCCATAATCCCCCATCGCGCCAGCAGTGTGCGTCCCCCACCTCCCCTCTGGGGGAGACCTGCCGTGGGCTCCCTGACAGCGTGGCAATGTATGTGTGCCCGGCGGGCGCCGGTTTCCTAGGAACGGAACAAAGGTGCCCATGGTGATGGACATCGTGGCCAAAGGCGGAGTTGGAAATGAGCCCAGAACTTTCTATGCATTTCCCTTCTGTCCGACACCGCGTGCGGAATCGGGCTCCATGAATAACAGCTCTGTAATTAGTTTACCCTGGAGTCTCTTACCTTCTGAAGAACTGAAGATTCACCCTCTGGGTGCCCCCTGAAGGGGCAACACGCCACCCCAACGGGGCCTTTAGTTCACGCCCCAATTAACCCCGAGTCTCCCGAGAAATCTGCGTCCCAGGGCCACTCCAACCATCCCAGAGCCCGTACTGACCCAAGAGCCATCCAAACCCCCCTGAACCGCAGAGCGAGGGCACCCCCCCGCCTTTCCAACCTGTGAATTTCTCTCCACCCTGCTCTCCCCGCCCCTTCCAACGGTTAATGCTTAGAAAGGAGAGGAGAGCGAGAGGCACGTTGAGTCTCAGCTAGCGGCTTGACAGCAGCGTGTGAAAAAGCTGAACGTGACGTCACCGTTTTAAACCTCGATTCTTCCCTCAAAACGGTTTCCCTGACAATCGCTTCTCCTCCAGCCGGCGAGTCTCACGAAGACTTCCACGTGCAGACTTTCAGGGAGATGCGCAGGCTGCATCCGACTGCAGAGCAAAGGCGAACATCACGCCTCTTCCAACAAATGACCGGGGTTTTCCCCCAGAAAACTGCACGGCCCACGTGAAAACAAGCCACATCAACCCTGAGATTCATAGCGATGACAGCAAACCCTCGGCTGCTCAGATGTCAGGGAAGAGGGAGTCGTGCATTTAAAACCGCTCCCTCATTCTGCCAGTTGCTTACACATGATCTTTTAAACATCAGCGGGTTTGGGACCTGCTCCTAAACATTCCTGGAGACGCGTTGCCAAGGACAGGAGACGAATCTGACCCGGAGCTGCTCAGGAGGGAGGCGGGAGTGAGCTGGGCCTCGGAGAAGCGCCGGGTCGGGACGTGGTCTCGCTCTGTCCCTCCCTTGCTGTTTGTCTGAGACCTCGGGGAGCGGGCTCGGTGTCCATGATGAAAGCTGGGCCCGATGGCGGGATATTCCCACTGTCACCGTGGGGACTGGGTCCTTGTCAGGGTTCAGTCCACGTGCGTCCGTGGTCACATCGGCTGCAGCAGCCACGCAGAAAGGCCTTTAACACAGCAGTGCAGGCGTGTCCCGCGGGGTGCACGCTGATGGAACGGGGTGCCATCTAAATGACTCCGCTAGAGCCTCCTGCAAGTGGGCAGCCTTTGCTTTGCCTCCAGGATGGCGCCCTCCTCGCTTCTGAAACCGGGTGCATTTTTATTGATTATTTACTTCTGTCTTTTGTTCATCCTCACCGAGGGTATTTTTCCATTGATTTTTTGAGCGAGTGGGAGGGAGAGGGAGAGGCAGGGAGAGACACATCGATTGGTTGCCTCCCACACGTGCCCTGACCAGGGCCGGGGCCGGAGCCTGTAGCCGCGGTCCATGCCCTTGACTGGAATCGGACCCGGGACCTGCAGTCAGTGGGCTGGTGATCTGTCCGCTGAGCCACACCAGCCAGGGCTGGAAACACGCTCCTGAGTAAATGCTCGGCGCCGGCGCGGCGGGGAGAGAGGGCGCCTCCATCTAGCGAAGGCCTCGCCGCCACGGAAACGGTGGTGCCGAAGGGTGAGCGTGGCAGGGCTGTCCTTTGGCTGTGCAGGAGCAGGAGCTGCGCCGGCCGGTGGCTCAGCTGCCTGGGGCATCGCCCTGTGCACCAAGGGCCTCAGGTTCGAGTCCCACTCAGGGCACCTGCAGAAATTGACTCAGGTGGCGGGGACCCCAAAAACTGTGTGGCCCAAGGGGAGGGGACCCCAGAAACTGACTCAGTCACACACAATAAAAAGTAATTGCAAAATGCTGCTCCCAACCCCACTGAATTAGGGGTTTTCACTTTCTAACTCGTCACAGGAAACAAGGGATTGATTTGTCTGACTCTCATAGAAGGGAGAACAGCTCCCACACTCATTAGGGTCCTGGGGCGTCGCTTACCCAGGGCCTGGCTCTGGGTCAGACACACTGTCCTCCCTCTGCTCCGGCTACTGCGGAGTCCACGTGCCCAGCGCTGGGCATGGCTGTGGGGTCAGTGGCAGGGTGCGGTGTGTTCTCACCCCCGGCGTGTGTGGATCTCAGACCCCGTCCGATATCGGGAATGGAACCTGCACATGAATTGTCCATTTTACATGTATCGTTCCTCTAGATTTTTAAAAATATGTTTTATTGATTTTTTACAGAGAGGAAGGGAGAGGAATGGAGAGTTAGAAACATCGATGAGAGAGAAACATCAATCAGCTGCCTCCTGCACACCCCCTACTGGGGATGTGCCCGCAACCAAGGTACATGCCCTTGACAGGAATCAAACCCAGGACCCTTCACAGGCTGACACTCTATCCACTGAGCCAAACCGTTTAGGGCTTCCTTTAGATTTTTGATTTGGTGTGAAATGAGCCTTAAGAAAATGTAGGAAACTTATAACTCTGCTCTAATAGACTCCAGAGATGAATTTTTTTAAATACCAAAAAAACTGCTTTATTTTTTAATTTTTTTTATTGATCTCAGAGAGGAAGGGTGAGGGAGAGAGAGAGAGAACCATCAATGATGAGAGAGAATCATGGATCAGCCGCCTCCTGCACACCCCACACACGGGATGGAGCCCGAAACCTGGGCCTGGGCCCCGACCGGGAATCGGACTGTGACCTCCTGGCTCACAGGTGGACGCTCAGCCCCTGAGCCACGCCGGCCAGGCTGCACCCACCTGTTAGGGGCTCAGTCCTCACGGGTGAAGTTCTCGGAGTGTCCACAGGGAAGTCCTGCTCTGTCTGCTCAGGTGACAGAGCACCCATCCAGCGTGGACACCCGTTGACCGCGATGGGACATGGGAATGGCCTCGGCATGGGAGACGGGAATAAACGCACACACGGACGCAGGAGAGGTGACAGCGCATGGACATCTCCCACAGGGGCCCTGGTCGTCTCCATGGCTCCCTCTGCGTGCAGCCAGTGGCCGGGCCCGAACTGGTGACATGGCCAAGGAAGTGGAGGAAGACTAACCACCTGGTGCTGTTCCTTGTTGAAGCAGCAAAGGCCGAGAGAGGCTGCGGGCATGAGGCTCTGACAAGACAGTGCCATCTGTTGAGGGAGGAGCGGAGGCCCTTGGGGTCAGGAATGACGCAGCACGTGGCTGGGGACTGGGCAGCGGGTCCCGGACGCACCCGGGACCAGTGCCCAGACCTCGAGCAGGGCGGCAGAGATGGGGTCCCAGTGCACACCCAACTTCCTCCCCGGTTTCAGGAATGGCCCAGGCGCTGGGGACAGAGCCCTGGGGCTGGGGGGCACAGCGGTGGCCGGCACGTCAGGCCAGGCCCGAGGACATCCGCGTCTTCCAGAGGAACACAGACTCTTATTTTCCAGAAACAATGCTTCCTGGCTTTCTCTCCTGGATCGTCAGGCTGGTGGGCGTCTTGAAACTTTCAACTGACAGCATGCTCCTCGGATCTCATTCTTCTTCTTACTTCACGCTCCTCTCCTCTCATTGACTGAGTTTAATAGAATTAAAGCAACACCGCTTTGAACACTGCCTGCAGTCTGGACATCACCCACCAATTTTGGGGGGAGTCGTATATAATTATATTAAACTGGAGCTGCTTGAGCTCGCTCAATCGATCCTCGATAGAATATTGAATTAAGCTGCTGATGTCAGGCGAGTTTTTCGATCTATCTTCTTTGCTCTGAACTGAATGACCCCAGACGTCCTGATGTCTGGAAGAGTCCATTCACCGTGGTGTCCTGCATCACACACCGCCGCACGTGGGCTCGCACCTCAGCCCTGGCTTTTATTTTCCTCCTGTGTCTTCACACGCATTTTGCCTGGATATTGCCACGCTCTCCCAGAACTGGTCTTATTTCCTTCTTTAAGGCAAACCGTCCATTTTCATCCGTCATTCATAAAAATGTAATGTCAAAGAAAACTTAATAGCCGGGCAAAAATAATCTTTTTAGCATGAAGAGACACAATGGCAATTACGCATGAATGCCAGCAGCGTGCGTGCCTAAGTGCATCTGATGGCTTCGTGAAATATTGATGCCGCCGCAGAGCCTCCCGCACATCTGACGAGTCTTCCAGGAATGTCTTGACATGGAAACCGCGATTGTATTTACGGCGAACGTGTCCGTGTATCGATAGTGAGACCCTCGTGTGTGAAGAGGGTTAAAATACCTGGGTGTCTGCTCGGCCAGCATAGCTCAGTGGTTGAGCATCGACCTATGAACCAGGAGGTCACCAGTTTGATTCCCAGTCAGGGCACATGCCCAGGTTGTGGGCTAGACCCCCAGTGTGGGGCGTGCAGGAGGCAGCCGATCCATGATTCTCTCTCATCATGGATGCTTCTATCTCTCTCCCTCTCCCTTCCTCTCTGAAATCAATAAAAATATATTTTAAAAAAACAGAGTCTAGTGAGGCTAAGAGGATGTGAAGGAGGGAGAGGAAGGGAGAGAGAGAAGCATCAGTGGTTTATCTCTTTAACCACAAGTCTGTCTGCTGCCCAGCCAGAGTGAGCCCCCTGCAGTCAGGGGAGTGTGCACAGCTCTAACACGCACCTGTTGCCAACTAGGCTCTAAGGCAATAAGGACGGTACATGCCTAACTCCACGGGGCTGCACTGCGTATGTTCCTCTAACTTCTAGTGCATTGTTGATCATCATAGCTGTTTACACCTGACCTAAATAAACACATGATTAGTACAGTAAGCTCCTACGGAAAAGGAATTTTCTCTGTAGTATTTTGCATTGCCTGCACACCAAATGCATTACTTGCCCATGCTCCCAGCTCGTTAGCAAAGCAAATAGTTGAAATGAGTGGATAGGGGAAAAGTTTCAAGAAACAGATGAAAGCGTGTGAAGAACTGTGAAGGTCTGCTCTTTTATCCTTCTCACAAGCTGCAACTCAGCTGCCGGGCAGGAATGCTGGCTGATAATGTGCGATTCTGGGTCAGAAAGGAAGGGCGGGTGGCTCCCAGCTCGCAGCTCACAGAAACAGCCAGAAGGTAGGCTGGTTTTTTGCAAAGGGCTCCACAGCCCTCCCTCCCTGGGAGCAATGGAGGCAGCGCCGAGGAATGCGGGTGCTCCCCCATCCCCCCTCCCCCCCGCCCCAGAGGAGTCTCTCTCTCTGGGAACATCACTCCTTCCTAGGGGCCAGGGAACGAACTGCCTCTTGTCTGGATGGAGACGCTCGTCTCTCCCAAGACTGATGGGGGAAGCAGCCTGGCCTTCGGAAGGAAGACAATATGAAACAGGGCAGGACCTCGTGTTAGTGCAAGACAAGCAGAAACCCGAGAGGCCGCGGGGGGGTGGGGGTGGGGGGGTGGCCTCTCCAGAAGGAACCGCTCATTTGTCCGCCGTCCTGGCTGGCAGCTCCCAGGAGGAGCCACTCCGCAGCCCCTGATGAACGGACCTCCAGAGGGCGGGACACAACCAGTTCAATTGGCGTCAGATGGCACCAGATTGGGGGCCATCAACAGGACCCCAGTGCAGGGGGGACCTCGGCCGTGTACCCCAGTGTCCTGGACACAGGCAGCTGGACACATGCCATAAACATCAGGGTCCCCTGATATGTGTGTGTGCATGTTTGCGTGCTATTTGTATGATTTGTATGTTATTGGCATGGTGATTTTGAGGAACAGATCTGTGGCTTTGCAGCAGGACTACGGTACAATGTGGGAAGGGCGGAAGGAGATGAAGTTCTACCCATAGTGTGTAAAATCTGCGTGGTCAGTAAAATATCCGAAGAAATTAAGCCAAAATAAGGTGTTTACTCATCTATAAGATCTCAGACTCTCGGGCTGTCTGCTGCGATGCCATAGACTTCATTTCTCATCCTTCTTGTTAAATACGCAATAGTTTCATTCTAAAACCGAAAGTGAGATTAGTTGAAATCTTATTTTTTAAAAGCAAAATGAACCTTTATTTTTCCAGCAATAAAAGTAAAATTCTGAGTGACCCCATAGCTTGAAAGGCAGTGGTATTTATATTTTGAGGTGCCCCTGTATGGAGTTGTGAGAGAGTCTACCATTACAATTAATATCAGACATGACAGCAGAGACACTAATTATAGACACTAATTATAACAATATGTATAGCGGTTTTATCGCTTTGCTCTAAAAATATTGTTTTTTTGACAGTTTAAAAACTATAAGATTTCTGGCATGTTATCTTGAAACTCAGAGAGTTAAACCTTATTCAGTATCTTTTCCAGATTATTTATTCACAAGTCACCTCCTGGGAATATTCTAAGTTGCTGTCATTTGGAAAGAAATGGTATTCTGTCAGATTCCCATTTGACCGGCTCTAAATGCTGATGTTAGAGGCAGTAACTACTGAGGAGGGGAGGCTGCCTAGAAATCAAATAACGTCCTTGGAGGCAGTAAGTATAGCTCAGCCATATCCCCCAGACTTTTACCTCACAGTTCAGCGGAGCCCACAGGACAGGCTGCTGCTCCCGCTGCTTCAGGTGTGGCTGCGGCTTTAGCAGGTAAGTCCCTGTCGCCTCTGAGGTCCTCTGAATGGCGAGTGTGGCAGGTACATGTCACATTGGTTGCCCTTTCAAAGAGGGGCCTTTAGATTCCGTTACCTTGTCCTTTCTAATAAAGAGGGAATATTCTAATTGACCATCACACCCTCACAAAGATGTCAGCACCCACAGCCAATATGGAGGGAATATGCTAATTGACTGTCACACCCTCACAGATGGCAGTGCCCAGTCCCCTCAGCCCCCCAGCTGCCCGGGGTCGCCCGAGGTGCAGGGCTGGCAGAGGCTTGTGCTACTGGCAGTGGCAGCAGCAGAGGTGTGATGCGGGCATCGCCTTCCCCTGATCGCCGGGTCTCCTCCCACCCATGAGGGCTCCCGGACTGTGAGAGGGGCAGGCCAGGCTGAGGGACCCCCCTCTCCAGTGCATTAATTTTCATGCACCGGGCCTCTAGTTTGTTTATATGATGTCAAAAAGAGTGTGGTCATCGCTTTTCCATAGCCTCATGTACAGGTAGGGGTCATCACCTCGGTCCAACCCTCCTGTACATTCAGCAACGTTAAGTCCAGATGTCATTGTTATGATGGGGTGTTGCTCTCCTGTGCCCTCCACAGCACATTGAAAGGTGACCTTCAACCCCAGAGGCGCCCTATGGAGGCCAAATGCATGGTCCCACCAGGCGTGGGAACAGAGTCATTTATGCAAGTCCCAGCTCCCCCACAGTCCAAGCCACACAGTGTTAAATATAGCACGAGTTAGCACACGTATCACACATGTGTGCACACATGTTTTGGCAGGTTGGTTTTAGACTAGGATTGTAGGCATGGTTCAGCCTCAGAAGACATGTCAGCATAATCCGTCACACTGATGTTCACCCACTCATTTCCCCAGACAGTGGAGGGAACGTTACCCTAATGGCCCGTTCACCCTCCAGTGATGGAGAATGACTTCAATCCAAAATGAGCTTCTCTGCTAGAAAGCTCCCTCCAACAGCTCATTCTTTATGAACCTAGGAGCACCCCAACCATCAAGGGGATGACGGCCACACTCCCTCTTTGTGTGACATCGTCGTCCTGGGGTTCTTAGCTGCATCCCAGGGTGCAGCAGAACAGATTTGCATGACTGGAAAGAGGAAGTCATTTTCATAAAGCTGTCAGTCTTCCATGTTCCTGGAATTTTGCACAGACTCCTCAGAACGTGTACTTAAAAAGCATACGAATGAACAGAAGCGTGTGCTTACTGACGTGTGTTCAGTGTTATTCCTCGGCAAGGTCTGAGACACAACATGAGGGACAGGTGGAAGGACAAGCCAGTGCCGGGCCTGCCTCCGGGACCAGCTGCTAGTGAAATGCAAACAGCTGGAAAGCAGGGAAACTGATGCCTCTGCTCCCATGCGCCCATGACTCATGGTTTTACCACCAGCAGCGCCTGAGCCTGGGGTTCAAGTGGCAGAGGGCGAACCAGGAAGAGGGGCACGCCTCCGAGGCCGCGTAGCTCCATGTGGAATAAACACATGCCGGCACTCAGCACTCAGTGTGGGTGCGCTGCTCCCAGTCCCACTGGTTCACACCCACGGGCAGTGCTTCTGTCCCAGGCCTGGTAAGCGACTAGAAGGAGGGACATCTGTCACCCTCTTTCCACTTCATCGCTCACGTCATCCGCTGCCTCCTGGTCTGAGGTGAGCCTCGCCCTGAGGATCAGCAGAGAAATGCAGGGACCTCAGTGGGTACGAGTGTGGGAGCTGCCGTCGTGGTCCAGGCACACACCTGTGCATGGTCAGCAGTTGCAGCGCCTGGCTTTGACGGGGTGACGGTGACAAAGCCGCACGGAGGGACGGAGGGACGGAGGCGAGCTCCCGCCCAGGCCGCGCCGAGGCAGGGCGGTGCTGGCCCCGACCACTGTGTCCACCTCCGCGGTGGTCAGTCCCCACAGCCATGATGCCCGTCAGCGCAGCCAGAAATCACAGATCTCCTCGCTGATCCCATCACACCCGCATCAAGTTGATCTTGAGCAAGAACGTTCTTGACTGTGAAGGACGAAAGCACGCCCCTCTAATTGCCGTGTTTACGGCTCCTTTTTTAGTTCCCACAGAGTCAACATGCCGCACAGCACCCCGCAACTGCAGCCTCTTCCCAGGCTGCTTCCTTCTGAGCGAGTCAATCAACACAGGCCAGGCGCTGCCTCCCGCCGCGGCTTTAAGCAGTTTTAAATGGGACATTTCCCGGAGGCGTGAGCTGAAGGTTAGGCCAGCCCTTACCCTTCCTCTGGGGGTGGCTTCTCCTCCAGCTTCTTCATGGCCGTCCTTTGTTTACACCCATCAAACGACCATTCTTGCGTGTGGATGGCACCATTGCGCCTGTCTCCCCAAAATGACTCGGTCGCAGGCCTCAGCGCCCACAGTGTCCTCACAGGGAGCAGACACGTCTATTTGCTCCTTAAAGCTTAGATTTAAACCCACCTCAGTAATCCTGTGTGATAACACCTGCTGTGCCGCAGGAAGGCTTGATGACCTAGGGCCTGTATGTGTGTGTGTGTGTGTGTGTGTGTGTGTGTGTGTGTGTGTGTGTGTTCTCTTGGGGGATGTAACACGCAGTATAGGTTTGCTCTCATTGTTCCCTGTATCTGCACTCTCCTCTCAAAAACATTAGCCCCATGGTCGGCAAACTGCGGCTCGCGAGCCACATGCGGCTCTTTGGCCCCTTGAGTGTGGCTCTTCCACAAAATACCACGGCCTGGGTGAGTCTATTTTGAAGAAGTGGCGTTAGAAGAAGTTTAAAAAATTTGGCTCTCAAAAGAAATTTCAATCGTTGTACTGTTGATATTTGGCTCTGTTGACCAATGAGTTTGCCGACCACTGATCTAGGTCATCTGGAATTCACACTGCCACAAGTTTTTTTGTTAATATATCAGAGTATGAAGCGGGTCTGGTAAGAATCCTTCATGTCTGGATAGAAGTCAGAAGAAATCGGTAGAAAGAAGGCGGTGGTGGGTGTAAATGACAGGAATCAGGAAGGTAAGGGAGAAGGTTGGGCAGGAGGTTGTCTTCTATACGCACAGCAGCAAGGGTAGCCGTGCGCAATTAGAGGTGACAACATTTCAAATGCTTATGGCCCCCTGTAGGCTGCAAACAAGACGTGCAATGGGCAGGCAGTAAGTGAGGACCCGGTTTTCCTATCTGACTGGTTTCATTCATGTCTTTTCTTCTTTTAATATATTCTTACTGATTTCAGAGAGGAAGGGGGAGAGAGATAGAGAAAGAAACATTAATGATGAGAGAGAATCATTGATCAGCTGCCTCCTGCACGCCCCACACTGGGGATCGCGCCTGAAGGCCGGGCATGTGCCCTTGACCAGGAATGGAACCGCAACCTCCTGGTTCATAGGTTGATGCTCAACCACTGAGCCATGCTGGCACGGCTGGTTTCATTCATTTCAGTGACCACCAGGGGGAAGACACTCTGACCAGTAACTTAGCTTGCTGCTGGGGTCTGGCCGATCGGGACTGAGTGAGACGGGCCGGACACGCCCTGGAGCCCTCCTGTGGTACCTCCCCAGCTGGCAAAACTCCCATGTCCCTCCCTGGCCCTGATCATGTACTGGTGGGGTCCCCTGGCCTGGCCCGCGCCTTCTCGCAACCCGGCCTGAGGGACACCCCCCCTCCCCAGTGCACACATTTTGTGCACCGGGCCTCTAGTATATTAAAAAAAAAACAAAAACGCATCGTGACCCTGCCAATGTGGAAAGTGTGGCATCGACGGCGTAATTCTAACACAGTGCTGATTTGGAACGGGCTGGGCTTCCGCTTGTCCTTCCAGGAGGGGGGGCCTCAGGCTTTGCCACGAACAGGGGCCTCTGAGCCTCACAACCTCCGACCTGAACAGACTCCTCTTTTGCATCCGTGGTTTTCAAGGAAGAGGCCATCATCACGGAAAATGAGGACATTTTGGGAAGACGCCTGGGAACCTCAGAGCATCAGAGAGACAGAGCCCACGGCAGCCCTTGGGGGGAGGCTCTGTGGTCGCTCCATTGGACTTACTGCAGGAACGCACGGGCTCTGTTCCGCATCCCGGCATTAACCAGACTCCACAGACGCCTGAGGAAAAGGGCGCGCGATCGGCGATGGCCAACGGCGCCGCAAGAATTCTTAAAACACGCGGGACCCGGCTGTGTAGTCAGGGGCTCGGACCTCTGTCCCCTCAGATTGTCCAATCCAGAAGGACACCAGCCAACACAACAACAGCCATCCTGTGTGAATGAATCAAACTGCACCTGTTTTTGGTCAGATCGGCAGAAAATAGCGTGTACTTTGGCGGGGTGCCTCAGAGCTCAGTGAGGGGTTTCTCTGGGCCAGGAGGCGGGAGGGCGAGATCGCTGTGCGGTGTTGGCCGGGCGGACACCAGAAGGAGGCAGCGCTGAGGTCAGGGCCACGTGACGGAGATGGGGGCCGCTCGCAGAGAAAGGGGTTTGCGGGCGCACACCCAGAAGCCTTCCTCCACGAGGCAGGGCAGATCCCTCTCGTGACCTCGTCCGAGAGAGAACCACGTGTCTCCCCTGCTGCTTTCCCCTTCTCCTTAGCAATGGGCCCGGTCCCCTTCCTGATTTCCAAGCAGGCGTCCTCAAACTACGGCCCGCGGGCCACATGCGGGTGTTTTTGCCGTTTTGTTTTTTTACTTCAAAATAAGATACGTGCAGTGTGCATAGGAATTTGTTCATAGTTTTTTTTAAACTATAGTCCAGCCCTCCAACGGTCTGAGAGACAGTGAACTGGCCCCTGTTTAAACAGTTTGAGGACCCCTGTAGAGAGACTAGGGCCCCCGCTGTAGGCGGGTCAGACACGCGGGCCACGCACCCAGGGTCTGCGCAGGATGCCAACACCAAGAAAAGAAATAAGTAAATTCAGGTAACATGGTCAGTTCCTGATGGAGAATTTAGGCCCACGGCTCTAAGGAGGAGCGTGAATGGTGAAGTGCAGACATTGGGAAGGAAAGTGGCCATCCTTCTGAAAAGCCGGAATTAAGCGCTTTGGTTTCTGAGGGTTTTCTGTGGCAAATATACACAGTGGCTCAAAAATTACTTCCTTATCAAGGATGATTCAGAATGTGATTAGCAGCTAGTCAAACCAAGTAACAGTTTCTAAATATGTTTGCTTATTTTAATAACAATCACCCACCACATCAGCATCAGGGGACGGAGTTCATTTTGGACAGAATCTCACAGGATGTCAAGTGTCGAAGACCATCAGCCCCTGGCACTAGAGATTATGGCCTTCAATTAACATTTGTGAATCTCACTCAGCAAATAAACACACTACACATGTTCGAAAAGGGTTGCAGTCAACTTTGAATTGTATTTTAAGTTACATAGTTCTATTTAAACATTATTCTAATAGGACAGCAGCAAAAATATAATTCTGCAAGTATGAATGATCTGAACTATACCACATCATAGTCAAGACATTTTTTAAATTGTCTTAGAGACAGAGGAAGGGAGAGGGAGGGAGAGAAGAAACATGGGTGTGAGAAACATCAACCGGCTGCCTCTCACATGCCCCCCACTGGGGATTGAGCCCACAACCCTGGCATGTGCCCTGACGGGGAATCAAACCAGCGACCTCTCCGTGCATGGGCTGACGCTCAGCCAGGGAGTATTTCATTTTAAAGGCACGACTAGTCCTACAGGTTTATGTTTATTGCATTCATGTGTAGGTCAGGTCAAGACAGGTTACAACTTTATATTCTACTAGAGGCCCAGTGCACATATGCGTGCACATTGAAAGGGAAATAACTAGAAGAAATATTTTAATATTGCTATTTGCCCTTTCTCCCTCAGCGCCTGGGAGCCGGGTGGCGGCCTCGCCCCCGCCACTCCCACTGGTCACCATCTTTGGGGTGATCCCAACGGCCTGACAGCCAGCCCAGCCCTCCCGCCACCCACCCCGATTCCCCCGTTCATCATCGCTGATCCATCGGAGCCTGCTTGCCGAGGGCAGGGACTAAGAAGTCAGCTGTTCAGCCCGTTCTCCAGTCCCCAGTCCCACCCCACCCCACTCGTGAGCCAGGGGTGAGGGAACAAGAGGTGCTCAATGCCACCTCATGGTGACCGGTCGTTTGGTCAGCACGGTCGGCACGGACACTGGCTTTTTATATATATAGATGACCGTGACTGTGACACGCATGGGAGTGACCAAACGTCCAGGGTGGAGACGGGTCTCTCGGCGCTTCCTCTGCCCCCGGGTCCTCGGGTGCCCGTGGTCCCATTCTCTCACTCATCCTGGACGGTTTTCTTCATTCTGTTGTTTACTTGGACCTTAAGGTGATTTAAGGACCTTTTCTTTCTGGTTTGTGCTGTTCCTCTCAGTTCAGACCTCACTGACGTTTGAAGGAGGAGCTTGGTAAGTTTGGTGGTTTTTAACGCGTGCCGCCTCCTCTATGGTGTCGGGATATTTCACACGAGGTTTCCTTTAAGCAAATCCCAGAGTTTCTCGGGGTCTCACCTCCTTAATTTTTAACGAAACTTCTTGAGATAATTGTAGATTCAGATGTGGTTGTCAAAAATAATTCAGAGATCCCAGGCCTTTACCCATTCCCTCCCTCCCCTACCCTCAATGTCAGCATCTCACAAAACCATAGAACACAATCAAACCGGGCTGGCACAGTCAGAACAGAGAGCAATTTCAACACAGCCAGTATCCCCATGCTGCACGTCTATAGCCACACCCATCACCCTCCTACCCCCCTTCTTTAAAAAATATGTTTTTATTGATTATTAGAGAGAGAAGAAGGGAGAAGGAGAGAGAGAGAAGCATCGATGAGAGAAAAACATCAATCGGCTGCCTCCTGCACCCCCCCTACTGGAGATAGAGCCCGAAACCCAGGCTTGTGCCCTGACGGGGAATCAAACCAGTGACCCCTTGGTGCATGGGTCAATGTTCAACCACTGAGCACACTGGCCGCCTCCCACTTCTTAAAACAATCCTGGCAATTGCTAACCTCTGTCCATGTTATTACCTTGTTATTTTTGAATGTTATGCAAATAGAGTCACACCGTGCGTTCACATCTGAGCTGGGCCTGTTCATTCCCTTCACGTGATTCTTTGGAGCGTGTCCAGGTCCCCCTTCCAGCGGTTCCTTTGCACGGCCAGGCATTATTCCACGCTGTCAAAGCACCTGGGTGCACACAGCCGCCTCTGGTGACAGGTGTCTGGCATGCTTCAGTGCTTGGTTATTGCTAATAAAGCTGGGGTAGCACTTCTCTGCAAGGTTCAGGGTGAACATAAGTCGTCATTTTTTCTTGGAAAAATGCCGTGAGTGTAACTGCTGGGCCACCGGGTCATTGTGCGTCTAGTGTATTTATGAAACTGCCAAACTCTTTTTTTTAAAATTATGGATTCAATTTCCTTAATATTTATAGGGCTATTCAGAGTGTCTATTCTGTCGTGCTCGACTCAGGGTAGTTTGTGGATGTTGAAGAATGGGCCTGTCTTGTGTAAGTGCTCAACTTACGAGCACCGTGTTGTCTGCAGTGCTGCCTTAGTATCTTTCTAATGACTCCGGAGTGGAGAGCAATCTCCTAGTTCCGTGGTCGGCAAACTGCGGCTCGCGAGCCACATGCGGCTCTTTGGCCCCTTGAGTGTGGCTCTTCCACAAAATACCATGGCCTGGGCGAGTCTATTTTGAAGAAGTGGCGTTCGAAGACGTTTAAGTTTAAAAAATTTGGCTCTCAAAAGAAATTTCAATCGTTGTACTGTTGATATCTGGCTCTGTTGACTAATGAGTTTGCCGACCACTGTCCTAGTTCATTCCTGTACTGTTTTTCAGGAAGTCTGCCAATTTTATTGATTTTGTTGACTATTTTTTTTAGAATAATCAGTTTTATTGTTTTATTTAGCTTCTTTATTATTTTCCTGGTTTCAATTTCATTGACTTCTGCTCTTGTCTTCATTCCTCATTGTTCCATCTATTTGAGTTTAACATCTTCTCGTAGTTTTCTGATATAGATCCTTACTTTATTAATTGCATCCATTCCCTCCTTTCTAAGTTGAGCGTTTTGTGCTATAATTTTTATTCTCTACGCCGTGTTGACTGCCTCCCGTATAAGATGAGAGGCTACAGTTTTATTTTCGTGTAGCCCTATGCATTTTCCTTTTTAACATTTCCTTTCAGACTTCGTCTTAGACCAGTGACTGACTCAGCGGCGTCTTGTTTAATTTCCAAAGTTCGGAGACGGCACTGTTCCCTTCCTGCTGCCGCTTTCTCGGTTGAGCCCAGGATGCCGAGCAGACACTGGAACGATTTCACGTCTTCTCGTTCTTCGAGGCCTGGTTTATGCCAGAAGAGAGTCCACCCTCGCCTGCTGTTGCTGGGTGGGTGGGCTGTGTGTGTCAGTACGATGCTGGCAGTTGGCTGTGTTGCTTGGTTCCTCGCGCCCTGGCTGGCTTTACTGGTGTATGTGTTGCTGACACTGACGGCGGGAGTTCTGTGGAAGTTCCTGTTTCTCCTGCAAACTCCGTCGCTCCTGCCTCGGCTTTGACGCTCTCCTGGTGGGTGAGGACGCAGGATTTCCATGTCTCCCTGGGCCGTCATCCTTGGGCCATCGCTGTGCATAGTCCTTTCTGCTCTGTGGCGTCTGCTGTGTGCTGAATGGGAGCAGAGCCACTCCTGCTGTTCTGACTGCCGTTGGCATTGCACACACATGTCTTCCTGCTATGTTCAAACTGTCTGTGCTGCATTCCCATTCATGTCTTATCAGCCCCATATAGGGGGGTCTCTTATTTTTTTCACCTAAGTTATTATTTATTTTCAAAACAATGGAATAAAATGTACATATGTAAGGTATACAGCATGATGCATTGATGTACACGTATGTTGTGAAGTGATTACTACAGTCAGGCTAATGTGCACATCCATTCTGGGGAGCTGAGAACACCGAAGCTCCCCTCTCCCAGCAAATTTCACGTGCACAGCTGAGCGTATTAACCACCGTCACCCGCTCTACGCTAGCTGCTCTCTCTGCACGTGGGACCTAAACTCATCACATCTGTAGAGGCCGAGAGGATGAGGATTACAGGTGTGGGGGAGGGGGCAGCTGGGAGGATGCTGGTCAAAGGTTCAGTCATGTGAGATGAACACGTTTTAGAGATCCAGTGGGCACTACTTGTACGTCACACGACAAAGCTGTCCGACACATTCAGGTCATTTATCCTTAATACTGACTGTTGATAGGATAGACCTTACCTGCTAGTCTATTCTCATTGTTTTATTAATCGTTTGTTTCCCATTCCTCTCTTTTTCTTTTTTTAATCTTTATTGTTGAGAGTATTATAGATGTCCCCGCTCATCCCTCCCCCATGGCCTCCCTCTACCCTGCTCCCAGCCCTCCCCCCGCCCAACTCACAAGGCCTTCCCCACAGGATGCACTGTGCCCACGGGCTAGGCACATACCTACACACCTCCTTTGGTTCATCTCTTCCCGCCCTGCCCCTCCCCCTCCGTCTGTGGTCCCTCAGTCTGGGCATCCTTGTCTCTGAAACGTGCATAGTCACAAAAGCTGCTTTCATCCTCCGAGGGGCCACCTGGGTGAGCAGCCAGGTCTGGACCGGCAGGCAGCCTGCATGGTGGCCCTTCAGCCCTCTCCCTGGTCCTCGGCTCAAGCGGGAGAGACCTCACCTCCCGTGGCCTCGTCATTCCTGTGGTCTTCACGCCCGGAGACGCCTCCCCGCTCAGACGGCCCTCCTCCAGGGAGGCCTCCAGTGTTTGTTCACGGGCTCGCGCTTCCCCTGCCGTTGTCTGCCTTTCAGGTGTGGGTCGGGGTACATTCCCCAAACATTTTTAAATCTTCTAGAGCATTTTATATCTTCGCATAGTTTATTCTTTGTTTTATATAAGCCGTGCGGCTTTCCAAAATCAACATCGCAGAATTTCTTGATTAGAAAATGTACTTAATTTGGAACAGAATGTGTCATTTAGGTATGGAGATCTCGCGTACATTCTGAAGAGCATAAAATTATTCTATTTGATTTCATAACGTGCAGGCAGATTGAATATTTCAAAATATCATGTCCTTTATGAATTTATACATAGATATGAGACTATTTGGTAACATGGAATGGAAATAAGTGAATATCCAACTAAAGCAGTAACGCCCAAACTCCGCGTCTTCGGGATGTGCCGTTGTTAGCGGCTTGGGCTCATTTGAGCTCCTCGATTAATATAACGTTATAAATAGTGGAAGAAACTCAGGAGCCCTGGAGCTGTTTCATCACATGTGTCAGGATGTGAGACATTCTGGAGCCCAGTGTGCTTTATGCTCCGTGGCTACGGGGAGAGGATTTACTGAGCGCTCTCACCCCAGAGATCCCACGGATGGATGACAAATGTCCTCCCATGCGTCTGGGTCTGAAGATGCTACAAGCACAGGACGGAGGGGTCCAACTTGGTTCTTGAATGCACAGGGTCCCGGGCTGTTCTGCCTGAGCACAGGGCTGAGGGCCTGCTGGGCCGTCCGCAGCTCAGAAGGAAGGCCTGCAGGAGGGAGGGGCGTGCTGAGAGCCTGGTTCAGTCAGCAAGATCTCCCCGTTTTCCAAAGTCCGACTCCCCGAGTTCCCTCTCCCTTTCAGGAAGGAGGTGCAGCGTGACCCGGGACCTGGGCAGGACCAGAGGGTGGCCAGGGCGTCTGCTCACCTGGGTGCCCGACATTAAGGGAAACACACGCGCACACCTTCTCTGTATCAGGACTGACATCGGGATACACACAGCACAGGCCTGGCGCGTTCCGCTTCCTCCACAGCTCCGCGAACTCAGGACAGCGACAGAGGGGGCATATTTTGTTGTTATTTTGTGTGGATTTTTTTTTAAAGATTATAATTTATTTATTTTTATTTCAAAGAGGAAGGTAGAGGGAGAGAGAAACATCAATGATGAGAGAGAATCATTGATCCTGCACGCCCCCCCACTGGGGATCCAGCCAGCAACCCAGGCATGTGCCCTGACCGGGAATAGAACTGTGACCTCCTGGTTCACAGGTCGATGCTCAGCCCCTGAGCTAGGCCTGCCGGTGGAAGTATGTTGCTGTTTCCTACACAAACACACTGCTGTTATTAGAGAAATAAGCACTCGCCATCGTGTTGGAAGGTCGGCTCACTGCCTGCTCATTAAGTATGAATTTTAAACACAGATTCTAGGAGATAGTTTGATTTGCAAAACAAATGCACCCCGGTATCATATGGAGTCGGGGGCACTTTAAAGCCACCGTTCATCCACCCCCGAAGCAGCGGTTCCTCCAGCCGGGGGCCCTCAGCATGGAGCCCGCGTCCTCACTGCTCCTGCCAGCACCGCAGTATGACCGGCGGCTGTGTCCAAAGAGCATTCTCATAATCTTCCTACGACAAGATGAAGGATGAGAAAATCAATGTCTGTGCCCCACAGACAGAACCAGCAGCACTGATTTCCCCGGCCTCCTCGCTTTAGAGGAACCCAAATAAGAGCCCGCAGTCCGTAGAGGCTGGGGGGGGTGGTGGGCGGGGGGTTGACTGCGGGGCAGCTCCGACTCTGGGTTTCTGAGCAGCAAAAAGAAAACGAGTCTCAGACAACGCACAGGCAGGGAGGAGCTGGGAATAAATTTCATAACGAGATTCTTGCCACTCCTCTGGGCTGACCACTAACCTCTCCAGCACCAGCTCACGGGGCACAGAGCCCTCAGCCTCCGAGGCAGGTGTTCTTGGGGTTCAGCCTCCATGGCTATGCATTTGTGCATGCTCTGGATTATCTGTAAGTGCCTTCAGTTCCTCACGTGGCCCCTGAGGATCTGGGATCACTGCCTGGTGTTAAAAGGGAAGGAGTCTAGCCTGACCAATTTGGCTCAGTGGGTAGAGCATTGGCCTGCAGAATAAAGGGTCCCAGGTTCAGTTCCGGTCAAGGGCATGTACCTGGGTTGCGGGCACATCCCCAGTAGGGGCTGTGCAGGAGGCAGCTGATCGATGTTTCTCTCTCAATGATGTTTCTGACTCTCTATCCCTCTCCCTTCCTCTCTGTAAAAAATCAATCAAATATATTTTTTTTTTAAAAAAAAGGGAAGGAGTCTAACATTTATTAAGAAGTTCATAGCAGCACAATTCACCATAGCTAAGATTTGGAAACAATCCAAGTAAGTGCCCATCAGTAGATGAGAGGATAAAAAGCGGTGGGACATTTACACCATGGAATTCTATGCAGCCGTAAAATGAAGGGTCTCTGACCCTTTGAGACAGCATGGAGGGACCTGGAGAGCATCATGCTAAGTGGAACAAGCCAGTCAGAGAGAGACAAGTATCACAGGATCTCACTCATATGTGGAATCTAATGAACAAAATAAACTGGTGAACGGAGTGGATCAGGAGACATGGAAGCATGGAGCAGAGTGCGGAATCTCAGAGGGCAGGCGGTGGAGGGTGGGTGGCTGGGAAGTAATCAACAAAGAACCTGGTATGCATATATGCACAGCCCATGGCCATAGACAATGGGGGTGGTGAGGGCCTGGGGCGGGGGTGCAGTGGGATGGAGAGGGCCGATGGGGGAGAAAGGGGGCATATGTAATACTTTCAACAATAAAGACTTATTTTTTAAAAAAGAATCTACAGCCCAGCCAGTGTGGCTCAGTGGTTGAGCATCGACTTATGAACCAGGAGGTCAGGGTTTGATTCCTAGTAGGGAAACTGCACAGGCTGTGGGCTCCATGCCCAGTGTGGGGCGTGCAGGAGGCAGCCGGTCCATGATTCTCTCATCATTGATGTTTCTATCTCTCTCCCTCCCCTTCCTCTCTGAAATAAATAAATAAATATATATATATAAATATATATATATATATATATACACACACACACATATACATATATGTATATATACACAAATATATATTTACTAGGAGCCCGTTGCACGAAGTTTCATGCAATAGACTTTTCCTTCACCTGGCTGCCGGCACCAGTTATCCGCCAGCAGCAGTTTTCCTCTGGCCACCCGCCGATCAGAGCGCCTCCCGCCAGCACGATCGGCCACCCCGAGAGGAATTCCGATCGGGAGGCGCTCCGATCGGGCAGGTGGCCAGAGGAAAACTGCTGCTGGTGGAAAACTGGTGCCAGCAGCCACGCAATCGGCCACCCCGAGTTCCGCCACCAGCGTCTTCCGCAGCGCCGGCCATTTAAGCTGGGGGAAGGAGCGGGGATCGGGGACTCGTGAGTCCCTGCCCCCCGCTCCTACCGCCAGCCAGTCGGCCACCCTGAGTCCCGCCCCGCGCCTCCAGCCGGCCCAATCGTGGGCATAGCGGAGTGATGGTAATTTGCATATTATCATTTTATTAGGTATGATACACACATATGTGTGTGTGTGTGTGTGTGTGTGTGTATGTATATATATATACTAGAGGCCCGGTGCATGGAGGGGGTTGTCCCTCAGCCCAGCCTGTACCCTCTCCAATCTGGGATCCCTCTCACAATCCAGGACTGCTGGCTCCCAACTGCTTGCCTGCCTGCCTTCCTGATTGCCCCTAACTGCTTCTGCCTGCCAGCCTGATCACCCCCTAACCACTCTGCTGCCAGCCTGTTTGCCCCCCAACTTCCCTCCTCTGCCGGCCTGGTCACCCCTAACTGCCCTCTCCTGCAGGGTTGATCACCTCCAACTGCCCTCCCTTGCAGGCTTTGTCTCTCTCAACTGCCCTCCCTTGCAGGCCGGGTGCCTCCCAACTGCCCTCTCCTGCTGGCCATCTTGTGGTGGCCATCCTGGGGCAGGATCTTTGACCACATGGGGGCAGCTATATTGTGTGTTGCAGTGATGATCAATCTGCATATTACTCTTTTATTAGATAGGATAGAGGCCTGGTACAGGGGTGGGGGCCAGCTGGTTTGCCCTGAAGGGTGTCCCGGATCAGGTAGGGGTTCCCTTGGGGCGTGGGGTGGCCTGAGCGAGGGGCCTGTGGTGGTTTGCAGGCCGGCCACACCCCCTGGCGACTCAAGCGGAGGCCCTGGTATCTGGAATTTATCTTCCTTCTACAATTGAAACTTTGTAGCCTGGAGCGGAGCCAAGCCTGGGGCTCCCTCCGAGGCCAGCGGCCATTTCTGTTGGGCTTATAATTGAAACTTCGTTGCCTTAAGCGGGTGGGTCCGGCCAGGGTGTGCGGAAAGCTTTGCTTCCCCTGTTGCCGGTGGCAACCCTGACCTGCTCTCTCAAGCTCCGTTCTGCCGCCATTTGTTTGAATTTGTTTACCTTCTATAATTGAAACTTTGTAGCTTGAGTGGAGGCTTAGGCCTGGCCAGGGCAGGCGGAAAGCTTGGCTTCCTCTGTTACCTAGGAAACCTTGCTCTCTGTGGCTGTAGCCATCTTGGTTTGGGTTAATTTGCATACTTGCTCTGATTGGATGATGGGCGTGGCTTGTGGGTGTGTCGGAGGTATGGTCAATTTGCATATTTGTCTATTATTAGATAGGATATATATATTAAAGAATCTACAGCCACTGGAGGCACTTGCCACATTGAATTTGCACAAAAATCCTCCTAGGGAACCGATGTTGAGGCCACGCCCACGGGCTCACTGCGAGGCAATGGTGCCACCTGAAACCCCGCATCTTCTAACACAGTGCAGGGCTCAGCCTTCTGCGTCGTCTCAGGCACGTGTCACAGGTAGCACTTCCTCTCTGTGTGCTCTTTTCTTTCTCTGCTATTTGCATTCGTGGACTGAATCCCACCTGGTTGTGCCCAGCCGTGGTATGCACACTGTTTGCCTCTTGAGTGGACCGGCAGACATGAGCCCAGGTGTGCCACATTGGTGTGTCACCTGTGTGGAGACTACCCATACCCATTCTCAAGCCATAGCTTCTCAGAGACATAGATGTTACAAATATATTCTTATATATGCTTATTGATCTCAGAGAGGAAGGAAGAGGGAGAGAGAGATAGAAATATCAATGGTGAGAGAGAATCATGGATTAGCACCTCCTTCATGCCCCCTACTAGGGATTGAGCCCATAGCCTGGGCCTGTGCCCTTGACTGAGAATTGAACCTTCACCTCCTGGCTCATTGGTCAACGCTCTTTATCCTTCCTCCTGTTGATGGACATTTGAGTTGTGTGCATTTTCAAGCACTTCAAATAGTGGTGCCATAAACATTACTGTACATGTTTTATGGTGAATCTATGCACATATTTCAAGAAACAGGATTTGGGGGACCTGGAGCATGTGATGGTCAGTTTTCACAGACAGAACTTATTGTGAAAATATACACCAAGTCCCACAGTGTGTACGTTGCAGCCAGACCACTTTTCACCAACACTTACTGTTGTCAGGCTTTCTCTTTCGCTGCTGTGGGCCTCACTATAGGGGAGTGAATGGACATTAACAGAAAGAAAGCAGAGACCTCGTGCACTTGTGATGTAAGGAAATGTAGTATTTTCAAAGCATTCAGCAGCATATTCTAACCAATTCCCATTAAAATACTAAAGAGACAATCTGCTGTGTACACAGAATTTTAAAATCTATAGTTCACTGCAACCAACAGCAAATTTAAGAATGACATGAGAGGATAACAGACTGGTGTCATAGGCACCTGACTGAGAGAAAAGAAAAGAGATGTTCACAAAGGGAGCAAATGGGGGAAACGCGTCATTAAAATTGCCTTCGAACCAGTAAGCCACGTTCACGTTAGTGAAAGAGGGCAAACGTGAGAAGTTCTTTGAAATTCTACCTAAAAATGAAGAAGAACTGGAGTTGGCTCTGAGGACAGTCTATGCCAGGAACACTAAGAACGAAGAGATGGAACCTGCAGAGAACTGGCCCCAAAGGGGAAGGCTGGGGCAGATTTCTGATGATTCAGTTAGATGTTTGCGGCCTTGCATGTAATTAATAACATACCTAATGGGAAGCAATTAAATCGCCCGTCCCGCGAAGCAGAGACAGAAATCCCAGCAAGCTTCTGGAGCCGGACGTTGGCGGGAGCCCAGGTCTGGAGGCCCCTGCCCAGGGGTTCCAGGCAGTGGAGCTCCATCAATGAGCCCTGAAATCTAGGCGGCATCTCTACAACCTTCCAGAACCCTGGGCACCCCAGCAGGAGATCTCAGAGCGTAAGGTGGAGGACATCACCCAGGTTCGCCCATGGTGCACCTCACACAAGTTACAATCGGAACCTACTCGCCAGCACGGGGCCAGGCTGGACCAGGAGCCTCACATCTCTGAACAGGCTCCAGCCCTTTAAAAAATAAAATAAAATATGTTTTTATTGATTTTAGAGATAAGGGTAGGGAGAGAGAAAGAAAGAGAAACATCAATCAGCTGCCTCCTGTACACCCTTTACTGGGGATCGAGCCCACAACCTAGGCAAGTGCCGTAACTGGGAATCAAACCCATGAACTCATGGTTCCTCAGTCAATGCCCAACCACTGAGCCATGCCAGCCAGGCCAGGTCCAGCCCTTTTAGAGAGACATGCTGTGCCATTCACCTGCCCTCACAGGCTGGATCGCAGGTGGGCAGTGCCCTGGAGCCAGTGGCTGCCCAAGGTCGGACACATGGATGGAGAGAGAATGAGAGACAGAGACAAGTCAAGAGAATGAAGCTGAAAATGATAAGGAAATAAAGGAAATGTGCCAACATGCTACCATTTGGTGAACCTGATTGAGTTGACACGAGGATTCTTGGTATTATTTTTACAACATTTAAGGGGAACTTAGTTTATCTATATCTATAAAAGCCTAAGCTACTGTTACGACTGGACAACTGGATGATTGGCCGGTAGCTATGATGTGCACTAACCACCAGGGGGCAGACGTTCAATGCAGGAGCTGCCCCTGGTGGTCAGTGCGCTCCCATAGCCAACTTCCTGTGGTCCCTTCCCCCCGGCTAGCTGGCCCTGATCGCCTTGATAGGCCCTGGGTGAGATGGCCCTAAACGGCCCCGATTGCCTGCCAGGCCGAGGGACCCCACCTGTGCACGAATTCATGCACTGGGCCTCTAGTTTTAAAATAAAGCCTTAAGCAAATAAACAAGGACTGAAAGAATCAGACAACTGGTTGATTCCATAGCTTTTCTAGTTTTATCTGGTCATAGACCCTCTGAGTTCAGTGTTTGTTTTGATGTGACGTTGGCATGTGTAGTAAGTACATCAGAAGTGTAATCCCACATCTATCCGTCGTGCTAAGGAACTCCTGACCTTTCACAAAAATGCACCCCCTCCCCACTTTGGGAATAAATGAAAGATCACAAGTGGGAACCGGGAGAGGCAGGGTCACTGGGCTCACATATGGGACACAGAGAGATACAGAGCTGCATCTGTTAGTGCTTTACGTACATATTTTTACATTTTCATGGCATATTCTACTATATGGCGCACATTTAAACCCTCTGTACACTTCAAATCCCTATAAACAGTTGTGGGAGAAAATTGCAGCCTCCGCTATAATTTATTGGGATTTGATTGGATGAAATATGATACCGTGCTGATGAAAATTAGTGCAAACAGCACATAGAGAGGGATTTCTAATAAAATCACAGAGACTATTTGATATTAACATGTAATTTATGTACAGCGCGAGGCCTCGCTAGTTAATCCATAAAGAGGATGATTAAAGGGTAAGAGCATGTGTCTTCGCCACTTGACAAGGCATTAACGGTTCGTCCCCAAACACCCATTCATTTTAGATTTCATCAAGTCATAACTGCCAATTCCAGGTTCAAACCCTCGTTCCTCGGAGGAAGAATGCCCATGAGAGAAAGAAAAATGCCTCGAAGCAAAATAGCTCACAGCTTCAAGAGCAACATTAGAGGTTATAAGGCAATTTCCCGTATTTTCTCTCAATCAATGTCGTTGTGTTTGCATTCCAGACTTCTCAAAGCTGATTCAAATGCACTAACTCGCAGGAAAATTCATGAAAGTGCTTTTAAAGTTCAATACAATGTTGTAATGTAAACCCTGGCCGGGTAGGTTAGTGGCTTAAAGCATCTTCCTAATACATCAAGGTTGTGGGCTTGATCCCAGGTCAGGGCACATATAAGAGTCAATCAATGAATGCATCAACAAGTGGATCTACAGCTCTCTCTCTCTCTCTCTCTCTCTCTCTCTCTCTCTCTCTCTCTTTCCTCTCTTACAAAAATAATAAATATGAAAAATTGACATACTACTGTGATTTGGGCAGGAGATATTATCCCAATATTACTGATGTGGTAGCAATGAAAACAGAGAGAAAATAACGTAGCTAAAGGGATGGCAGGTGCAATCTCCCCTCAGCATGGCTCCTGGCCTCTAGATGTTCTTGAGATCTTTAACGTATCTATTACAAACGTGAGTCAGTTAGATGACATGGACAGGTGGATGGATAGAGATAAGCGGTAGGTACTGACGGATGGAGACGGAGACATGGACTTGGACGTAGATGTAGGTTAGCGGCAAATGGTTTCTACAGAGAATCCATCTCCTTAGGCATCTGCAGGTGTACCCAAAGTTCCTCCTGCCAGAACACAGGGTCAGGGTCTGCTGGCATGTGAAAGATAGACAGCACCATAAGCATGGCCAGGTGACAGGAGAAAAAGATGACTTTCCAGGTGATACAATCAAAAGGACATATGGCTGTCAGATTTGGTGGATTTGATGAAAACTATTTGGAAGCATGTAGCCCTCGATGTCAGGTAATGAGAAACAAGATAAATATGGTCATTTATCTTCTTTTTTATTTTATTTTTAAAAATATGTTTTATTGGTTTCAGAGAGGAAGGGAGAGGGAGAGAGAGAGAGAAACATCAATGATGAAAGAGAATCATGGATCAGCTGCCTCCTGCACGCCCCTTACTGGGTATTGAGCCCACAACCATGGCATGTGCCCTGACTGGGAATCAACCCGTGACCTCCTGGTTCATAGGTTGATGCTCAACTGCTGAACCATGCTGACCAGACCAGAGTTATTTTTTCCCATAGCATGAACAAGCTATATAAGCTCACTTTACAAACCCACTCATTTATTTTTACAAGATATCCTATATAATAAAAAGGTAATATGCAAATCAACTGAACGGTGGATTGACTGAACACCTGCAACCCCTCGCTCCAGCTGGCCCCACTCCTGATCGGCCCCTGGCCCCAGCCGGCCCGCTTCAGATGGCCCCCATCGGGGCAGGCCTGCTGGACCCAACCAGTGCACGAATTCATGCACCGGGACTCTAGTAAATAAATAAATGGATAATGACTTAGCAACACACATGGGAGAACAGGAAACGATAGCATGTTTTAGAGACATCATTGCTTCCCCAATTCCAGTCACAGCGGCGGAGCTGTGACAGGGGCCGCCCGAGCCCCCGATGGCTGAGAAAACCGTCCCTGCTGACACGCTTCTCACAGCGAGTGCCCCTTCCTCCTCCAAGGTGACCACACAGGGCCAGGGCTCTCTGCTGTGAGGGTGTCCCTCCCTGACTCCGCTCCTTCAGGCTCATCTGGTCTCACACACACTGAACACAGCGATTTGGAATTTATGCGCATTTGCCCGGCGGCCCTCGTGGTGGCAGAATATGGACCCAGGACCGTGAAGGACAAGAGCTAATGCACAGCATCCCAAGTGCAGGTGGCGGGGGGCCGGGAGAGACTTAGAGGGACACGTGTGCTGTGAACAGCCAGCAGCAGGTAGTAGCCGCGAAGTCCTACGCAGGGTCCTGTGCCAAAGGCCATGACTGCGCCACCACCATGTGTCTGTGCCGTTTTCAGGAGAGTGTAGAATGCCGTGTTGTTGTAGAATATACGGTTACAAACTTGGGATTCCCGCTAAGTTTTTTTCAATTACTTTTCATGTGTCTGTATAGATGTAAAGTGTCTAAAACACTTGAATAATGTCATGAGTTTTTATACATATCTTCTGAGATTTATTTTTGACAGCTGTATATGAATTTTCAGAGCAACCACAGTTCTTCATTTATTAAACAACTTAAATACTCTGCAATTCTAGACAAAATGCTCTGAAGTTAATCCGCTTCTATAAAGACAGACTCGTTAAAAAGGAAAACAGGAAAGTGGGCAAAGCCTAAAAATAGCAGGTGCATTGCAGCTTGCATTACAAACGTCAGTTTTGATCAAGCGGTGATGGCCACAGAGAAAACGTATCTATTTAGAAAGGAAGGCGCACAAGAGGCAAGACACGGAGAGCACAGGATTGTAGCAAGACTGGAAATAGCAACCGACCTTTTATTTGAAAACGTTGGTTTTGATCTAGCTGAGCTGTTCCCGCACCAAAATTTACAATTTCCTGAGTAGATTTTTCTTCAAAAACAGCTTAGTGCTCCTTGAGCCAACATCGAGTTAAATAACACAGAGCAGAGTGCCTCTCCTGGAGCACAGTCACCCGTCGCTGCTGGTCACCTGCCTCGGTCTTTCCATGAAAAGTTGATCCAAACACCCCACACTGTGCAACAGAAAATAAAATACCAAAATATAAAAACCCTCAGATTTTTTATTACTATTGAACAGTAAAGATACTCATGAAACTAGGCCAGGAAAAATAGTTTAGCAAAGTAATGATAAAAATCACAGTATTGCCTATCTACACTAATAAAAGAGTAAGAAGCAAATTGACCGTACCTTTGTGACGCCCACCAGCCAATCAGGAGTGAGTATGCAAATAAATCCAACAAAGATGGTGGGTTAATTTGAATACGCAGGCGCTGAGCAGCCAGGGGCGGTGCAGGATGCTTGCGGGCCTCTGGGCAGTGTGGGAAGGTGGAAAGGTGGCTCCGGGCTGGAGCAAAGGCGGTGCCGGCAGCCAGGGGAAAGAAGGCCCGTTCTTACACAAATCTTCGTGCATTGGGCCTCTAGTGATTTATAAGTTTTATCTTAGCTTCCAGGCACCATCTCCTGATATTCAAGGTTGGTTATAAAATTGTAATTTTTTTAATTGTGTTTGTTTGCTTTTTAAATTTTTGGGTGAAATAGAAGACCTTTCCTGCATTAGAGTTTAAAAATTAAAAAAAAAAAAAGACCCTCTGTGTCCTAAACACACACTGTCTGCCCTTCTCTGAGCCATTCTATAGTTAAGGAATATTTTCTGTGATGGAGAATCATAGGTGTGATATTACTTTATTTATTTATCTTTTTAGGTTGACCATGAAGGCCAGAGTGTTTCCCTTTATGGGACAGATTCAAATATTTAGCATATACTTGTGACTTCTGAAGCCAGGAAATACAGTAACTAAAAAGTGGATGACACTTCTAACACTATACATTTTTTCCCTTACATAAATTGTTGGGCCCTGGACAGTTTTGCTTAGTGGACAGAGCGTTGGCCTGCAGCCTGAAGGGTCCAGAGTTTGATTCCGGTCAAGGACACATGCCCAGGTTCCTGGATCAATCCCCAGTAGGGGGCGTGCAGGAGGCAGCCAATCAATGATTCCTTCTCATCATTGACGTTTCTATCTCTCTCTCACTCCCTTCCTCTCTGAAATCAATAAAAACATTTTTTAAAAAAGAAAAGAAATTGCTGGTACATGTTACTGGCAACATAAAAGTATACGTGGCCAGGAGGTTTATCCCTTTAAACATGAGTTAAATCAACAGATTTTTAGGGTGTGTTGTTATCTACAAAAAGTCCACTTTAACTATAGACATCTATAGATTAAAACTAAATTAATGGAGAAAGTATGCCATGATAACACTACGAAAAGGAAGCAGTAGTAGCTGCATTAATTTCAGACAGAGAGGCCTCGACAGCAAGGGATGTGGTCAGAGAGAAAGGCCAGTACGTAATGATAAAGAGGTTGATTCTCTGAAAGGAGACTTAATGATCCTTAACACGTATGTGCCCAACAACAGAGCGTCAAACTGTCTGAGACAAAAGATGATAGAATTGCAAAGAGAACTAGATAAATCCATCCCCATAGCTGGAGACTCCAACAACCATCTATCAGCAATGGACAGCTCCAGAGGGCAGAATCAGCAAGGACAGAGTTGAACTCAACAACACCATCAATCAACTGAATGTAATTGAGGTCTATAGACGAATTCATCCAAAAACAGCAAAATGCACATTCTTCCCAAACTCACAATGAACATTCATCAAGAAAGACCATATTCTTGGGCAATAAAAATACATCTTAACAAATCTAAAAACAGAAATTATACATAGCTCACAGAATACAATGGCGTTTAACTAGACGTTAATAACAAAAAAGAATAACTTAAACATCCCAAAGATACATGGAGATTAAAAACACACTTCTACATAACATGTGGGTCAAAGAAACAAATTTCAAGTGAAACTAAAACAATATTGAACTAAATATGAATGAAAACACAACTTAACAAATTTTATGGAACACAGCAAGGGCTGTGCTTAAAAGGAAATCTGTATTAGTTATTGCACATATTAGATATGAAGAAAGATCTAACATCAATAATCTAAATTGCTACCTTGGGAAAATAAAAAAAAGAAGAGCAAGTTAAATCCAAAGTAAGAAGAGGAAAAGAAATAAATTAGAGAAGAATTCAATGAAATTTGAAATATAAAATCAATAGAGAAAATCAACCCCAAATTTGGTTCTTTGAAAAGATTAATAAATTCAATATGCTTCTAACCAGGATATGAGAGAGAGAGAGAGAGAGAGAGAGAGAGAGAGAGAGAGAGAGAGAGAGACAATGTCCCCAGAGACTACATTAAGAGGATAATAATTGAATGTCCATTAAGAGGATAATAATTGAATACTATAAGCAACTCTATTTCCACCCATTTGATGACCCAGATGAAGTGGACCGATTTCTCAAAAGATAATATTTGCCAAAACTTACAAAAGAAGAAATAGAAAGTTGAAATAGACTGATACTGATTAAAGAACTTGAATCAATAATCGATGGCCTCCCACAACAGAAAGAGCCAGGCCCAGATGGGTTCACTGATGAAGTCTATAAAACTTCAGGGGAGAATTAGACCAATTCTCTGCAATGCCTTTTAGAGCACAGGAGCACAGGAAATACTTCTTAACTCATCACCCGAGGCCACCATTACTCTAAACCCAAACCAGGCACAGCATTATGGGAAGGGAAAACTGTAGACCACTATCTCTCATTAACATGGATGCAAAAGTCCTCTATTAAATGCTAGTAAGTCACATCCAAAAAGGCTCCTCAGAAAAAGAATTGTAAACTACAACCAAGTGGGATTTGGTCCAGGTATGCATGGCTGGTTCAAGAGTGAAAAACCCATTACTAAAATGCATCCCACTCATCACCTAAAGTAGAAAAATCACATGATCATATCAATAAATGGAACAATCTCACAAAATCTAATACCCATTCATGATAAAAAAAAAAAAAAAACCTCTCAGTAAACTAGAATGAAAAGATAACCTGAGGAGCATTAACATGTTCAAGCGTTTATAAGAATATACATGGGTTCAAACTGGTCCAAAGGTAGTTAGGGATGTCCCACTGCACGTGGCTAGGGGAGCAGGTTCTCCACTGAAGCCGAGCAAATATATCTGATGGTTATAGCTTCAGTGGGGACACTATTTTGGAAAGTCTACTTTGCTGTTTGTCACTGGTTGTTCTTTTTTAAAAAGGTATTTTTATTAATTTCAGATAAGAAGGGAGAGGGAGAGAGAGATAGAAACATCAATGATGAGAGAGAATCATGGATCGGCTGCCTCCTGCACGCCCGCCCTGGGGATGGAGCCCACAACCTGGGCATGTGCCCTTGACCAGAATTGAACTGTGATCTCCTGGTTCATAGGTTGACACTCAACCACGGAGCCACGCTGGCTGGGCTGTAACCGGTTGTTCCTAAATGTCCCTATCTCATATCTGAGTGCAGTGGCTTCTGCTTAGGTTTTGCTTTGATTACAGAGGTTACCAAGACGTCCCACAGGCCACCTCGGTCCAGCGGCCTTCTTGCTTAAATACTTTCGCACCAGGAATGAGGGGAACTTCCTCAACTTGATCAAGTGCATCTACAAACACCCAACAGGTACCATTATGCTTTCTGGTGAGAAATGTCAAGCTTTCCCTCTAAGATCAGGCACAGAGCAGCACGTGTAAAAGGGGGAAATGAGCATCTAGATCGATCGATCATCTCTCTTGATAAAATGTATAGAAGTAAGAGTCGCTTGCATGAAGCACTCTCCATCCCACTGAACAACGGGAGGTAAACGCAGGTGGATTCTGAGGAAGAGCGGAAAGCGTGTTTGTTTCCGGGCCCCGTCCTCCCCTGGCTGCTTTATGAGGACGGAGACTTTGAGATTTAATGTAATTTAGATTTAAGGAGTGACAAAGCTCTGGGAGAGGACTCGGGAGGCTGCTGTGAGTCGATGAGCTTTGGGCTTCTTTGTGAAGCTAATATCTTTAATTTGAAATCGCAGCCTCCTGGGCACATAGATATCACATTCACGTTGAAAGGAATCTAAGTTCCGTGAGGAGCACAAATCACTTCAGGCCCAAACATTTCTCAACAAACTCCTGCATAGTGTCACCCCACGACAGACGCTCCTAAAGTTTAGCATATTTTTAAAAACAGAATGCTTTCTAATATTTTTTCTCACAAATATTTTACCACCTGGTGCACTTCATCTAAAGTGCAGGCACCGGAGCCAGCGTCCCCGACTCAACTGCGAGTTCACCGAGGATGGAGGCCATGAACTCCCGCTGCTCTGCTTTCCCTCCCAGACAGGAACCAAAGTGGCACCTTCGCTAGAGGCAAGCACAACCATGTTACTGTGAGGCTGTCAGACTGCATACCTCAGCGGGCACGTACCAGCCCCTCTGTGTGCCATGACGGTGCTGGGCGCTGCATGCATAGATGAAGCTGAGATGGTCTCCGGAAGGTGACTCATAGTTCATGTCTTTCTTCCCAGCCGGCTAAGATGAATTACGCCAAAGGCCTGCACACCCAACTTAATGTTCACACCTCCACACCTCCAATTATGTTAAACATAGCTCAAATATGCAGATATTTATTTAGTTTTTTAATATATTTTTATTGTTGGTAGTATTACAGGTATCTCCCATTTTCCCTCCCTGTACTCCCTTCCTCCCAGGCCCTCCCCACCCTCCAGGTCTTCACTACCCCATTGCCCATTGTGCATAGCTATAATAATAAAAGCGCAATATGCTAATCAGACCAGACGTCCTTCCAGCTGACCTTCTGGACAAAGCCAGGCTGCGAGGGAAGCCCAGGTCCCGGGTGCCAGAGGGAAGCCGTGCTGGCAGCCAGGGGAAGGAAGACCTCCTCTTGCATGCATTTCATGCACCGGGCCTCTAGTAAGTATATAAGTTCTCTGCTTTATGTCTTCCTGTCCCTCCAACCCCACACCGAGGCATGTTCGTCTGTCCCATGCCTCCCTGCTTTGGGTCTGACTCTGTTGGTCAATTCATTCTATTCATTAGATTCGACAGATAAGTGAGATCACGAGATTCTTGTCTTTCTCAGTTTGATCTCAAATATTTAACCATTTAGAGCTGTCCCTTTTGCCCTCTGTACCCAGCATCCTCCAGGCACAGAGGACATAAGCTGTGGCCATAGGGACCCCAAGCCCCTGCCGCCCACCCTGCCGCGCTGACCCAGAGACGCTGCCGGGCTGCCCAGGGGAAGCAGCTGGCCACATGCACCCTCTCCAGTCCCCTCCTCTCCAGAAGGCCCCCCTCCTCCCCTCTGTGGTGGCCTCTGAGCCACACCACAGCCTCTGGACCATCTCACAGGGAAAGGGACGCCCCCTCTTGCAAACCTGTCAAAGTAGTAGTTAATAAAGCGCATGGGGCTGCTGCTTCCTGGTGGCCGATCGTTTTCCTTGATTACCTGGAAAATCCTTTACCGCCTGCACAATGGGATATGAAGATAAATACCAGGGCTCTGGCCCTCCCTCGAGGTAGTCCGGGGAGAGAGTGGGAGAGGCATCCATTGAACTGTGGCTTTATGGAAAGTCAAGAAAAAGACTTGCTTCACCTCGTACATGGGGTGCGAGCATCAGCGCCCACCCACGCTCCACCCCTTGCATCATGCACGGAGAACCCTATCAGATGAAGCGTATTTTGGGTGCCAGGCTGGAGAGTCAGTCATACCGATGTAACTCCCAAGCCTAATTCAGAGGGTAGGACTGTAGATACTAACACTTTAAAATACTCTCAAATAAAAAAAGTTTTAACAAAATAAATTCCTCGTGTCATGGTAAACTGAGTTGAGAAAATTTAAAGAATTTAAATTCCACTCTCGCTGCACTGTGTTCAATTGTAGTGAAAATAAAATGACGTTTTTCTTTTTGGGAGAAATGTCTGTAATGATAAGCAAGGAGGTTTGCTGATAGGATATTATTTAATTTTGTGCAAGACATTTTTTTCAAATGTGCTAGTATCCCTAAGAACACTTTTCTAATATATTAACATAAAACATACTTTCCCATCCTGTGAAATGTGTTATATTTGTACATTTTTAAAGAACTCTGTCACTAATGGCAGTTTTCATAAATGCCGACTGCGCTGCTGGCTCGTGGGAGTGGATGGAATGATGTAAACAGCCATGGACGGACTCACTCTGACCAACCATCTTCCCCGGAAGCTCTGAGCACAGCTCCTTCAGTCAAGGACTTGCAAGCAAAGGACGGTCTTCGCCCTTTTCTGTAGCCTGACTGTAACAGCGCAGGGAATTAGAGCGAGCGCCTCCCCAACCATTTTCTCCCGAAAGAGTCACAGCATCCGTGTACCCTACAGAAGGCCCTGTGCAGTGGGACATTCGTGAAGATTTCAATCAATAGAATGTGCCCACACACTCATTATGAATTAGAACCTCGCAAAAGTTTAAATACACCACACACGCCACAGATCTGTAAAGAGTTTCAAAATGAACCAGACTTAGGATATAAATGTATTAGAATATATACACACACACACCTAAGCAACTGTTCAACCATTTGACCATTCGACCGGTAGCTATGACACGCACTGATCACCAGGGGGCAGATGCTCAACACACAGGCATGGAAACATGGAACAGACTGATTAACATCAGAGGGAAGGGGAGGGAGGAGGGCAGGAAGAGATTAACTGAAGATCTTATGTGTGTACTAGAGGCCTGGTGCATAGATTCATGCACCAGTGGGACCCCTTGGCCTGGCCTGCGGGGATCGGCCGAATCCATGCACTGGGTCTCAGACATCCCCCAAGGGGTCCCAGATTGTGAGAGGGTGCAGGCCAGGCCGAGGGACCCCACCAGTGCATGAATCCGTGCACCAGGCCTCTAGTTAATATATAAAGCAAGAAAGCTATGTGAAATGTAAATAAGGCTTTGAAGCTAATTGATAAGATTGCTTTATAATACAATCAGTGTATTTTTAATTAAAATATTGTTTAACAGCAAATATTTATTGAGACGAATGTATAAAATTCTTAAATATTTTGTCATCCTTAAATATAATGAAACACCGGCAATTCAAAAAGGAGAAACATAGATATACTATTGTTTAAATAAAGAGTGTCCCACAAGCAAATGAAGGTGAGCATAAACTTCAAAAATAACATAGCCTTGAAAGGAAATTCACGTGCTAGTAATTTTAAGTTCTTGTCCTAACTTGAATTTTGATGCAAACACCATGATGACCTCCTTTACTGACTAAAACAAGGATGGGAACACTAGGCACTCTAAGTCTTTACCAAATATTACCAACAACCATCACTCAAAATAGCACATGGGGTCCATGAGCGATGACGTCACTGGTTGAGAGCAGGAATGGGGTAGGGAACACGGGCCAGACAGGTGGGGGGACTGAAGGAAGGGCATGAGTAGTAGGTGCTGTCCCTGACAGAGTGATGCGATTGGCTGTTTGAGTTTGAGAGATGAGATTAGGAGAGGGCGTACGTGAGTCCAGAGACACAGGTGAGGCAGTTCCTGGGTTGAACCCGCCTACAGCAGCCCCAAGAGCCACAATAACGAGTGTGGCCTTAACGTCCCCAGAAATGGAAGTGTAGCTAAGGCGACACATCTAACTAAGTGTCATCAAACCTAACTAAGTGTGAGCTATTCACCAATCGGGCAACCGTGACAGAGCTTAAGTAATGGAGGCTGGGGGATGAGTTCGTAGTGGTCAGTCAAGATCCACTTGATCAGCCCTGGCCGGCTTGGCTCAGTGGATAGAGCGTTGGCCTGCAGACCAAGAGGTCCTGGGTTCAATTCCGGTCAAGGGCATGTACCTTGGTTGCAGGCTCCTCCCTGGCCTGGCCCCTGATTGGGTCTTGTGCAGGAGGCAGCCAATAGATGTGTTTCTCTCTGTCTTTCCCTCTCTCTTCCACTCTCCCTAAAAATCAAGGGAAAAATATCTTCAGGTGAGGAGTTAAAAAAAATAACAGATCTACTTGATCAAAACTTTAGATGGAAATGAGGTGGAGGCTGTGGGGTGGAATAAAAGGTAGGACGTGTTCGGTGTGGCCTGGAGGCTCTGTGGCTGTACCTGATGGGGCAGAGGATTCTCTGAGGACCGGTGAGGATTAGATTATTCATACCCCGGGTCAATCTCTCCCAGTTGTAGGTATCGCTTTTTTTAAAACTTAAGTAAGTTGCCCTAGAATAGTTGTAGTTTAGAAAGTTTATAAAACAGTAACGGGTGTGAACTACAGCTTAGGGAAGAGAGTCAGTATTAGGTGGGGTGTCAGACAGGTGCTCGAATTATCAGGGTGATCCTTTCATAAGTTACACAAATGTCCAATCACTGTGCTGGACCCCTGAAACTAATATAACATTGTACGTCAACTGTAACTGAAAACATAAAAATAATTTAAAAAAATGAAAGATTATGGACAGGCACATGCAGAATTAAAGAGAAAATGAATTTAGAGAGAGCCGTTGGGGGGGGGTGTGATATTTGAAGTAACAAGTAATTGAAGCTTAACTATTTTTTTTGAGGAGACAAATGTCAACATTTTGAAGAGATATTGTGAGACTCCAGTAATGGATGTAGCCGAGAGAAAGAAATGGTGTGGCACCAGCGTAAATTCAGAACTCCAGACAGACAGCCTGTGTCTACGCTGCCCCTGTGAGTAATACATCATGGTTCTTTGTTTCCCATTCTGAAGTTGAAGTCTCATACCTTCTTCCAAGAGCCACGACATCCAGGCGGGCGAAGTCGGTACTTTAGGGCAGTAAAATGTCAGAGAAGCACAGCTCCTGGCTCCCAATGCTGTGGGGATTCTGATTTTCTTAGACTTCTATCCCTCAGGAGTGTGTCTAAGTCAGTGGTCGGCAAACTCATTAGTCAACGGAGCCAAATACCAACAGTACAACGATTGACATTTCTTTTGAGAGCCAAATTTTTTAAACTTAAACTTCTTCTAACGCCACTTCTTCAAAATAGACTCGCCCAGGCCGTGGTATTTTGTGGAAGAGCCACACTCAAGGGGCCAAAGAGCCACATGTGGCTCACGAGCCGCAGTTTGCCGACCACGGGTCTAAGTCACCTTATGATCTTGCTTCCTTGGGGTAGCGACTGGACACAGAGCATGGCCCTCCGCCCTTCACACACCTGCATGCACTGAGGAGGCATGCTTCCCAACACAACAAAAGGTTTCAGATAGCATGTGACCATGTGTATTACACTGTGTTACACACGTGTTACACACATGTTCTGCATGTTCTATAGTTCTGCTGTAACGGTTGAAGTACTTTACAATGTAGAATTGAACCTGGGTGGGGACAACTGGGTTGGCTGGTGAGTGGGGCTTTGAGGAGAGCATGGACATGAGGAGGAATCCAGGCATCCCCAGGACACAGAGGAGCCCACGGCGAAAGTGCAGAGCGCTTTTCGGGAAACAAGGACTGAAGGTTCAGATCCAGCTCCATTAAAGATGGCAGTCAGATTTGAGCCAGGGACCCCACCTCAAGGAATAGATCCCAAGAAATCAGAAACACCAGCCAGAAGGGACACGTGCTCCCCTATGCTCATAGCAGCACGATGTACAGTAGCTGAGATCTGGAAACAGCCCATCAGCAGGTGAGTGGATGGAAAGCTGTGGGACATCTACCCCATGGAATTCTATGCAGCAGTGAAAAGAAGGCTCTCTTATCCCTTGAGACAGCATGGAGGGACCCGGAGAGCATTATGTTCAGCGAAACAAGCCAGTCAGAGAAAGACAAGTGTCACATGATCTCACTCGTATGTGGAATCTAATGAACAAAATAAATTGCCGAACAAAATAGATCCAGAGACACAGAAGCATGGAACAGACTTTCAAGCCTCAGAGGGAATGTGGGGGTGGGTGGGTGGGGAGAGATCAACCAAAAAACTTGTATGCATGTAGGCATCACCCAGGGGGCGGGCTAGAAGGGTCAATGGGGGAAAAGGGGACATCTGTAATGCTTTCAACAATAAAGATTTAATTTAAAAGGAATTTAAAGAAATTACTCTTGATCAATTAAAAAACATTGTCATTTGAAAGATTATTGTGGAAAAAAAACACACACATACTAGCCGGATTGAGACCTGGTGAGATTTAACCATCTCACTGCATCCAAAACTCCACCCCTGCGGTGTTCCTTGTCCTCCTCACCGGAGGAGCCAGGTATTAAAGGCACCCTGACTTCCACCGCCCACGCATGTGCAAGTAGAGGACATTTGTCCTATTGTAACTGCTGCTTAACTTCCTGCCCAAAGAAACAAGACCTTCATTGGCTGCAGCATTCTCCTATTTCCCTTTGGCTATTTACAAAGGTTATTCCTCTCTCTGACACATCCCGGGTGTTCAGTGGATTATGTTCACAGATAAACAGCGTGTTTGATTCTTAGCTTGTCCCTTTAAAATGTTTGTGTAAGGGTTCGGCTCTCCCCCGCTCCCCGGAGTTCCAGCAAAGTAGGTGAATTACTCTCCGGGAAGACCTCATGTCCTTTCATATCGGAAGGCTTGTTTATCTTCTTGCCCCGAATCTCATGACCTTTCACGTTTTTAAGTTGGAAAAATGAAAATATTTCCATGAATTCAGTACTCACGCTCCCGACGCCTTTGCAAGCTCGCTGGTGAGTGGGAGGAGGACGTTGACCCCAAGGCTGCGGACGGGACACCTGTGGGCGAGGAGAAAATCAATACAGCTGATCAGGCACTGATCTGATCGCGGAACAGAATACCCAGGAGTGGCTGGCAGTCCCACGGCAGTGACGACGTCTGTTGCACAAGGGAAATAATACTCGAGAATCGAGGGAGCCACAGACACTGTGGCGGTGGGTGGGGAGGGGCAGGAGGAGAAGCCACCACAGAGTGCAGGGTTGAGCTTGCAGACATTATGGGGGAAATGATGTTTTTGCTTAAAAGCATTTTAAGTCCACAGTGCAGAGAACCAACCGCACTAATGCTTGGAAAGTTTGAAAAACATTAGGTTAGCATAGTTTAGCATTCAATGCCCTCACAGACCCACCATGTCTTGTGGATTGTGCTTTAATAGGGGTTTATACTTAGTCACTTTCCAGATTGATTGATAGAGGGCTCGAGCACACACACACACACACACACACACACACACACACACACACCCTGAAATTAGGATGGAGATGGGCTGTGCTTTATTTTTCTTCTGTGTTGTGTTCACGTGTCTCTCTTGTATTTTATGACTTCCTTTCACTCCAAAACATGAAATACTACTGTCAGGTTTCATGGGAAATGCGGTTGTATGAAGGTGACTCGCTGAATAAATTACAGTCTATTTTTTATTATTCATTTCTGGAACTCGGAAACTAATCCTAGTGATTGAGATGGGAAGACATATTGTATGCCAGGTATAATAAGTCACAGATGCATGTTTAATCTCAAGAAAAAATACAAAAAGGGCCATTAAACAGCGTGTATATAACAAAGCAAGAGAAAATACTTGGGGAAAAAAGGAGTTCCAACAAATACAAATCAAAATTTTGATCATGTCTTTCAGCCCAAATATATCAATAATTACATTAACTTAATAAGCTCAATACATCAATTAAATGGTAAACACCTTATTGCTGATTTAATTTCAAATGCTGATCCACTTTCTTCTGCTTAAAAGCGACACACCATGATATAGGGACACAGAGATGTTGGAAGTGAAAGAAAACCCAAAAAGGATGTTCATTTTAATCTCCAGTCATAATAGAAGTGGCGCAGCCACTATAATGTTATGCAAATTAGACTGTAAAGTAAAAAGTGACAAATTAAAAAGAAAAATATACAAAGTGATCATGACAGTGGGGAGGAATGAACATCCCCCTCTTTGTAATTAATTAATAGAAAAAAATACATAGATAAAAGATGTTAATAAATTGAAAAGTACAACTGACTTGATTGACTTTTAGACACCAATGCACCAAACAGAAGTACAACTTGTTTTGAATAGATATGAGTCATTTTCTAAAATGAGTCATTTATTGGGGAATAAATCAAATCCCAGAAAATTTTAAATGTCAAATGTTGAACTACAAGTTGCAATTTGACCAAGTGCAAATAAGCTCGACGTGGTAATAAAAATGTAACCAGTAAATCATCAAATGGTAGAAATCAGGCAATCTACCTCGAAACGATAGAGTGGGTGATGAACTCACCAAACCAGAAATAGAGAGCGTTCTAATTCAAGTGAGTGAGACCCAGTCCTCAACTTCCTGGTGGCATGCAGCTTGATTTGTTTAAAGGAAAGACTTAGATCACCAATGAAAATTTTCCCCAGGAATCTAAAAACATAGTAACTTACATTCAAAGACAGCAGAAAGCCGTAAATAATGAAGATCTCACACATCATGAGTGTGTGAGAGCGTGTGTGTGTCTGTGTGTGTCTGTGTGTATGTGTGCCTGTCTGGGGGAGTGTCTGTGTGTGTCTGTGTGTGTTAGTATGTGTGTGTGTGTTTGTGTGTGAGTCTGTGTGTGTGTGTGTGTGTGTGTCTGTGTGTGTGTTTGTGTGTGTGTGTCTGTGTGTGTCTGTGTGTGTGTGTCTGTCTGTATATGTGTGTGTTTGTGTCTGTCTGTGTGCATGTGTGTGTGTCTGTTTGTGTGTGTTTGTGTGTGTGTGCGTCTGTCTGTGTACGTGTTTGTGTGTGTCTGTGTGTGTCTGTGTGTCTGTGTGTGAGTATGTGTGTGTGTGTCTGTGTGTGTGTGTCTGTGTGTGTGTGTGTGTGTGTCTGTCTGTATATGTGTGTGTTTGTGTCTGTCTGTGTGCATGTGTGTGTGTCTGTGTGTGTTTGTGTGTGTGTGCGTCTGTCTGTGTACGTGTTTGTGTGTGTCTGTGTGTGTGTGTGTGTGTGTGTGTGTGTGTGTGTAAAGAAACGCATGGGTTCAGCAGGAGCTACTGAATCTACTGGTAGAATCTAGCCCACTGAGCCTGTGCTTAGCGTTGTTCGACTCTTAGCAAGTCAGGAGAGTGTAAAATTGCAGATATCTACTTAAAAGGTCAACAACGTCCCTTCCATTAGATTTCTGCGCATTTTTCTTTCAAGTACGCCATCATTTCCATGTGTAACTGATTTACACACACCCAGGAGATGGGGCCCAAGGTCGCTGCGGTCCCAGGAACATCCCGCTGACGGATCTATGGACAGTACTGGCCTCCTGGTGGGGAGGCCAGCCAGTGCCTCGCACTCCTGCGCCGGGAGGCATGTAATTGCTTCATAAAACGCCACTGCGGCGGAATTATGAGGAAATCTCAGTAGAGCTTTTGGCATTTCCATTGTGATTTGACAAATGTACATATTTACCGAGTACCTGGCGCCATGCCAACCCCACAGAAATGCCCACTTTGCCCTCCAGTAGGTTTAAAACACCAGAACCTGCATAGAGCTGCGTGCCTCCAGGAAGGGCCCTCCGCTGAAGGCTGACCTGGTCACGCTATGGGCTGGTCACTAGGAAGGACCTGCCGTTCCTGTACCTGCACGGGAGCCAGGCACCACAGCCGTGGCCGGAAGGCAGGACGGGCGGCGCAGGTGAAACAGAGGCCTGCAGAGCCCGCCCGCAGGAGGAGACCCACCTGCTCATCCCAGCGCTGCTCAGATCAAGCAAATAAGACTTCAGGCCCTTGGCTTAACCAGAGAATTGAGTTAAGCATTGCTTGGAGTTTTCGTAGCTGGCGTGTGGCTGTCGCCGTCCAGGAGGTCACTGACTCTGCACCCAGCTTTCCTCCACGCAGGCCACATACTTAGCTCTCTTGGCTGGGCAGTCTGTGGCTCAGAGTCTTGATAAAAGGATGTTCCTTTTAATTTTTCTATTTTAAAATATATTTGTATTCATTTCAGAGAGGAGGGGAGAGGGGGAGAGAGATAGAAACATCAATGATGAGAGAGAATCATGGATCAGCTGCCTCCTGCATGCCCCTCACTGGGGATCGAGCCTGCAACCCGGGCCTGTGCCCTGACCATGAATTGAACCATGACCTCTGGTTCCTAGGTCCATGCTCAACCGCTGAGCCACACTGGTGGGACCCGAGGTGCCTTTTCTACAGAAAGTCAACCCCCCAGGTGGCGTGTAAGAGGATAAAAGTGGAAAATGGGAAACATCTGCAAAGACAGTTGTTCAGCTGCGTCAGTCATTACTGTAGATGAACCGCATTTCCTTTTTGTTTGCTAACCCTCACCCAAGGCTATTTTCCCATTGATTCTTAGGGAGAGTGGAAGGGAGAGGGAGAGACAGAGTAACACTGATGTGAGAGAGACACATCCATCGGTTACCTCCTGCACTCGCCCGACCAGGGCCTTGGGGCCAGGGAGGAGCCTGCAACCGAGGTCCATGCCCTTGACCAGAATCGAACCTGGGATCCTCTGGTTTGCAGGCTGGCGCTCTATCCACTGAGCCACACCGGCCAGGGCTGAACCACATTCCTGATGTTCCGCACAGCGTGGCGTGACCCAGCGGTGAGTGCGGCTTTGGGTGCATTTATTTCTAGGAGGAGAGCGTGTTCAGAGACAATAGTTTGACAGGAAAATTACCAGGAGAGCCGTGAAGGGTTCTTAAGGCCAAGAGCCCTGATGGCAATGACCGAGGGAGGAGAGCAAAGGGCTTCAATTGGCTCTTCAGAAACACCCTCCCCCTCGCGCTCCCGACCTCTTCCGGCTCCCGTTCCCCGCCTCTCCTCCAGCTCTTCATTCCCTCGTTCGCCTTCTTAGTATTCACACGCTCACTTCGTCTCACTTTCTCCTTTCCTTTTCGGAGCATTGACTTTAGACAATGGGTTGCAGCCCAGCCAGTGTGGCCCAGTGGTTGAGCATCGACCTATGAACGAGGAGGTCACGGTTCGATTCCCGTCAGGGCACATGCCCAGGTTTCGGGCTCGATCCCCAGTGTGGGGCGTACAGGAAGCAGCTGATCAATGACTCTCTCTCATCATTGATGTCTCTCTCTCTCTCTCTCTCTCTCTCTCTCTCTCTCTCTCCCTCTCCCTTCCTCTCTCGGAATCAATAAAGATATATATTTTTTAAAAAGAATCACAGAATATGATGCATGTTATGGGTGTGTGGTATTTGCTGAAGCAAAATTACAGTTTGGCAGTAACACACAGTTTGGAATTAGAGACAAGGCTGACTGGATGATAAACACATAATTGGAAAATCAATGTTTCCTTTTTTTGGAAATTACTTATCATAGTGTCCATCCTAGGACACTGTAACTTAATATAATGAAGTACATTAAAAAATACAGTTATCGGCTCAGTGGTTGAGCATTGGCCTGCAACCTTGGCTTATCAGGAAGACATTTTAACCAACTGAGCTACCACCAGGACTACTTTTTTTCCCCACTTAAAATGCATTTATAATATTGTGTTTACATTTTATGATGGTGTGTGCATAAAAGGCACATTCTAGAAAGAGCATGAGTAATAGATTCTAGAAGATTCCAAACCCACTTCTACTAACTCAGGTTATTCAGAAGGCATTGCCGTGTGTTACAGTTTTATTATACTACTAGAGGCCCGGTGCATGAAAATTCATGCTCTGGAGGGGTGGTCCCTCAGCCTGGCCTGCCCCCTCTCACAGTCCGGGAGCCCTCAGGGGCGGGAGGCAACTCGGCAATCAAGGGAAGGTGACACCCCATCACACCTCTGCTGCTGCCACTGCCAGCAGTGCAAGCTCAGCCGGCACTGGTTACCTGAACCTCGGGCGGCCCTGGGCGGCTGGGCAGCTGCCATCCAAGGCTTGCCTGCGCCTTGGGCCGGCCCTGGGTGGCTGGCGGGGAAGCAGAGGGGAATGGGGGACTCCAAAGGCAGGTGCGTGGGGCAGGCCCGGCCTTGCGGCGCACCTGCTGTCCCGGCAGGGCTGAGGGGACTGGGCGCTGCCATCTTGCAGCTATGGGCTCCGCCATCTTTGATGGCATGGCAGTCAATTAGCATATTCCCTCCTTATTGACTGTGGGTGCCGCCATCTTTGTGACAGCGCGAGGGTCAATTAGCATATTCCCTATTTATTAGATAGGATAATAAGTCTTCTACACGCAGCCTTATCCTTTGCAATATTAAAATAAAACCAAAACGGCGTAATAGAGCCACTGTGGAGGTTAAACAAGTAATAAACGTGTTGGAGCACAGCATGCGGTTACCACTCTACAACTCAAGGGCGTTTTCTCGTCTCTTGCCAGTCCCCCATTGTTAATAAGGCTGCATCTCTTAGCTTTGAGCAGAGAATTAAAATGCCAGTTCCATCTATTGTACGTAGAGCTTTATTTATCCACCAACAAGGTAACATTTGTACATCAGTACAAGATTACAAAACTCCAGGAAAATTTAATCACACGTGCAAGTAATGCTGCGACCTTCATGCAAACAAGCCTCCAGGCCCTTGGCTTCACCAGAGAATTGAGTTAAGCCTTGCTTGGAGTTTTCGTAGGTGGCGCGTGGCTGTTGCCGTCCTTAGGAAAGTGACCTGGCGTGAGGCCTGGGTGCCCCTTCCATTTCACTCAGAAGGTCCCAGTGTTGCTCACGTTGTTGGAGAGGGGGATGCTTTGTTTAGACTTCGGGCATTTTTCACAACATGTGAACAGGAACCGCTCTTCGAGTTTCACAACAGCTAACGCGTGGGATTAACCCGCCGGCCAGGGAGCGTGTGGTGGTGGGAGATGCCAAGGGCCAGGGATTTCTTTGTTTAAACTGATTTTAGTTTGTAAACTACCTGCAGATCACATCACTGTATTTGGTAAGTGTGTTTTTATTGATTTTAGAGCGAGAGGTCTGCCTGCCGATTCAGTCTCTGTAAAGGTCACATGGAAAGTCCGCGGCCACTCCGAGGGCTGGGACGGCCCTGCAGCTGTGGTCCCTGTGTCCCGAGGCTCAGTCTGATGATCTCTTTCAGTACAAACGTGTATAATTGTGTAGGGAGCGGTTATAGGGTTAAACCTTGGACTGACCTGCTGGCAAAGCCACAAACAAGTGCCAGCTTAGAGGGCACAGCCCTCGTAGCATAATTAAGCTTGATCTTGTGACTCTCCCTAGATCTTTCCTGGGTAGCTAATGGGCTGTGGGAGGGGCATCAAGTGCTGCCAAAACAAGTGAAACTCACAAGAACATTGTAAATTATCTTGTTTACCTCTGGCTATAAAATAAACCATCAGCTTGCAGTCCGGATCTGTTCTGTGGTCTCAGTCACACAGAGAAGATCCACCTAGACCCAGCTTAGTCTCTTTGTCTGTCTTTTCTTCATCCTTTGCCGGCCCTCTCTCAGGCTCGCCAAACCCTTGTTGTGCTGGCGGGACACATAATTGCTTTAAGAGATGTGAGATGTACTGAACTCGCCTGAGTTTTGGCCAAAGAAACTTCTTTAAGGACCAAGAACTTGGGCAGTTTTCAGTGACCCTTCAAGAGCTGTCAGAGCCCTGGAGCCCGGCAACTCGGAGCACTTGTGCCGGTCCTGTCTGCCTCTGCTGCGAGCCCATCGTAATATTTAAAAGCTGATTCGCTTCCATAAATGATGCTTTAGTGTGATTCATTTACCTTTTGAAAAGTATATATATATATATATATATTATTGATTTCAGAGAGGAAGGGAGAGGGAGAGAGAGATAGAAACATCCATGAGGAGAGAGAATCATGGATCAGCTGCCTCCTGCACGCCCCACACTGGGGATGGAGCCTGCACCCCAGGCCTGTGCCCTGACCGGAAATCGAACCCTGACCTCCTGGTTCCTGGGCTGACACTCAGCCTCTGAGCCATGGACGGGCTCAGTTACCTCTGTGCATTGCCATCTGCACACAGAAGGACAGTGTGGGGCACCCAAGCCTTAGAGGATCACGGGCAGTAACCTGCACAGCCCGAGCTGGCCCAGCTCACAGCCCTCAGCTTCATTCTCCATCACTGAACAGAGGACGCGTGTCCTTTCCTTTTGCAAATGACCATGGCATCGCTAGCTGACATGACTTAGGCACTCAGCCACTACGGCTCCTTCTGCACAGCCTTACGGCCTCTGGCCCGGGCATTCAGTCTGTGGGCCTCGCTGCCGGGTGGGAGCAGCTGCACAGCCGAGAAAACATGCAGGATGCACGGAAGGACAGCGATGCTCACGGCGTCCCGAGCCCGCGGCCTGGCGCCCTCACCACCGGCTCTGATGGGTGAGGCCGCCCACTGAACTGTCCTTGTGAATGGCACAGGCTGCTCTCGGCTGGTGGCAGCCATGCCCTCTGTGGAGCCAGAGGTCGTGCTGGGAGTTTGACCTCAGATGCACACTCATGAGACACTGCATCGGGGTCCAGACCCAGATTTGCCCCACACCCCCCGCAATGTCCCCCTTCCTGCCTCAGACACGCCCACTGAGATGCCCACCGCTGCCCCAACCACCCATAGAAGGTCGAAGAGGAAATGAGCCCCGGCCCCAGGTCAGGAAGACACGGGCCCTTCAGGTCACATGTCCCAGAACACACATCCATGTGTCCATAGCTCATAAGGATAGACGCTTCCCTCCCCATCCCCCACAAAGGGCCTGCATTTAGACTCGGTGGCTGCCCGTTGATTGTGAAGACGTGTTTGGGTAAGTGCTATCCCACAGCATAGCAATCAGGAGCCGTACTGCATCTGCCTTCCGTGGCGGGTACCTCTGTGGCTCAGCAAAGAGTTCCAACCGCTTAAATTATTTGCAGTCATCCATTAGCCTCTGACCGGAGGAGAAGGGCAGAGTCGTAGCAAGGTCCTAAGCTAATTATGACTAAACTAGAGGCCTGGTGCATGAATTCTTGCACTGGGGGTGGGTTCCTCAGCCCTGCCTGTGCCCTCTCGCAGACCAGGACCCCTTGGGGGATGTCCGCTTGCCGACTTAGGTCAGACTGCCCTCTCGCAGTCCAGGACCCCTCGCTTCTTACCACCGCCACTACGATCATCAGCCATGAGCCCAGCTTCTGGCTGAGCAGCGCTCCCCTCTGGGAGCGCACTGACCACCAGGGGGAAGCTCCTGTGTTGATCGTCTGCCTCCTGATGGTCAGTGCACATTATAGTGATGGGTCGTTCTACTGTTCAGTCAATTTGCATATGCTAAGCACCCCCTGGGGGATGTCCAACAAGGGGTCCTAGATTGTGAGAGGGCACAGACTGGGCTGAGGGACCCTCCCCAGTGCACGAATGTCATGCACCGGGCCTCTAGGATAGAATAGCTAAAACAGAATGCAATATGGGGAGAGAAGGAAACAGAAAAACAAATCAGTCAGCAAGAAGCTAAACAGCCCGGCTAGCATGGCTCAGTGGTGGAGGGTTGACCCATGAACCAAGAGGTCAAGGTTCGATTCCTGGTCCAGGCACATGCCTGAGTTGTGGACTTGATCCCCAGTAGGAGGTGTGCAGGAGGCAGCCGATCCATAATACTCTCTTATCAGTGATCTTTCTCTCTCCCCCTCTCCCTTCCTCTCTAAAATCAATAAAAACATATTTTTTTAAAAAGAAGAAAGTCATGTGATAATGAGTGATTTTTTAATAATTTTAAAAAGAAGTTAAAAGAGGATGTGAATGACAAAAATAATGATAAAAAGTAAGTTAGACAAACACAAGTTAGACAGATAGAGACTTCAGCTCCACTCAAGCTCTGGAGGTGATTTCGTAGGTACACGTGCACACACAGAGCTTTTATATTGTGGCTCCAGGTAGTCACGACCGGTGATGAAAGCAAGAATGAAAGGCAGCGTGGGCTTGCCCATGACCCTCACGTCGCAACAGGTACATGTCCTCCACTCTCCTAGGTTCCATCTATTCCACACGGTCCTACTGCTGAGAGTCTCTGTTGGAGGACATGTGGGAGGAGGCCGGGCTACCCACAGGTGCTCCCCAGCCCACGTCTAACGCGCACACGGTTTGTTCAAAATCGCAATGGAACGCTGGTGTTATAGTTGATGAACTGAGGTGACTCAGTCTGAGGCTGCAAGTCTCTCTAGTTTAAATGCAAATCCTGAGGTTAATTTTAGAAAAGTATAGGATCGTGGAAATTATATAATCAATGCTGTCATTTAACAGGAGAAGAGAGGGAAGGTCAGAGAGAGCAAGTGCCTTGTCTAAAATTACAGCAATAAAATATTAACTAGGAGGCGTCAGAACACCGGGCACAAGGCAGCGGGGAAGGAGAAGGGCCCCTAGGAGTCAAGGTCAATGGCTGCGCAGCCCGGAGGCAGGACCGTGGGAATACTCCGGGGCGATCTGCATACAGCAACCACGTGGACGCCAGAGAACGTCACATCAGATGCCATGTCAGGAAGAGGAGAGAGGCACGATATTTACAATGTTAAATGTAAAAGTTAAAATGATAAAACACCAACCCGGAGATCTATATTCAGTGAAATTATTCTTCAAAAAACAAGGGAAGATAAAGACTTTCTTATTTCAACAAAAACTGAAGGAATTCACAAGGAGCGATCTGCCCTATGAGAGAGCAAAAGAGATCCGCAGGGAGACTGAAAATGCCACCGATTTAAACTCAGACCCACATAATAAAGGCAGCACTGAGAGCCACTCGGTGCCAGCAGAAGTAGCCGGGATGAGTGACACGGATGAAGGGTGCCATGGAAACCAGAGGGAGGGACTTCATGCTGTGAGAGGCCTGCCCTGCCCAGGAAGCAGCATGGTGTCATTTGTAGGTGGACTTAGATTAGATGCAAATGTGTATTGAAGAACCAATAAAGTGATTTCACAGAGATGTCTAGTTAATATGCCAAGAGAAGACATAACGTTGAGTCATAAAATGCTCACATAAACTCAGAGAAGGTAGAAAATTAAGGAAGAAAGGAAGAAAGAAAAAAAATGTCGTGGATGGAAAACATGGTTATGAACATGGTATCCATTAATCCTAAAATACAAATAATCATTTTGAATGTGATCGGTCTAAATACAGCAATGAAAACCACAGATGGTCATAGCACCATTTAAAAAATCTACACCAAATTAAATGTCTAACAGAACCCTACTTTAAATATAAATGCTCAATAGGTTAATAGTGAAAGATAGAAAAACAGTCAAAAGATAATTCATGCTAAAACTAATCTAAAGTGGCATGAAGTTGTATAATTAATATCACAAAAAGCAGACATCAGGGACAAAGAAGGGTTTCATTACATATGATAAAGAGATCAATTATCCAAGAATGCCTGGGAATCCCCACCCAGCAACAGAGTTTCTCCCAGGTGAGGCAAACCTCACTCAGCAGAGAGGAGAAATAGAAGCTACTGGACTGGGGGCGGGGGGGGCGGGGGCTTCAATAGCCTTCCTTCAAGAAGCAATGGAGAAAGCAGGTGAAAAACCCAGTGAGGATGCGGATGGAGAGCAACATCGTTCGGCTGGATGTAAACGATACTCACAGAACACTCCATCCAACAACAGAACACCCACTTCTTAAGACGACCCAGAATATTCCTCAGGCCGGACGAATTGCAGGTTATGACACACACCTTAACAAATTTAAAAGAATGGAAGTCATACAAAGTATGCTCTCACACCACAACGGGAATAACATAGACAATAATGGCATAAGGAAACCAGGAAAATTCTGAAATGTTTGAACATTAAACAACATACCTCCAAACAACCCATGCGTCAAAGACGTCTCAAGAATAATAAAAATATGTTGTTCTGATTTGAAATGAAAATGCAACCTATCAAAACATGTAAGGTGCTTGGAAAACAGTGTGTAGAAGGAAATTTAAAGCACTAAATGAGTATGTTAAAAAAAGAAAAAATCGAAAATCAATAATGTAATCATCTTTTTCTGAAAATTAGAGAAATAAGAGCAATTTATGCTTAAAGCAAATGGGGGGGAATAATAAACAATAAAGAAGAAATATATGAAATTACAAACAGAAAGATGATAAAGAATATCAACATCAATATAGTTTTTCATTGTAAACATCAGGATAATAAACCTCTAAACACAATAAGTAAAATAGAAGATGAAATTCCCAATATCTACACTAATAAAAGAGTTACATGCAAATTGACTGTACTTTCACGACGCCCACCAGCCAATCAGGAGTGAGTATGCAAATTAACCCAACAAAGATGGCGGGTTAATTTGCATATGCATGTGCCTAGCGGCCAGGGGCAGGGTGGGATGCAATGCCCCAGTCACTTGGGGCCTCTGGGCAGCGTGAGAAGGCGGAAAGGCGGTTCCAGCCAGAGTGAAGGCAGTGCCGGCAGCCAGGGGAAGGAAGGCCCGTTCTTGCACGAATCTTCGTGCATCGGGCCTCTAGTCAGAAATAAAAGGGGATCTTTCTGCTGACCTCTACTGATTCCATCCACTAAAATCATAAGAAAATATTATGGGCAAACTCACCCCATAAACTGTATTGCTCAGATGAAGTGGACAACTCTTTGAGAGGCACAATGGCCATATCCTATATCAGGGGTCCTCAAACTTTTTAAACAGGGGGCCAGTTCACTGTCCCTCAGACCGTTGGAGGGCCGGACTACAGTTTAAAAAAAACTATGAACAAATTCCTATGCACACTGCACATATCTTATTTTGAAGTAAAAAAACAAAACGGCAAAAACACCCGCATGTGGCCCGCGGGCCGTAGTTTGAGGACGCCTGTCTTACATAATAAAAGGCTAATATGCAAATTGACCAAACGGGAGAACGACCAGTCACTATGACGTGCACTGACCACCAGGGGGCAGATGCTCAATGCAGGAGCTGCTCCCTGGTGGTCATTGCGCCAGAAGCTGGGCCCATGGCTTGTGAGCGCAGCAGTGGTGGTGGCAAGAGCCTCTTCTGCCTCTGCGGCAGCACTAAGGATGTCCAACTGAAGGCTTAGGCCCACTCTCCGCACCCCTGAGGGCTCCCGGACTGTGAGAGGGTACAGCCTGGGCTGAGGGACCCCCCAAGTGCACGATTTTGTGCACTGGACCTCTAGTATCACATAAAAAGAAAGACATGCTCGCCATAGGCCTCGACTTGTTAAAGAAATCAACAAAGAACGCACGAAGCCAGAGAACTTCCCGGCGGACCCTACCACACACGCACGACAGAAAGAACTCCAATTCTCCACGGTACCTCCCAGAAATTAGGAACAGAGGAAGCACATTCTGTCTGTGAGATCCAAACTGTACTCCTGTGAAACCCAGGTTCTGAGGCAGGAGAAGTGAACACAGACGCAAGACGCTCAACAACAAAAAACATTGGTAAGTAAAGTTCAACAATGTGTAAACCCAACTGCACAGCGTGACCCGGACCCTGCTGGTCCGTCCATAAGAACGTGTGCTGGTGAAGCGAGAGCGTGTCCAGGTCCTGTCCAGCTTTCCTTCCGTCTGGCATCTACACCCTCTGTCGCTGAGCCCCTGGGAGAGAGAGCGCCAGGCCATGTGGACGCGGCAGACATCCATGACCGATGCTGCCCTCGTCCGTGTGTGCCGGCGCCGATGCGCTAGCGTGATGGCTGTGACAGGAAACACATCCAGGCAGCTGACTCAGGTGGCCAAAATGCGTCACAGCCAGGGCAGCAGGAGACGGGGTGACTGTGTGTGTGATGGAATGGGGAGCCCTGCATGGGATCCTAGGACAGAAAAGGAGTCTTAGGTAAAAGCAAACTAAGAGGAAATCTAACAAGTCATGGACTCACTCGCTAACAATGCGTTACTAGAGGCTCAGTCACTGTGACAAATGCACCGACTAGTAAGAGCCTTCAGAAGAGGGGGCGGGAGCCGGGGCGCGGGGAAGCTCTCCGTGCTGCCTTCATGATGTGTCTGTGAGCCTCAAATTATTCTAATTTTTTAAAAGTGCAAGAGCCTAGGAAATGAGGCTCCAGGGCCCCTTGTTAGCTGCATTCACGGAGGACAGGGGACACGCTCTCCCCCGCGGCAACAGAAGAGCAGGGCTGTGGACACTGTGCACGTGGTGACTGCGAGGGACCTGCAGAGTCAACGCGGCCACGGAGCCGAGGGGGGCTCCTCTGACGACGTGTCAGGATGCCCCCGGAGAGCACTGAACCGCCACGCGAGGTCAGCATCGTCAATAGATCACTGCGGCATCCTCAACAGGAGGCCTCCGTCCTCCCGGCCACAGGGCTGAAGTGCCTGCCGCAGGCCCACCGCGCAGTCCTGGGCGGGGTCCAGAGGGAGGAGGGGGCAGGGCGTGTGCCCGGAGCACCCCTGTTACTCAGCTGCTTTCCCAGCACACCCGCTCCGGAGACCACACCCCGCATGGACAGGCCCTTCCACATGGCTGTGTAAGAATGCACCCCAAAAACGGAAGTCCCCCCAAACCATGTTCTTCTTTAAACGAAAGCTGCTTCTATTACCTTCGTGAGCAAACTGTCGGTCCCTTGCTGAGGCTGACACACGAGGAGGTGCTGACGGACACATGCCAACGCCCCCGGGCTCCCCGTGTCCACGGCGACAGAGAAATACTTGGAAAGATGAACAACCATGAACGCTCTGCTCTGTAGCTGCTGTGTGCTCCCACAAAGACTCCACGCACGCCCCAAAAGGGTACATTTAAACTTCTTTTTAATTAGTCAAGAAAGCAAAGCTTTCTCAGAATAGCCCTGGCCAGTGTGGCTCAGTGGATAGAGCGTCAGCCTGAGGACCGAAGGGTCTCAGGTTCGATTCCAGTCAAGGGCACGTATCGCGGTTGCAGGCTCTTCCCTGGCTTGGACCCTGTTCAGAGCGCCTGCAGGAGGCAACCGATCCATGTGTTTCTCTCACATCGAGGTGCTTTCCCATATCCTCCTTGGGTGAGGCTTAAAAACAAACACGTTCTCAGAATCCAGCTGCCGTGGGGGGCCTGGTGCCAGCCTCTGGCTGTGCCCGGCCCCCAAACCCATGGGCTCCTGCCAAGGGCTCGCTCTGGGGCCGAGCCTCAGAGACCTGGGAAGCCGTTCGTGCAGAGGAGCCGTCACACGCCGGCTCTTCATTTCTCTGCTGGAAGAACTCTTCCTGACACTGCGCCTGAGTGTGAGGGAACGCCACAAACACCAGACCCTGGTCACAGGGCGGAACTCGGCACGAGCGCCAGACCTGGGGGCCACGCAGAGCTGTGTTCGAATTTCACCCCCCTCCCTCCTCCTTCCTTCCCTCCCTCCTTCCTTCCTTCCCTCCTTCCTCCCTTCGCTCCTTCCTTCCTTCCTTTCCCTTCCCTCCTTCCTTCCCTCCCTCCTTCCTCCCTTCGCTCCTTCCTTCCTCCCTTCCTTCCTTCCCTCCTTCCTTCCCCTCCTTCCTCCCTCCTTCCTTCCTTCCTTCCTTCCCCTTCGCTCCCTTCCTTCCTTCCTTCCCTCCTTCCTTCCTTCCTCCCTCCTTCCTTCCTTCTTCCCTCCTTCCTCCCTCCCTTCCTTCCTTCCCCTCCCTTCCTTCCCTCCCTCCTTCCTCCCTCCTTCCTTCCTTCCCCCTTCCTTCCTTCCTTCCCTTCCCTCCTTCCTTCCTTCCTTCCTTCCCTCCTTCCTTCCTTCCCCTCCCTCCTTCCCCTCCCTCCTTCCTTCCTTCCTCCTTCCTTCCCTCCCTCCCTCCTTCCTTCCTCCCTCCTTCCCCTCCTTCCTTCCTTCCTTCCTTCCCTCCTTCCTTCCTTCCCTCCTTCCTTCCTTCCCTCCTTGCTCCCTTCGCTCCTTCCTTCCTCCCTTCCTTCCTTCCCTCCTTCCTCCCTCCCTCCTTCCTTCCCCTCCCTCCTTCCTTCCTTCCCTCCTTCCTCCCTTCCCCTCCTTCCTTCCTTCCCTCCCTCCTTCCCTCCTTCCTCCTTCCTTCCCTCCTTCCCTCCTTCCCTCCTCCTTCCTTCCTTCCGCCTCCTTCCTTCCCTCCCTCCCTCCTTCCTTCCTCCTTCCTTCCTTCCTCCCTCCTTCCTTCCTTCCTTCCTCCTTCCTTCCCTTCCTTCCTTCCTTCCTTCCTTCCCCTCCTTCCTTCCTTCCCTCCTTCCTTCCTTCCTTCCTTCCTTCCTTCCTTCCTTCCTTCCTTCCTTCCTTCCTTCCTTCCCTCCCTCCCTCCTTCCTTCCTTCCTTCCTTCCTTCCTCCTTCCTTCCTTCCTTCCTTCCTTCCTTCCTTCCTTCCTTCCCCTTTCCTTCCTTCCTTCCTTCCTTCCTTCCTTCCTTCCCTCCCTCCTTCCTTCCTTCCTTCCTTCCTTCCTTCCCTCCTTCCTTCCTTCCTTCCTTCCCTCCTTCCTTCCTTCCTTCCTTCCTTCCTTCCTTCCTTCCTTCCTTCCTTCCTTCCTTCCTTCCTTCCTTCCTTCCTTCCTTCCTTCCTCCTCTTCCTTCCTTCCTTCCTTCCTTCCTTCTTCCTTCCTTCCTTCCTTCCTTCCTTCCTTCCTTCCTTTTTCTTTCTTTCTTTCTTTCTTTCTTTCTTTCTTTCTTTCTTTCTTTCTTTCTTTTTCTTTCTTTTTTTTTTTTTGGTTAATCCTCACTCGAGGACATTTTTCCATTGATATTTAGAGAGTGGAAGGGAGGGGGAGAGAAGTATTGACATGGAAGAGACACATCAGTTGGCTGCCTCCCACACACACCCCAACCAGGGCCAGGGATCAAGCCTGCAACCTGGATATGTGCCCTTGACTGGAATCGAACCTGGGACCCTTCAGTCTGCAGGCCTATGCTCTACCCACTGAGCCATACCAGCCAGGGCACGCGATGTCTAATGTGCTAGAAGGAGAATGATCAGAACTCAGGAAACGTGAGTTGGAATCCCACCGCTGCCGCTCCCTAGCAACATGGTGTGAGGGGCTGCTTTTCATGTTTCCTCCCTGTTGGTGCATGAATGCAATCAAGTGCACGGACCGAAGGCTATATACCTCCTGGCCGGCGTTTCTACTCTGTAAAACGATGACAGCCCTCCTCTAATTGGTTATTTTATTCATGAGATGTCTACTAGGGCCAGCAACAACTCATTAGCATACTGTGTGTTGATTAATCACTCCTTATGCTTAGAATTAATCTGAAGCCCATAACCTAAATCACTCTCCTCATCTGCGGTTCTAATTCCTGGTAACGTACTTGTTGAACAGCTTGCTGATGCACGGATGCATTGTAATTAAGAAAATGGTTGTTTTGGATTCTGACTTCCAACACCATGCATTTGTGCACAGCGTTATTCCAAGTATTTTTCCTCTCTGTCTCTCTGCCGTGAGCCACACACTGCACTAGGCGAACGCTATAGTCTTTTCAATGTGTTGTGGCTGAAACAGCTAGCTCAGTGGTCGGCAAACTCATTAGTCAACAGAGCCAAATATCAACAGCACAACGATTGAAATTTCTTTTGAGAGCCAAATTTTTTAAACTTAAACTTCTTCTAACACCACTTCTTCAAAATAGACTCACCCAGGCCGTGGTATTTTGTGGAAGAGCCACCCTCAAGGGGCCAAAGAGCCGCATGTGGCTCGTGAGCCGTGTTTTGCAGACCACTGAGCTAGCTGATTGGCGAAATCCACTTGTCCTTCTTCCTGGGCCAGGGAGGCTCTCCTGCTGCCCTGACAGGTAGCAAGGGTGGGGGGATTTCTAGGGAATGTCAGGGCTGGGGCCACATCAGGAGTGGCTCAGATTCAGCCAGCACGGCCACTGTCCTGGCTTTTCACCTTCAGCCACGGATGCGAATGGTGTCGCGGTCTTAAACGATGCCAGAGCCACAGCCTGGAGCAGGCCTGGGTCCATGCTGCTCTGAGGAGAGAGGTAACTGTCCACCCGGAATCGATGTGTGAATGCTGAGCACAGAGCTGAGCGACTGTATGTTCTCTGCACAGAGCTTTGCCCTCTTCTGAAGAACTGCTGGTTTTCTGAGGGGTAGGAGTCACCCTCCTAGAATGCTCTAGAAACCCTGGCGAAACCACCATTTAGTCACCTACAGGGCTCTGCTATCTATTGACTCCTCTGTCTGCCCAATTGACTGCTCATCTGCTGAGAATAGAAATATGGGCTCAATTATTTTTCATCCTCAACACCTTACAGTTTCTTACCTAGTGAATATTGGGCTACAGGGTTAATGGATTTCTGGTGTCTGAGTAAATGTGTGAGTGAATGAATGAATGAATGAATGGCGCCACTGTCTTTTTGAGCATCTTATACTCAATCGTCCTCCCCAAATTGTCAACCACTCTCCAAGCCTAACCTCGTTCTCCACGCCGAGCTGGGGGGAGGCAGGAGCCCACACCCTGGTTTTCCCAGGTGGCCACGTGCACACACGGGCTGGAGCTGTCGCTGCTCACATCCTCCGGAAAATCATGGTGTCCAACTTCTGGCAGCCAAGCTGTTTCTCTCTGCGCAGAGTGAGGAAAAAATGTTCAATGCCACGAAGCACACCAATGCGCCCAGACAACGCCTGCAGTAAGCAATGCTTTCACCCTGGCGATGGGTCCCTGGCGGCCAGAAGTAACTCCAGAGAAACCCAGGAGCCTCAGGGGAATCCGGGGACTGCGTGCAGGGCTGTCCACACAGCGTGAGCGTACTTTCTGGAGCAGAAGACGGAGACGGTGCCTTGCTGCTGCCTCAGGTAGAAGCAGAGAACATGCCTCTGGAAGCATTTCAAGCTGCAAAACTGATGCGGAAGGGGCAGCAGAGGGACCGGCCAGGGCGCGGACTGACCGTCCGCATGGCACTGTGTCCGTCTTTTCGTCTTAGTGCATCCCTCATGTACACATCCCCCCACCGTCTCTCTCTCTCTCTCTCTAACACACACACACACACACACACACACACACACACACACACACACACACCTTTTAAAACAGTTAAAACGTAAGTAGCGAAAGCAGATGCATACACCGAGGCTCACAACTCCGCGGAAACACCTGCTCCCGGGGCCTCAGCAAGGCCACGTTTCCATCTGTGCATCTGGAACAGGACACGGCCCATCGGCCCTGTTTCTTTAACATCTTCCAGCCCTGTCTTCTCCTGAGCTTTTTAATCCACTCAAGTGGCTCCAATTATTATTTTTAAAAATGCGACTTGTCTTTGGGCCAACCCCCACCCCAACCCCTCCGTTCACAGCCCATTTCCTCGGGCGTCACTCTCCCCATTTCCGACCCCCACCCACCAGCGGAGGTCAGGGCCTGCGTGCTGGCGATGAAGCACTCCCCGCGGGAAGGTCCTTGGACAATGTCCAGTGTTTATCCCGCACAGCTTTCTCGCAAGAATCACGCTGACACCTCCCTCCCTGGCCACTCCTTCCAAGTTCCATTTGAAACGTGCCCTCTCCTCCCAGGCAGCAAACACCAGGACCCCACCACTTAGCCCAAGCCGCTCCTCGTCGCTCAGCCCAAGCCCCTTCTCACCACGTGGTGGTCTGGCACCTCCGTCTGGCGCACTCATCGGACCCATGGCTAGAACCATGGCTGAGGGTGAAACCCAGGCCGGGCATCCATCAAGCCAGGAATCACATACTGAGCGCTTGGTACGTGCCCGGCAATGCTGTGGGCATCGGAAAAGCAGACCACGTGAGGCCCGGCCCCATCCAGTAAGCAGCATCCCCCGGAGTACCAGGTCCACGCGCCCATCTGCCTTCTCCCTCCCGCCCCTTCGTCTCCAGGTGCCGCCTGTGCACCTGGCAGAGCCTCCGACATGCACACCTGCACCGCCCTCTGCACGGCGCCTGTAGGAAACACCCGTTTCTCTCCTCTTGTCCACTTGTCCCTCGTGTGTCCATGGTCTGGCCTGGATGTCTGTCTTGCCCTCTTCCTCACAGAATCTGCCCAACACACAGCAGGCCTTGCTCTCTGACCTAGAGCATTTGTTGTGTGTGTTTTCCTAATTCTAAATTCTCTTTTTAATAAATATTTAAATATACTTTTTATTGTTGATAGTATTACAGATGTCTCCCATACCCCCTCCCCCCCTCCTCCCAGCCCCTACCCCCCCCCAGGTCTTCACCACCCTATTGCCCGTGTCCAGGGGCTGAGCCTAGCTATATTAATAAGAGCGTAATATGCTAATTAAGCCAGACATCCTTCCAGATAAAGCCGCAGCGGGCGGGGGCCAAGGCCCTTGCATGAATTTCGTGCACCGGGCCTCTAGTAAGGATGTAAGTTCTTTGGTTTATCTCTTCTCGCCCCCCCCCAACCCCCGCTCCCGCACACACACACACACACACACACACACACACACACACACACCAAGGTGTGTCATGTTCCATGTGACTTTGAATGAGCAGCGTCGTCTCCCTGGGATGTCCATGATCTGTCGCATTTTGAAGAGGTCTCATCTAGCCCCTAGGTCAGCTCAGATCTCCCTGCAGCGCACCCATCACTGCATGCGTCGGCCTTCCTGCAATTAGTGAAGTTTCGCTCTGTGCCATTGGGGTGGGTGATGGTCTCGTTCACAGCTCTCTCCTGTGATCCCTCACTTCCCCGTGGGCGAGAATGGCGTTTCGTCATCACTATAGCAACCGATGTCAATACCTTGCCTCCCACATCATAGGAACTGAGTAAACTGTTGTTGCTGGAAAAAATAAGTGAATACAAATGAGATGGTTTTCATTTTGAGTTCAGAATTATACAGCTCGGCGAGTCCATCCTTTCTTTCAAAATGTGTCTGGCTTCCCTTAGGCAACACTGAGATGAAGTTTGAGACGTCAACAATGTGCCACTGTGACTCCACAGGAAACTTACATCTTCTCCAGGCCTGCGGGGTGACAGCTGAGAGCTCTTAAGCAGAACAGGGAGGCCCTCATGTGCAGCAGGTGGAAGAGCTGAGCTAGGAATGCCCTGGGACCAGCACAGAAGTGAATCAGCACGGTTCACCCCCATTTGAACATGGGGAGACCGCGGAGGTCCAGGCAGGCCCCAGGGGGCAGGGAGACCGGATGGGGAGAGCATGCAGCCAGCAGCAGCACCTGTCTTCCTTCACCATCGGGGGAGGGCCGCAATGAAACCGCATGGGAAAATCCCACATATGTTGTGGTTCACGGGAAAGAATTATTTGGAAAGATGATGATACTGACTGGAAATTCACCCAACTTTAATGTTTGTGGAGAGAAGATGTGTAGTCTTGTCTCACTTTCAGTGCTTCCAACTCATTACAGCTCTTTTTTTAAATGTTTTGTTGTTTTTTTATTAATTTCAGAGAGGAGGGCAGAGGGGGTAGGAGATAGAAACATCAATGATGAGAGAGAATCATCCATTGGCTGCCTCCTCCACACCCCCTACTGGGGATCAAGCCCACAACCCAGGCATGTGCACTGACCAGGAATTGAACCAGGGACTTCTGGCTCCATGGATCAATGCTCAACCCTTGAGCCACACCAGCTGGGCTCCAGTTCATTTTATACAAAGTCCAATCTCAAGAGCTTACAAATAAATTAAACCTTAATTTAATTGTGATCTCTATGCAATACAGTTTTAAATAAATGAATGTAATCCTATATAATAAAGAGGTAATATGCAAATTGACCCTCACACCCTCGTGTCACAAGATGGCCTCCCCCACATTGTCACAAGATGGCCACCCCCATGTCATCACAAGATGCCCAGGCTTGGAAGGAATGGGGGAGGGGTCAATTGGGGGAAAAAGTGACATATGTAAAACTTCAGACAGTAAAAATAAATAAATAAATAAATAAATAAATAAATAAATAAAAAAGATGGCTGCCCCCACATCATCACAAGATGGCCATTCCCACGTCATCACAAGATGGGTGCCTCCATGTCGTCACAAGATGTCCACCCCCACATTGTCACAAGAAGGCCGCCACAAGATGGCTGCCCCCATGTCGTCACAAGATGGCTGCCCCTACATTGTCACAAGATGGCTGGCAGGGAGGGCAGTTGGGGGGACCAGGTCTGCAGGGGAGGGCAGTTGGGGGGGCACGAAGTCTGCAGGGGAGGGCAGTTGGGGGGGACCAGGTCTGCAAGGGAGGGCAGTTGGGGGCTATCAGGCTGGCAGGAGAGCAGTTAGGTGTCAACCAGGCCAGCAGGAGAGGCATTAGGAGGCTATCAGGCAGGCAGACAGGCAGAGTTGTTAGGAGCCAGCAGTCCCAGATTGTGAGAGGGATGTCTGACTGCCAGTTTATCCCTGCAGGATCAGGCCTAAACCGGCAGTCGGACATCCCCTGAGGGGTCCCAGATTGGAGAGGGTGAAGGCTGGACTGAGGGACAACCCCCACACACACACACCAGTGCACAAATTTCATGTACCGGGCCTCTAGTTAGTGAATAAAAGGATTTTCAAAGCTGTGATACCTTTATCAAAACTGAGACCTTAACTTAGAACATGAAATTCTGATAAGCAGACGTTTCGTCTGCCGAGGTAGGTGACAGCTGATGTTTGGTTCAGCGCCTCTACTGCATACATTCCATTTCATTCCCAGACTCATGGCAGAGATGGGCTGATAGCTGATATATGAGACCGTGCAGCCGTGCGTGGGTCTCCTCATCATCAGAACGACTCGTTCATAATGCCATGGGCCACGTCTATGTCATAGCTTCTCTCGCCGAAGAGCTGGTTTATATTATTTATTCACATGGGGACGCGGCCTACAGTTACTGAATTTGCATGCAATGAAGTCATTATGGGAAAAAATTTCTTTCCTGGAGAAATATAGCAAGAGGTGTGCGTGTATAAAACCTCCCTTCACACATAATTTCAGGCAGAGTAATATGTTGAGCTGTAATTTCAATTACCTATTTGTGTCAGTTAAAGATGATCATGTCCCCTCTCCCATGGCTTTAAATCATCGTAAAGCTTCCTACACATTATTTCTTTGACCAGGAAAATTCAAGATCACACTGGTAATCTACCAGCCACCCACAAGCTAGTAAGGAAGGTTCCACGGCAATAAGAAAAATTAAAACAAATAAATAATAACTACATGTCCTGGGCCAGGTGCGCCCTTACCTGCTCAACTAGCTAAACACACTCTGGCGGTCCCTCTGATCTCTTGCATCGTCATTCAGCAAACCCACGTGCAGTGACACACCCGCTCTGAACAAACACCTAATTAAACTGAAGAGCTGATCACTTCCACACAGCACCTTCGCTCCATTCTTCACTCCCGCGGTCTATAGCTACAGTCTCCCCTTCCACTTCCCCGCCTCGTCTCCCTGGAATGTACCCATACCAGGCTTCCCCGTGGCCTGCTCCTGCCCCGTCATCCCCTCATTGCCGAAGCCAATGGACGACTCTCAGAGCTCTGCTTGGTAACCCTCTCAGCATCCTTCACATGGGCACCCACGCCTACTCTTGAGTCCCTTTCTCTCTGGCTACAGAGTACAGTACTCCATGCAATACAGTATGTGGTTCCTCCCTCCCCATCGTCCAGTCCTTCTCAATGTGCAACACGACTCCTCACCAGCCCGCAGGTGTTGGGGTGCCCCTGGCTCAGTCCTGGGACTTCTTTTCTCCCTTCACTCACAACATGAACACAGTCTTATGTACCAGAAAGTCTCCCATCGCTTTTTTAGAAAATATTTCTTATTGTTGTGACTGTTACAGCTACCTCCCATTCCCCCCACTGTACCCCCTGACCGGAAATCCAACTGTGACCTCCAGGTTCATAGGTCGATGCTCACCCACTGAGCCACACAGGTGGGGGTGGGGCTGTTATTTTTTAAGATACTGCTCTGTATAAATTTATCCCAAACCATTTGTTTGCAACAGAGATATGAAATTGGGAATTATTTTCTCTCAAGTAGTATATGTACCATTGCATGACTTCAGTCAACATTCTTGTATCTCGGTGGGAAACACGTGAGCCTTGCCACTTTCCACTCAGATGCATGTGGAATTCAGAACAGAATGGAAGTGGGCTGCCCACAGATACAGAGCAGGCAGCGGGGCAGACCGCTGAAGTCACCCCGCAGCCCAAAACCTGCTGGCGTTGGTCACACGTGCCGGTCCCAACCTGCCCCCCCCCCTGCCCCGTCCTTCCTGTCCCTTGGAAAACACCACAACGGCTCTGGGGCACACCTCACCAAACCCCTGCCGCCTCCTGGCTGGCCTGCTGCCTCCCACGTGGCCCGTTGCCATGGCCCGCCCCTGCCTTCAAGAAACACACGTCCCGCCCTGACCGGTGTGGCTCAGTGGATAGAGCATCGGCCTGCGGACTGAAGGGTCCCGTGTTCGATTCCGGTCAAGGGCATGCACCTTGGTTGTGTGCACATGCCCAGTAGGGAGTGTGCAGGAGGCAGCTGGTCGATGTTTCTCTCTCATCAATATTTCTACCTCTCTATTCCTCTCCCTTCCTCTCTGTAAAAAGTCAATAAAATATATTAAAAAAAGAAAAAAAGAAACGCAAGTCCCGACCCAGCGATTCCGCGTCTGGGAATGCGCTAAAAGAAACCTGAAACACTGATTGAAAAGAAAGCATGCGCCCCTACGCTCATTGCAGTGCTGCTTACAATAGTCAAGGTCTGGAAGCAGACCCAGCGCCCATCAGAGGGCAAGCGGATGAGAAAGCTGTGGTGCCTTAACGTTGTGAAGACTACTCGGAAGTAAACAAGGAGGAAGTCTCGCCCTTTCAACAGCAGGGAAGGACCTGGAGAGCATTACGCCAAGTGAAACAAGTCAGTCAGAGAAAGACAGGTGCCCCAGGATCTCACAGTTCTGTGGGAAGTCACGAACATCAGAAACAAACAAACAACATAGAAACACGCTCATAGACACAGAGGACAGACTGGCAGCTGAAGGGCGGGTGGGGAGCTGGTGACAAAGGTGAAGGGGCTGAGCCAAGAATAAAACCCTCAAAGACACAGCAGCATGGTGATTTCGGGGGGCGGGGGGGCGCGGGTGTGGCGGGGGGGACTGGTGTGGCGGGGGGTGGAGGGCAGGGGGCAGGGGGCGGGGGGGTAGAAGCAGGTAAAGGGGGATAAATGGTGATGGAGGGAGGCTTGTCTAGGGTGGAACACACAATACAGTACCCAGGTGATGTATTATAGGATTGCACACCTGGAACCTATATAATTTTATTAGCCAATGTCACCCCAATAAATTCAGTAATTTTAAAAAAAGAGAAGAAATGAAGCCATAAATTCTGTTTCAACGGCCTCAGCTTCCCCTGCCGACCCTCCATCCCCTGTCTCAATGGGAGCCCCCTGGGTTCAATTACACACAGAATGGCCCCGAGCACCACGCTTCCTTCCCGGCAGCGCCCGCCACACGTCAGCTTCACGGCCTCCGCTGACAAGGTAATGGCTGCCGGCCTGCTGGGATGCGTGCCGGGTTTTATTTTCGCTCCGCACTGTATTCCGAGCACCCGGAATAGCACCTCCCGTGTGGAATGTGGAGCCATTCCTCTGAAAGAGCTGTACGAACACGTTTATCTCGATAAAGACAGGGACACTTCCTAACGTCATTTTTGAAATCCAGGAAATATTTCATGCAGCAGCAAGCCTGTGTCCTTAGCTGCTTCCTTAATTAACTAAAACGAGTGCAAGTTAATCTACAAAAGAATTCCTGTAAGAAGACAGATCAAACAAGCCAGGTGAAGGAAAGCTGAAAAAGCAAAATAATACCTTTTTAAGATATGTTAAAAATAATATAATTGAAAAACTGTCACGATAAATTACTCTTTTTAAAATTGAAAATCTGTAAGTCAAACTTCTAGGGTGATACAGTTATATTCTGAATTCCAAGAAGCATATTTTCTCACTAAAGTTTTCTTTTTCAAAAACCAGGTGGTGCCATGCAATTTACCCGTGTGTATTTAATTGACAATGCATTATTTCCCCTCCCCAATTTACTCTTTAAAGCATGGGCTTCCTTAAAATTGGTGGTGTCTTGACATGAAAACATTACTATAATTAGGAAAAAAGAGAATACACAAACAAAATTAAATATGAGAAAAACAGAAGCAGTTACAGAGTTTTGGTCAATAGATTAATTTCAAGAGAGAGGTTCCCTCGACTGCATATGGAATTGTGATTTGATGAAGGAAACTGACTTTTACCTGGAAAACAGGGAGGAAGAGATGGAGGCTCAGGGCGAGGCTGTCCTTGGTTCGAAGCAGCTCTAGACGCACATGGATGCTTGCGCCTCAGGTGAGCTCGGCTTCCTCCTGTCGCTAAGCTCTGCTTCTCACACCTTCTCTGTGCATCAGTGTTCTAGCAGTTCCACCAACGGGACTCTAAAATTTAAGATAAAAAAATAAAGTTGGCATAAGTACCAACATTAAAAATTCCAGTTTCTGGGTGAATTTCTGAAGAACTCCATAAAGCTAACTTGAAGAGATGTGTGCACCGCTATGACCACTGCAGCATTGTTTGCAATAACCGAGACGTGGGAGCAAACTACACGCTCATCACAGACAGTGTGGAGCATACACACAAGGGAATATTACTTGGCCATAGAGAAGAGTAAACTCTTTCCGTTTGTGACAACATGGGTGGGCCAGAGGGCATTATGCTAACTGAAATAAGTCAGACAGAGACAGCAATTTCACTTATATGTGGAATCTAAAGAACAAAATCCTATCTAATAAAGACAGAATATGCAGATTGACCATCACTCTGTGACAAAGATGGCAGCGCCCATGGCCAATAAGAAGGGAATATGCAAATTGATGCGACAAAGATGGTGGCGGCCGGGCCAGGATATTGCGTCATCACCATGGTGACAACACAGGCTTTCTGCTCTGCCCTGGCTGCTCTGGGACTCTAGGCAGCACACATGTGCAGGCACGGAGTGGCCGGGGCGGGGCAGGATGCCTGCTATGAAGGAGGGCAAGGGGTGGAGGGAGCTACAGGAGGGCGGCAGGGCTGGAGTGAAGGCGGAAGGCGACTCTGGCCAGCGCGAAGGTGGAAGGTGGCGGACAGAGCAAAGGCCTGGGACCCAGGTGCTGGAGGGAAGCCGGTGCTGGCAGCCAGGGGAGGGAAGGCCTATTCTTGCACAAATCTTTGTGACCAGGCCTCTAGTAAAGGAATAAAACAAGACAGACATAGACTCATAGACACAGAGAATAGACTGATGGTTGCCAGGTAGGAGGGAGTTGGGGGACTGGGTGAAAAAGGTGAAGGGACTAAGAAGTACTAACTGGTAGTTACAGAATAGTCACAGGGATGTACAGTACAGCACAGGGAACACAGTCAATAAACATTGCAATAACTGCATATGGTGTTAAGGGGCTATTACTTATTGGTGGAATCACTTGGTAAATTATATAAATGCCTAACCTGAAACAAATATAAAATAATATTGAATGTGAACATAGTTGACAAATATAAAATTACAAGAGTCTCAAAAGAAAAATATGACTTCAATTTTATGTATCATTAAAGACAAACAGTTTTGCTCAATGTGTATTTCAGAATTCCTTAGAACAGTCAGATCTCAGGAAAGGTAACATCCTGAATGTCCATCTTAGTGGTGTTGATATATTTCCAATATATATATTCTAGCCTAATTTTAAGTTCATCGGGGAAAAACTACTACATACGATGAGTTTTGATTCAGAGGGATAGACTAGAATAATAATAAAGAAGGACCTCATGCAAAGTTATCAATGAAGTAAAAAAAGCATTTCACCTAATCATCTAAAACTAAACATTATTTGCAAAATAACTCTAGGCACTTCATTTGCATGGCACCGTTGGGGTTCTATGAAATTGTTTGACAAACACAGCGTTAGAGTCGACCCTGGCCGTGTATTCATCAACCGACTCAACACAGTAAAAGCATTTCCCACCCTCAGAGGCACTGGGACAAGCGGCTGCCTCACGGCCATGGCAGCCTCTCCCATGGGCCCCCAGTGGGGCCCGACACAGCCCAGCTGATGGGAGCAAAGAGATGTGCTTTCCCTCCGAGGGTCCTCTTATACACAGAATCATGAGTCAAGGGCATGCAGGAGGCAGACCTGAAGGATGGAAGTCACAACAGAAAATGTTGCCGATCTTCGGGTTCAAACGTGAGATGTGCTGTGTACATGACATCTGCATGGTTGCACACGCACATGGACATCCCAGATGACGTGGTACAGGAGACAGTGAACTGAGAGAGGAGAGAGGCCAGCGCTCAGCACCCTTACTCTAAGACTTTTAAGTGGATTGAAGACCGTGACCTTTGCCTGGGGGAGAAGACCCATACATTCCAGGAGAGAGAGTTCCTGTCACCCCGTGGACGTCCTGCAGTAGGCTGGTGGACAGGGAGTCTGGCTGGGCTCCTATGAATAATTCATGGCACATCTGTCTCTTGAAGAGGTGTTAAATTGCCCTTTTGGCGAGTCTGTGGTTTCTGAGGAAGGTGTTCACAGCTCATTATCACCGGGGATAGACTCCTGAGAGTCTGTAATCGTCTTCAAACCCAGGTCTGTGTCCCGCAATGGATTTCAGGACACCCTGAGCTCCCCTGTGGCCAGGAAGGCAACAGCCCGAGGAAAACTAGGACAAGGAGAGCTTTCCCCGGATGTTCAGAGCAGTTGTACTATCCTCTAGTCCTTGCTTCCATTAGAATTCACTTATTTCACCTTCAAATCTCATTTTTAAAAACTCCAAAAAGGAGATATAAGGAAAATGGCAGTTAATTTCTAAACTGTGGTTAAAAAGTGCTACCAGACCTATCTCCCAAATCTACCTGCCTCCATACTACTGGGCACTGTGAGACAATCACTAGTAGCCATTAACTATTTTAGGAAATGTCACATGTTATTTATTTTATTTTAATAAACTGCTAGCAACCTAAAGAGGTAGAATGTGTACCACTTACAGGCTAGGAATTGATCTCCTCAAGATAACACCTTGAGTAATGATGGATGTAGAGCTGCCTTCAAAGCATGCCCTCAACCATGATGGGAAACTTCCTCCAAAGATCTCCAAGTTCTCAGATTGGCAAGCTTCCTTTCCATTCAAAAACCATATTCTCTTGAAAAGTTACCAAAATGGTATTTCCAGACCATGGAAAACCCTTGTCTCTAAGCAAAGTTGAGGATAGAAATCAAGAGGAACTCATGGAAGCATATTCCGTTGGATATATGATTCTCTAAAGATATACCTGCCAGAGAGACGTGCAAGCAGCATAGATGGCCTGACTCGGCTACGTGTGACTGGGGGAAGGGGAACTAGAGAGATGGTGGGGTAGACCAGTTGGCAAGATGCTACAGTACTCCAAATCCTATATAATAAAAGCCTAAAATGCAAATTGACTGAACAGCAGAACAACTGGTCGCTATGAAGCGCATTGACCACCAGGGCCAGGAGCTGCCCCCTGGTGGTCAGTGCGCTCCCACAGGGGGAGCACCGCTCAGCCAGAAGCTGGGCTCATGGCTGACAAGTGCAACTGGCGGTGGCAGGAGCCTCTCCGGCCTCCAAGGCAGCACTAAGGAGCAGCAAGTAGGTGAGAGGTAAGGAGCGAGAGCTCCTGGACTGTGAGAGGGCTGTCTGAATGCCGCCTGCTCCTGGGGAGGGGTCCCAGACTGCAAGAGGGTGCAGGCTGGGCTAAGGGACCCCCCAACCCGGAGTGCATAAATTTTGCGCACCAGGCCTCTAGTTAGAAATAATCTGGGTCAATTGTATTGAGGAAGAAAGGAGAAAAGAGAATGGAGCTGAGAATTATGTACAAATGTTTAATCAGTAGGTTCTTGTGATACATCAGATATGGAGGGTTGGAGACGTATCCTGTTTAGACACCTCAACGCAATGGATGGGAAAAATACTAGCGGACAACCAGGTTTAGTGGGGAAGAGTGTAGGTCTGTTTTGGATGCAGTGAGTTTGAAGTAGTTGCATGGATCTGGGGCTCGGGAAATGGGGGCAGGTAATAGAAATACAAGAGTCCCCTGAGAGCAGGGGCACTTCAGCTATTGACTAAGGACAACCAAGGAGCTTGCCTCAAGGGGGGCCCTGGGGACCCAGGTAAATGCCACCAACCCATGGAAAGAGTGGCTGGTCCACGGCAGCACTGATGTGTCTACTGGGGGAAAGAATTCAGTGTCTCTTACAGATAAAGCATTTGCCTCAGTGTCCGGTGCAGGAAGGTGTAGAAGTCCATCCCTTTCCTAAAAGTTTTATGATCTTGCAGAGAAAACCACTCATGTATTGCAGGCATCTTTTTAAAAAATATATTTTTACTGATTTCAGAGAGGACGGGAGAGGGAGAGATAGAAACATCCATGATGAGAGAGAATCATGGATCAGCTGCCTCCTGCATGCCCCCTACTGGGGATCCAGCCCACAACCTGGGCATGTGCCCTGACCGGGAATCAAACCATGACCTCTTGGTTCATAGATGGATGCTCAACCACAGAGTCACACTGGCCAGGCTGTATGCATCCTTTTTTCACTCATGATACAAATCATTGGTGATTGGCTATTAAATACCAGAAATTATTATACGAATTAAAGGATGAACCTTTTTATATATATATATATAAAAAAGGCAGCCCTAACCATTGTGGCTCAGTGGATAGAGTGTCAGCCTACAGACTGAAGGTTTCCAGGTTTGATTCCGGTCAAGGGCATGCACCTTGGTTGCGGGCACATGCACCTTGGTTGCGGGCACATCCCCAGTAGGAGGTGTGCAGGAGGCAGTTGATCGATGTTTCTCTCTCATCAATGTTTCTAACTCTCTATCCCTCTCCCTTCCTCTCTGTAAAAAATCAATAAAAAAATATATGTTAAAAGAAAGGCAGGACCCTGGCTGCGGAGGAATAAAAGCCTAATGGTGTTGAAGATGCGTCAAGACAAGAATCGTGACAACATACGTGGGTGTCACATCAGGTCAACACTGCGAGCTGCTGGGACCTGGGATAAAAGGTGAACCCGTTGAAGCTGGTGAAGGGATCGTGGTGGGCCTCCCCGTAGCCAGCCCCTCTGGCAACTAGAAGGGTGGGGAGCATTTCTCGCCCAGGAAGAGGGTGGGCAGGCATGTGGGTGTGGATGAGTGGCATCACCAGAACTCGGGTCACTGGAGCCATGGGGCTTCTGTGGACAGGAGTGGACAGTGTGTGCTGGGCGGGGAGCTGGCGGGTCCTGTGAGAGGCACTGACCAACTGCAAGAGACCAAGGCCCTTGTCACCCAGTTCACAGTAACACTGACAGCCAACCCACACCCAGTTCACAGTAACACTGACAGCCAACCCACACCCAGTTCACAGTAACACTGACAGCCAACCCACACCCAGTTCACAGTAACACTGACAGCCAACCTACACCCAGTTCACAGTAACACTGACAGCCAACCCACACCCAGTTCACAGTAACACTGACAGCCAACCTACACCCAGTTCACAACACTGACAGCCAACCCACACCCAGTTCACAACAACACTGACAGCCAACCCACACCCAATTCACAACACTGACAGCCAACCCACACCCAGTTCACAGTAACACTGACAGCCAACCCACACCCAATTCACAGTAACACTGACAGCCAACCCACACCCAGTTCACAACAACACTGACAGCCAACCCACACCCAGTTCACAACAACACTGACAGCCAACCCACACCCAATTCACAGTAACACTGACAGCCAACACACACCCAATTCACAGTAACACTGACAGCCAACCCACACCCAGTTCACAACAACACTGACAGCCAACCTACACCCAGTTCACAACAACACTGACAGCCAACCCACACCCAGTTCACAGTAACACTGACAGCCAACCCACACCCAATTCACAGTAACACTGACAGCCAACCCACACCCAATTCACAGTAACACTGACAGCCAACCCACACCCAGTTCACAGTAACACTGACAGCCAACCCACACCCAGTTCACAACTACACTGATAGCCAACCCACACCCAGTTCACAACAACACTGACAGCCAACCCAACCGTTACAGTCAGAAACGGCATAGCAAGAACCACGTAGGGGAACCATTTCATTCCATTTAAAACATAAAAATCCCACCTACTCATCACTCTTTAGTTGTGGGGCCAAGGACAAGAACTCTCCATTGAACGCAGGTTCACTGATAGAGGGGTGTGTGTGTGTGTGTGCACACGCTTATCAAATATGATTTCAAGTTTTAACTTAATATTCAGGAAAATGACCTTTATCTTTTAATGCTGATACTTCACTACTGTATTCCATGTTTATTTAAATTACAAAATGTTAAATATTAGGGGAAACTAAAGTAAACAGGTTTGGGATCTGCTCAGTTTCCAGCACCTCCCATTGTTGCTCATTTATATCACATTCAAATATCTTCAAATTTCTCCCAAGTGTAAAGAGCCCTCCTTTATCTCTGTGCCCCTCCCCTCCACCCCCCATGAATAGCTCTAAATAGATGCTTGGGCAGATGGAAGCCTTCCTCACAGCCCCAGGTAAGACCTCTGACAGCGGAGCTGTGGACCCCTGGACCAATCACCTCCAGCCCGCCTTCCTGGGGCTCCGCCTACACCTCCCACTGACTGAAATCTGAAGGATAGCAGCTGGCTTGTTGCCAAAGCCAATGGGCGTTTTCCGGTCCTTCCTCCACAGACACCTTGTCAACACCTTGACACCCCGGCCGGAAATCCCTCTCCTTTGGCATCTCTGGTCTCCCTCCTGTTTGTCTCGCCCTCTTCTCCATCCATTCAGTTTCCGTCTCACAGGTGAACTCTCCCTTCCTTTATTCTCACCCAACAGCATCTCCGGGTCTATCTTCATGTGCATCCCAGTCGGTGTGTCACCCCAATGCCCCTCTTCACTTCTATGACTTCCATACAATCCAAGGCTGATGGCGCCCCGATGTATCTCCAGCCCAGATTCTTTACGGAGCTCACAATGAGCTCTCAGAACCCGTCCTGGCCGCACACCCTATAGATCCTCGGCGAGATGTGAACTCCGGGACAGAATGCACGGAGCACGGCTGTGTCCATGTCTCTGGGTGCAGGGGCCCGCTTATTCTTCTTAACCGGGGCCAAAGGAAACCACACGCACACGGTAGGATGGCCCCACAGAAATAAAAATAAAACAGCCTATGCCCTCCGCAGTCATCCAGTGGGGGTGTGGTTACGTTCAAAGCACTGGGCTCTGGTTTGGTTCCGTAAAGAAATGGAAAGATTGCGTGACTGGACCTCTCTTCCCGAGGCGGGTGAAGTGTGCGGTTCATTTGGAAAGGGTGACTTATTGTACAGCCGGGACCAGATCACGGACACAGCGCATGTGTGGTTCAGTGTGCGAGTCATGTCTCAACACGGAGAGAAGGCCTTCCTGGGATCTGGACGCTCGAATAGCAGACTGGTTCCTGCTCCACGCTCTACCCTCCTTCCTGGTTTCTCTGTAAACCACCTCCTGACGAGGCACCTGTTCTCTCGGTAAAGAACCAAGCAGCTGGGCCGGCGTGGCTCAGTGGCTGAGCATCAGCCTATGAACCAGGAGGTCAGGGTTCAATTCCTACTCAGGGTTGTGGGCTCGATCCCCAGTAGGGGGCATCAGGAGGCAGCCGATCAGGGGGTTTCTCTCTCATCGATGTTTCTATCTCTCTGAAATCAATAAAAACCTATTTTTTAAAAAAATAACCAAACAGATGTTTTGAGAAGTGCCCTGCCTTTGCGTGACCGAGAGTTCACCGCAGAGAGAGATGAAGTCAGTGATTTCCCACTCCCACTCGAGCTGGGACCCTGGGAACATGCTCGCTCCTTAAAGGATGAACTTGTGTCCTCAAAGGCGAAGTCTGTGGAGATGTGATCGCCTACGGAAAACACAGGAACCAAGTTCTGTGAGGAAAGCTAAACACAGAACTATGGTTTGAAATAGATTTTAACCTCTTTTAAAGATCACTATACTTTCTCTGGCAATGTTGTTACTTAAAATTCTAGGTGATATTTGTCATCTGAGCTTGGCAAAACAATATGAAACTACTTTAATAAAATTTACAGGCAAATTAAAATAATAATGATTGGTAATGTATGTGTGTGTATATGCATAATGCTGGTAGGATATGATGTGAGGGAAATATTCACAGATGGATAATTTAATGTTCTATATCAATAGTTTCATAAAAATCCATGCCTTTTATTTAGTAATTCTACTTATCAAACTCTACCTTAAAACAAATTCTTGGAAACAAAGATAATATAGTTAAAGATAAAAAACTGAGACATTTGAAACAACACGAATGCTCAATTATGACAAATTATATTATAGTGAATATCATGATGTATTATATACTCTTAAAACTTTATTTACGCATGCCTTAAATACCCATAATTAAATGGATAAGTTGTGCATAAGTACATAATAAAGCATTGGTGATGATACACGTGCCTCTGGGACATAAGCTGGCCGATGGATGATTTATCTAGGTTGTTAGCTTCAGATGTGAGTGAAAAATTCTTGTAACTCCCTTCTGAAGGAACCCTTTTTTCTTTTTTTCTGTTGAGCCAAATACAGTGTCAGAACATCACCCAGGCTGCCCCACTCCTATTCCCACGGACTCCACAGACCAAACACCAGGAAACACACAGCCCTGGCCTGTGGGCCTCTTTATGGACAAAGAGCAGCAAATGTTCTCTGCTTGAATGAGCTGAGAGTTTTGGTTGGAGAGTAACTAGTGCTGAACAAATTATTCAAGTCTTCTGTCTGAGTCACGATGAACACACAGAGCCCGGGCGGCATGGCTCAGGGGTTGAGTGCCGACCTAGGAACCAGGAGGTCACGGTTGGAATCCCGGTCAGGGCACATGCCCGGGTTGCAGGCTCGATCCCCAGTGAGAGGCGTGCAGGAGGCAGCTGATCCATGATTCTCGCTCATCATGATGTTTCTCTCTCTCTCCCTTTAAAACAAGCTGAACACAGAGACACGCATGTGTGCGTCTTAGACATTCCCCGTGTCGCAGGGTAACTCCCCAGGAAGCCCACACAGGGGTGGAGCCTCCTGAGAAGGCGGTGACCTCGCTTCTGCCTGGAAGGAAGAGGAGGAGGCAGGTCGGGCAGGAGAAGAGCTACAACAAGACGCGGCCCCAGGGCGGGCTGGGCCCCCCACGTGCCTCTGGGAAGCCAGTGGTTTCTTGGGGGAGCCCAGGCTGCTGAGTCCATGTACCCCACCTCAGGGAGTCCGCGGTCTGGGCCCCGGGACACACTGAGTTCGCAGCGACCGTCTTCAGCCAGGGCGGGGCTTATGGCCGCAGCCAGAGGCCCAGCAAACGCACTCTGCTGCCCCACCACGTGCACACGCGGTTCCTCCTCCTTTTTCTTGCCAAGATGGAAAGGAACACGTGTCCCCAATTGTCAGCCCCGGACCTTGACCAGGGGTTTGTGCTGATCGAGTTAGGACCAGGGGGCCCTGTCCTCTGGCCCCCTAGTGGCACTGTGGTCTACTGGTCACCTAGCCTCCCCCTTCCCTCCCCAAAGCTGTCCCTCTGGCTTTGCCTCGATTATAATGACATCCCTAGCCTCAGGCAGTTACCCTCCACAAAGCGGCTTCTGTGGGCTCCATATCCTGTCACCCTCAGGAAGGTTGGATGGCCTGGTGCGCCACGGGGTCGGCCTTCAGCACCTTAAGTGGATAAACTGTGCATGGACATGTGACAATGATGACCACCGATAAGAACGCATGCCTGGAGGACGGGCCCCCACGTGTCTTACACGCACGAACACACGAACACAGTCCCTTCTGCTCCGGGGAGAACGGCCTCATCCGATCGTGGCCCCGAGCTGGCTTCCCACCTGAGCATGGCATCCGTCCAGCGGTCCGTCCCTCTGAGAGGGACATCCTTGCTTTTCCGTTCGTCACAGGAATCACCCCACCCTCCCGCTGCGGCTGAGCTGGCCCAATCCCATCTGGGTGACTGTTCTCTGGGCCCCTTTAGTCACAGCTGGAGCAGGGGGGGGTCCCAGGAGTCAGCTCGGAGGCAGAGGTCAGTTTGCAGGAGAGACGGAGAGACAGAGAGACAGAGAGACAGGACGCTGCTGGCACTCCTGCCGGGGGGCGGGGGGTAGACAGGAGAGACAGAGAGACAGGACGCTGCTGGCACTCCTGCAGGGGGGGGGCGGGGGGTAGACAGGAGAGACAGAGAGACAGGATGCTGCTGGCATTCCTGCGGGGGGGGGGGGGGGGGCAGGAGCTGAGTGAGCCCCGGTCACGCCGGCCACAGGTGCCGCAGCGCAGACAGTGGCACGCCCTTTGGCTGTCTTGCCCCAGCGTGCGGGGTCAGCCCTGCTGTGCCCACCTGAGCTGTTCTTGGGGAACTTTCTAGGAAACGCTGTGACCTTGTTCATGACATTCCCCTTCAGCCATGGCGTCTTCCTCAGGGGACCGACCTCAGAGCCCAGCATCAGCCAGAGGTGCCCTGACTCCTTTACAACCGAACGAGTCACGTCCATGTCTCAATCTGAAAACCGGGTTCATGGCTCCATCTCAAGCCCCGCGGAGTGAAGCCCACTCCCTACCCAACATCTGTACTCGCAGTCCCGCTCCTCGCAGTGATACGCTTTTTTGTTTGTTTTTCACCCTCAAACACTACGCTTAGCCCTGTGGGTTTCCAGAGACGACCACCACAATCTCCCTCCCTGGAGGCCCATCAACCTTCACGGGAGGAGGTGGAGCTGCCTGACCCAGGTGCTCAGCTGGTTGAGTGCTGTCGCCTCCATGGAGAGGTCACGGGTTCGATTCCCGGTCAGGGCACATACTTTGGTTGCAGGCTCAATCCCCAGTAGGGGGCGTGTAGGAGGCAGCCAATTGATAGTTCTCTCTCATCAATGTTTCTCTCTCTCTCCCTCTACCTTCCTTTTTCTCTCTAAAATCAATAAAAGCATATTAGTCAAAAAATGGGCAAAGGACCTAAGTAGACACTTTTCGAAAGTGGACATACAGAAGGCCAAGAGACATATGAAAACATGTTCAAAGTCACTAATCAACCAAGAGATGCAAATCAAAACGACAGTGAGGTACCACCTCACACCTGCCAGAATGGCTATCATCAACAAATCAACAAACGACAAGTGCTGGCGAGGATGCGGAGAAAAAGGAACCCTCGTGCACTGCTGGTGGGAATGCAGACTAGTGCAGCCACTGTAGAGAACAGTATGGAGTTTCCTCAAAAAACTAAAAATGGAACTCCCATTTGACCCACTAATCCCACTTCTAGGAATATATCCCAAAGAAATCAGAAACACCAATCGGAAAGGATATATGCACCCCTATGTTCATAGCAGCACAATTCACCATAGCTAAGATCTGGACACAGCCCAAGTGCCCATCAGCAGACGAGTGGATTAAAGAGCTGTGGTACATCTACACAATGGAATACCACGCTGCTGTAAAAAAGAAGGAATTCTTACCATTTGCAACAGCATGGATGGACCTGGAGAGCATTATTCTAAGCGAAATAAGCCAGTAGGAGAAATTATAAGTATCACATGATCTCACTCATTTGTGGAATATAATGAACAACATAAACTGATGAACAAAAATAGATCCAGAGATAGAGAAGCATCGAACAGATCGTCAAACCTCAGAGAGAAGGTGGGTGGGGCAGGGGGTGGGTAAGAGATCAACCAAAGGACTTCTATGCATGCATATGAGCATGACCAATGGACACAGAGAGTAGGGGATGAGGGCATGTGCTAGGGGATGGGAGTGGTTGGGGAGAGCTCAATGGGGGAAAAGGAGACATAGGTAATACTCTCAACAATGAAGAATTTTTTTAAAAAATTAAAAAAGGAGTTGGAGTCATGTCCCTCCTGCTGTGCTGGGCGAGCGTGTGGCGTGGCTGGACTGAGGGAATGCCAGGGAGGTGATGCTGCGGACCCGGAGCCCAGGCCTGGGGACGTACATTTGCATTTACTTTGATCTTGATGCCCGTTGCAAGGTCAAGTTGAATGGCCTAGAACTAGCCTGACCCAGTCACCTGGGAAGAAGGAAGCCTCGTAGAACACTGCAAAGTAAACCCTGTTATGGAATTCCAGTCATGCTCCTGTGGAGAGCTGCATAACTGTATGCAAAAATGGAAAGTACTTCCATGTAAATTAATGAGCAGGTTAATTAGACAATAGAGTGGCTGTGCCTCGGGCTGTGCTGGGTGTAACTCTCAACGGTGCTCACCCCGTTTTCTCTCCTCCTTTTCCAGCTGCCATTGACGACAATAAATATTGTGACACATTCAGTGATCATATCCATTAGCTAGGTAATGTGTTAAAATAATATTTATGATATAATACCCCCCTAGTGATTCAAGTTTTCTCAAAACCTTAAATGAACCCACACAATAGTTTTGTTCTGTAAATGACAATGCCTCCAGGTAGTTTGCCAGCAAACAGATGCCAGAGAGAAGTCGGAAAGATCTTTCCTCCTGTGTTAGGATGGGAAACACCACCTGGGGTTGTTTTATGCTACAGTTTTCATTGGGTGGAAACTCTGAGTTATAGTCCCCCCACCGCCTTTGATAGATTCAAAGACAGTACTCAGCGAACATTGACGTTTAGTCCCTAGAGCAGGTGTCCTCAAACTACGGCCCGAGGGCCATATGCTGGTGTTTTTGCCGTTTTGTTTTTTTACTTCAAAATAAGATAAGTGCAATGTGCATAGGAATTTGTTCATAGTTCTTTTTTAAACTATAGTCCGGCCCTCCAATGGTCTGAGGGACAGTGAACGGGCCCCCTGTTTAAAAAGTTTGAGGACCCCTGCTAGAGAAACAGGACCCGCCTTTCTTGTTTATAAGCAGCCTTTGTAGTTACCATGGGATTCATCTAACTGAGACCTGGAACACATCAGTGTTGGGAAATATATTCATGTGAACATAATCTGACTTCTGTGTTGCTCTATGGAGATCCTAAATGGAAATAACATTTAAGACAATTCTAAACGGACACTGTTTGAGAAGTGATTACAAACACTTAGATTGAAAACAATCAAACACAGTTTATAAGACATGTTTTCCTCCTGTTTCTAAATTCGATAATATTAGTGTAAATGCCATCCCTGGAATGAGGAGGAATAGAGGGGTTGGGAGAAGTAGATTTATGGTGATAAGTATGCAAAGCATAGGGTTTGTTATATTATTATTAATATATTTTTATTGTTGACAGTTTTATAGATCTCTCCCAACCCCCCGCCCCCCTCCGCTCAGCCCACCACCTCAGGTCGTCACTCCCTATTGCCTGTGTCCATGGGCTGTGCCTGTAAGTATATAAGTTCTCTGGTTTATCTCTTCTCACCCCCAACCCCACATCGAGGCCTGCCAGTCTGCTTCATGCCTCCCTGCTACTGGCCTAACTTTGTTGGTCAATTCCTTTTGTTCCTTAGATTCCACAAATAAGTGAGGTCATGTGGTACTGTGTTTCTCAGTTTTGGCTTATTTCACTGAGCATAATATTTCCCAGGTATTATATTATTACTAGAGACCCGATGCACAAAGATTCGTGCAAGAATGGGCCTTCCTTCCCCTGGCTGCCAGCACCGCCTTCCTATGCTGCCCAGAGGCCCGGAGCGGCTGGGTTGGTGCGGAAGGCCTGTGTCGTCACCATCTTTGTTGGGTTAATTTGCATACTCACTCCTGATTGGCTGGTGGGCGTCGCGAAGGTATGGCCAATTAGCATGTTACTCTTTTATTAGGTAGATTGGTGGATCACTGTACTACATATTGGTATCACAGCTGCACACCCACTCCTGCCCGCCCCTGCGTGGCCTTACAAGCATCTGCATCTAACCCCGCAAGAGGAGCCTGCGTGCCAGAGGCAGTACAGCTTCTGCTGAAGCCGGATCCAAATTGGAGGAGGAGAGCCCCCACTCCCTGCGTGGACGAGGGTCGTTGGTCCCACCGCCACCTGCCTCCTTCCATCAGCAGCGTGTGCGTCCTAAAGCTTTTGTCAAAGTAAATGCAACAAGTAACGTGCAGGGAAGTATGCAAATCAGGCAATGGGAGGCCAGCGTGGCTCCGTGGTTGAGTGTCAACCTAGGAACCAGGAGGTCACAGTTGGAAGCCCAGTCAGGGCACATGCCCAGGTTGCAGGCTCGATCCCCAGTAGGGGCATGCAGGAGGCAGCCAATCAATGATTCTCTATCATTGATGTTTCTTTCTTTCTCCCTCTCCCTTCCTCTCTGAAATCAATAAAATTATATATACGTATATAATCATATATGTAATTATGTATGAAAGAAGATGACGATTGGTAGTCTATTACAGGGAGGGGTGGGCATGGCGTCTGTGCTGCTCTCTAAGCAGCCAGGGCCGTCCCCCCACTGTGTAAGAAGACCGAAAACTCTGTTCTGTCTTCTGAGATTAATGCCATTTAAATGTAGTATAGCTGGGGGTGAAATAATGCCTTTGGGAATAAAAAATATATGGCTTGATAAATGCTTGACAGTTTAGGATGAACACATACGCACACACATGCACACACATGAACACAGTGCTCCCACACATGTGTGCACAGAAGGCTGAGCTCTTTGCTGCTGGGCATAGACAGTGAAAAGCTGGAGAAGATGAAGACAGGAAATGTGACCCTCTCAGCACAGTCAAGGCTGGAGACCAGGGATCATTCCACAGCAGCTAATCCTCCTCCAAACTCCACCAGCTGGAGTGTCCCCTCCTTCCACGGGGGACTTGCGCGTTTTGTTTAACAGCCTGCCATTCACCCCAAATGCGACAGTGAGACGGCTCTCTCCCAGGGCAGCCACTCCCCAGAGGCCCTGGGGCCCTTTCCTTGCTTGCTCAGGAGATATGCTTGTGGAAGAAGTGACGGGGCACACGCTCAGACAGTCGGGTATACCAGATGTACATAACATCGGGGACTATGATTTCTGCCTCTTCCTTCACAACAGAAGTCACACCTGATCGGATGAGTAAAGGCCAGATTTCCCTATGAAAATAGAAGGCAAGAGAGTAGTCACGGGCTCACAGCAGTGTCACTTCATATTTTGTATATATAGGTGGGGAGTAATTTAATGTGTAGCTATGGTCTGCCAATAATTCCAGCTTCTGGAATTAATAATCCATATACGTATAAGCAAACAGTGTCCATAAAGATTCACCATCGATATCGAGCACAGATGCAGTCTTATTTCTCAGTGATCTTCCCCGTAAAGGGCACGATTTAAAGACCCAAATAGCATCGTTCCTAGTTCAGAATCCTGCCTTACACTTGGGGTTGGCACCTAGAGCTGCTGTAGCCACAGCCAACTGTAATGTTAGAACCCTCTGAGGCTTTGCCTGGAACCGTGTGGACAGTGTGACGGACACCCTTGGGCACTGGGTTGGCAATCCCCATTAAACACGTGTATTTTAAGTCCTCGCCTACCAGGCCGGTATTTGGGGCAGTCTCTAAGGGATCACGTGATAAAGATATTTTCATCACGCTCCGGCAGCTGAGGACTCCGCGGCCCAGAGAGCCAGGGAATCGCCTGTCACATGGCTGGGGAATGACAGGAAATAGCCCCAATATGGAATGTTGGCTGCGAATCCAATTCTCATTTCACAGCAATGCACAACCTATCAGACCTTGCAACACTGTGACAAGACACATACCAACGTTCCAGGTGACCACTGTCCATAAATGGCATACACAACTTTACTTCAACCTGATTAGAGAGTGTATGTCTTAGGCGAAATTCAGTAATGACATCTCAGGACCAAGATAAAGATCATTAGATGAATTATTACAAAGATAGGAGATCATTGCTGTGCTCTTAGGAAAATGAAATTCAGGAGGAAATTCTCTCAATCTATACTAATAAAAGGGTAATATGCTAATTAGAGCAATAGACCGGATGTCTTCCAGATGTCCTTCCGGACAAAGCCACAGTGGCTGCGAGGGCCGAGGAAGGCAGGCAGCCATGGCAGCTGTAAGAGCCGAGGAGGGCCGGTGGCCGGCAGTGGCAGCAGCAGCAGGGTGATGGGGGCAGTGCCTTGCCCTGATTGCCCAGTCGCTTCCCGCAGAGGGAGACCAGACAGCGGCTTAGGCCCACTCCCCACAGACATCCCCTGAGGGCTCCCAGACTGTGAGAGGGGGCAGGCTGGGCTGAGGGACCTCCCCCAGTGCATGAATTTTCATGCACCAGGCCTCTAGTCCTATCTAATAATAGAGTAACATGTAAATTATCATCACTCCACTACGCCCATGATTGGGTGGCAGGAAGCTGGGGGGCGGGACTCGGGGTGGCCTATCTGGCCATTGAGAGGCACGGATCTGCTGCCACTGAGGGGGGCTACCCTGCTGTTGAGAGGCGCAGGGGGCGGGACTCCCGCCCCCTGTGCCTCTCAACGGCCAGATCCGCGGCCGCTGAGGGGGCCTGCCGCGGACACCCAGCTGCGCCTCTCAAGGACAGGGTAGCCAGGTGTCTGCAGCAGCCCCCCTCAGCGGCCACAGACCATCAAAAGTGGGAGAGCTGGGTGCCTGTCTGCTCTGGCACCAGGCCTTTCAGAAGCCTCCGCCGAGCCAGAGGCTTCTGAAAGGCCTGGTGCACCAGCGGACAGGCACCCAGCTCCACCGCGAAAAGCGAAAGCGTGTAGGGGACCCTACACGTGCATGATTCAATCATGCACTGGGCCTCTAGTAGAATATAAAGGATAGGGTTTCAATTGCTTTTAATATGTATTAAGGGTGGGTAGATGTTGAAAATGTCTTAAATGGAAAAATAGGTTCAAAGAAAAACTTGTGTTCCAAATGGAAAACAAAATAAGAAACAATCCCCTCTTGTTATATATGGAGTACTGCTGCCTAAATAGCACCCACGCAGACATGAAAGTGCCAGGAAAATACGCTTTCCACGCCATCATGCCACACAGAGCCCACCGTCCATTGGAGAAATTCTTCATAATTCACACAGAGGTAAAGGGTTTCCTCATGGGAAGACTGTTATAGATCTTACCGTTATTATTTCATAGGGAAAATTCCAGTGACATCTCCTACCTGGAATAGGAAATTAATTTTTAATGACTGTGCATTTATTTACATGGTGATGTCACAGGAACCATTGTTAAAATTAAATCCAGCAAATTCTTAGATATAATTCCAAACTCTCAAGCACAAAGAAAAATAAATAAATTGAACTTTATCAAAATTAACTCTACTGTCCTCCTAAGGATCCATTAAGACAGTAAAAAGAATGGAAGGCAATGTGTCATTCCCGGCAGGTACGAAAGGGACTTGGACCTTGCTAACAGAGCTGTCACTCAACATAATACTGGCAACATGGCCGAGTTCCGGGACGCGGTGGGCGCGTACACATCAGCTCTTCGCGGAAAGGGCCTGCCCTCCTGTCTGAGGGTGGGGGGCACGGGAAGAAATCGGGCTTTTCCATTACATGGTTTTTGTTTGTATTTGCCTCTTAAATCTCAGAGCATTCACATGTGTATGAAAAGAAAACGTTTAAAAGTTTAATAATAGTTGGAATTGTTCTCAAAGAAATATGTACTCTCCCTCAGAACTGATAGTTTTTTTACATCTTTGGTTTGCCTTTTTTTTCTTTTTTTTTGCTTTTAAAGAGAAAAAAATAAAAGTCCCTCGTTTTATTTTGTTCTGGCTAGAAGGGGTCAACGGGGCGGGGGTGGGGAGGAGACATCTGTAATGCTTTCAACAATTAGGGTTCAAAAAGAGAAATAAAGTCCCACAATGATGCTTATTGTCAGGAGGACGTGACCTTCCTATCCACAATTTGATCTTTTAATACGTTTTTCAATGTATTTTTCTCGATTTCAGAGAGGAAGGAAGAGGGAGAGAGAGACAGAAACATCAGTGATGAGAGAGAATCATGGATCGGCTGCCTCCTGCGAGCCCCCTACTGGGGATCGAGCCCACAACCCAGGCATGTGCCCTGACATGGAATCAAACCGTGACCTCCTGGTTCCTAGGTCGACGCTCCACCACTGAGCCATGCCAGCCGGGTATATTTTAATACATTTTCTATTCATGTAAAACACAGAGATTCTTTCAGAGTTTTTATATTTTTACATGAACATTAAATCATTTCAAAAATGTATCGAAGGTCTCGGGAATGAACAGATTGCAGTGCGGACTTTGCAAGCATGTTTACAACACGTAGGGCCCAGGTAAAACCAGTTCCACTTAAAGTTAAACGTCCTGACGTCACACCAGGAGTGAAGCCCACACACGCTCCTTCTGCGAGGCCCGCCTCCCTCACGTTACATTCCCTCCTTCTCGTTTCCTGGGACGGACATCCTGCGGCCTCCCGTCCCGGGTCCAAGCACACAGCAGCCATGAGGCCCTGGCGACAGCGGGCAGCAGGGAGCCGGGTCAGGTGCTCGAAGGCCGGGGAGCGCCGTCGGGAGCCAGGGCGCCCGCTGCTCACAGTGGCCATGGCCTCATGGGGACGGGGATGAAGCGCACTCACTCAGGGGACACAGGACACGGGCCTCGCTTCCTGCCTTGAAGGGGTGACATCTCAGAGTGGGTGTTCCAGGGCGTCTTCCCAGCCATTTCCCAAGGACGTCGGAGCACCAGACGTCTCTGTCCTTGGCAGAGGGAGGAGGAATGGCTCAGGAAAGAAAGGCTGCGTCTGCCCCCAGCGCGGGGAGTGTCGGCACTGAGGAAGTGCGTGAACGTGGGACCAGGGGCTTCCTGGCTCTCAGGCAGCAGGCGGCAGGCCAGGCCGTGGTATCGTGACATCCAGGGGGCGCTCCAGGGAACAGGGCCTGAGACCCAGGTCTGTGTCCGTCCCTACAAGCAGCGTGTGCGCGGGGATGAGCAGTCACCCGCTCGGACTCAGACGCCCAGTCCTGTCCATGTCGTCGGCCATTCTGGGTCCACCGGCAGCCACGTCCAGGGGTTCGCAAGTCAGGGCAGGTGGGGTCCCTGGCCCTCCTCCATCCTGGGCCATGTGAGAACCTGAGAGAAGGTGTGAACTCTCACCCAGAGAAAGTTCTAGCAGGACCTTCCACAGAACACGTTTCCCTCCGGCTTCAGGCAGAACCACAGCTCGCGGCCCTGCGGCGAGTCCAGGGCACCTTCTCTAAGCCTCGGTGGCGGGAGGAACACGCCCTGGAGATGAGCACTGAGCAGTTCTTCAGCCTAGGGCCGTGGTCAGCAAACTGCGGCTCTCGAGCCACATGCGGCTCTTTGGCCCCTTGAGTGTGGCTCTTCCACAAAATACCACGGCCTGGGCGAGTCTATTTTGAAGAAGTGGCGTTAGAAGAAGTTTAAGTTTAAAACATTTGGCTCTCAAAAGAAATTTCAGTGGTTGTACTGTTGATATTTGGCTCTGCTGACTAATGAGTTTGCCGACCACTGGCCGAGAGGGTCCCCTTCAACGTGAGCCCGTCTCCCTGGAGCCCTGAGGAGGGGGCGCCCTCCTGGCAGGGACCTGCCTCAGTCTCCTCGGCCCTGCACCCCCTGCCTCCGTCCTGTGGGTGGTGACGCTGTCTGTCTGTTTTCTTCCGGAATATTCTTTGCAACGAGTAGCACCCTTTTCCGAACTCATTGAAGAGATGACTGCTTTGAATAAACAATGCCTGTCTTTAACAAAGTCAGCCTGTCCTGTGTCACACTCTGCCTCATGGTGGAACCAACGCCTACATAGGGAGCACTGACTTCACTTGAAAATTTCTCACTTCTTTTTGCAGCTGAGCCGCTGTGTTGATCGGGGACTCGACTAAGACAAAGGAGAAAGACGCAGAGAAAGAAAGAGCAGGCGGAAGCCTTAAAGCAGCGGCAGGAGGACAGCCCCACGCCCCGGGCCCACGTGGACACGCTGTCAGCTGTGGGGCGCACACCCTCCTGCCCTGAACCTGCCCGGCTGCCCTCGGGAAAAGCTCAGAGCCTATCGCCCCCTTTTCCAGTTCCCCAGATCAACACACACACAGGTCAGCCCTGGCAGACGGAGATTTGTCTCCGAACAGCGGAACGGAGCGACGACATGCTCGTGGGGACGTGTGCCCGCAGGGAGGACGCAGCTAGGATTCCATTGTCTTCTCGCATGTGTTCTCAGCTCCCTTTATCCACTTTTTCACGTAATATAAAACAGGGAAAACTTTACTAACCATAAGAAAAGCTAGACAACCAAATAACCAAGCATCATAACCAAATAATTACCTTTTTCTAATGATCTTAAATGGAAAAAATGTTTCATGTGAAAAATAAACAAGAAAATGCTCACATTTCAGCATCCTGAACTGTAGTCCAAACTTCACCAACGGGCATGGGAAAATGACACGGGCTGTGTCTAAGGATAGGCGTGGGCCCTGCACCGAGGTGCCTGGTGCAGACCAGCCTGAGAGATGCCCCTCGCAGGGGAAGTCGGCAGGTCGCCCGGCACCAGCGGGTTCGGAGGAGAAGGCCACCTCCTCACACTGTGAACCGTGGGCAGCATCGCCCGAGGGCATGAAAGTCCAGACGTCCTATTGGAATGCACTGAAGCCAAGGACAGACTTCCTCCCTCTGAGCTGGCCAATGTTTCAGAAAGTTACACTCCAGCGCCAGAAAGTGGAATAACGGAAATCAACGTTGAATCTCTCTGTGCCAGTGCAATCGACACATCTCATCAGCCCCACGCACGGGGAAAACTGCATGTTTGCGATATTCATAACAACTGCTTGTTTCTCAAACGAATAGGGGGGTGTTGGCTGTAGAAGACATGCACTTGGAACATAAAAAGAAAAACTCGGGTTTTACTTTTTAATAAAATTCAAAAACTGGCATTTTAATCGTGGCTGTAGCTTCAGAGCTGAAGGCACCCATCGTTCTCCACGTCCCACGTTTCCTAGGGATGCTTTCCGACGGAGCGAATGTCAAATCCCTGAGCATGTTAAGTCTAATGTATTAACACTAATAAAAGCATCATTCATATGAAATAGGGTGAGGCTTTTATTTCGCTTGTTTCTCCTAAAATTTGCAGTGCACATGCTGATCTTACTCACTTAGTTTTGTGGGTTGAATTGCCTCAGACACTCCACAGTTCATTCGAAAATTAAATGGAGTACTTTCAACCAAGGCACAACTGTTACTTCTCACTGGCCAACACACTGGTTGAGTTTTTAAAATTCTTATAGAGTAAGTTAATCGTCCTGCCGTTAGCCCCGTGCTTTACGGTGGCGACTCTGCAGTGTTAACTCTATGAGATGCAAAAAAGCCTCAAAAAAGAAATACGATTTTTGAACAAAAGAAGCTCCATTCAGCAAACCAATAAGAGGGGTGTTACCTCAGCCGAGCTGGTCTGGGAACTTCCACGTGGGCACCAGAACCCTGGGTCCTCCAAGTAGCCTGCTGGTGGCAGTACATCTGTGGCTGCAGATGCCCCGTTGCCAGGCGGATTCAGCAGATGCTGTAAAGTCAGGTGTTTAATAACAGAGAAGGACTTCCAATGGCCGATGGCCAAGAATATCACCAACGTGAGGTGAACCCTTTTCCTCCCAAGGAAAATTAACCTTCATGTTCATGCTGTTTTGGGATGCAGACACCGGGGAGTTAGAAAGAGGCTGGATTTCAGAAGTATGTATGCCGTGGTCACGTGAGAGCAGACAGCCTTAGGATGCAGCTAAAATATTAAATCCATGCATTTTCCTAAATCCACTAACAGAAGAGACTTAGGTGTGTGTTTTTCTATTACAGTGAATCGGTTCATTTTATTCAATATCATGCGACATTACAGTATACGGACTGTTACAGAATTAATCTATGATAATCTGTTTGTTCAGGACATTCTTATTAAATGTGGATTAGGTGAGCTTTAGTATTTGTTTGCTTGATGGCTCATTGATTTCCCCCAAACAGGTGCCAATGAAAACTGCCAAGAAAGAACCAGAAATGTTTGCATTATCCTACGAAAATCCATCCATGTGTTTATATGTTATTCGCTCACTAGAGGCCATCGGGGCCTCCTGGGCCTTCCTTCATTCTACGGCACTACCCCCTGGTGGCCAGCGCACATCATAGCGAGTGATTGAACTCCCGGTCTCCCAGTCAAACTCCTGCGGGGACACTTTGCATATTAGCTATATATATATATATGGCTCTTCCCCTGTAGCTGTTGTCTATCACACAGAACCCTAGGTGCTGGGGCGACAGGATGGATGAGCTCGAGGCTCCCACCAGGGAGCCCACAGGCGTCCAATAAGGTTGCACAGATGGGGACAAGGTCTCGACGATCCTGATTTGCCAGGATGAGACTTTGGAAAGGTTATGGCGGGACATTCGAGGATGTGACTAGAGGAGTCCGAATGGAAGAACATGATGAACTTGAAGATAACCAAGAGCTGCATTACACCATGACACTTAAGCATCGAACAGACGGACCGTCTAGCCTCAGAGGGAAGGAGTGGGGTGGGTAGGAGATCAACCAAAGGACTTGTATGCATGCATATGAGCATAAGCCATGGACACAGGGGGCGGGAGTGGCCGGGGAGAGGTCAATGGGGGAAAAGGAGACATATGTAATACTGTAAACGATAAAGATTTTAAATTAAAAAAACAACAATAAGAAAACAGAAAAAAAAAACTGGTAAAAACAAAAACACAAAAAGCATGACACTTAACATAAAGATGAAATGGATTTATGAGCATACTTCGGGAATTTATTCTGAGTAGTAGTCAAATTTAGTACAAGATGTAATACTAATGATAATCGCCATGACTGGTTTATCGATGAAGATGCGGAAATATGACTGTTGAATTACTGAATAGCTATACTTATCTTTTTAAAAAAATAACTTCTAAATTATTAAAGAAACAATTATTTTATTTTAAAAAGATGTGGAAACAACGTTACAATGAATCTTGGTCTTGTTGTAAACATTCACTTCAAATTTGATTTGCATAGAAATCCCAGTCGGGAGGCATTTTGGATTAAGCCAGGGAATCAATGCTCAGAATGTTTATAATGATAGGTATTCTCTAATCTATTAATCCGGACATACACTTTCTTTCACTCCACTTTATATCTTAGGCACCATCCCAAGCATTAAAGATACAGTGGGCCCTAGCTGGTGTGGCTCAGTGGGTAGAGCGTGGGCCTGTAGACTGAAGGGTCCCAGTTCGATTCTCCGTCAGGGCATATGCCTGGGTTACAGGCTCGATCCCCAGTAGGAGGCGTGCAGGAGGCAGCTGATCCATGATTCTCTCTCATCATTGATGTTTCTCTCTCTCTCTCCCTCTCCCTTCCTCTCTGAAATCAATAAAAATATATATTTTTAAAAGATACAGCCGTGAATGGAACACCTGTCTCACTTCCTTGGACTACACTCATTGGGTTTGGGGGAGGGACTACAAGTAACCAAACCCTTCTATCATGTAACACTAGAGGCCCAGTGCACGAAATTCGTTCACTCTGCAGGGGGGGGGGGGGGGGGGGGTCCCTCAGCCTGGCCTATGCCCTCTTGCAGTATGGGAGCCCTCAGGGGAAGTTCCGACTGACGGCTTAGGCCCGCTCCACCGCCGCTGTGCTCGCCAGCCATGAGCCTGGCTTCTGGCTGAGCAACGCTCCCCCTGTGGGAGCACACTGACCACCAGGGGCAGCTCTGGCATTGAGTGTCTGCCCCCTGGTGGTCAGTGCACATCATAGCGACCCGTTGTTCAACAGTTTGATCCATTTGCACATCAGCCTTTTATTATATAGGATAGGGTCAAGATACATATTTTGTAACATGTATCACTTATCATATGCAACGCAAAAATAAATGCTACTGCGAGAAATAAGGTGATCAAAATGAAGGGGTCAGCAGGCAGGGGGCATGCGACTGTCAGTGGCATAATCAGGTGCCCTCTTTACTGCCAAGCGGTAAGCGGGGAAGTGGGTCCGAGGGCCCGGCACGCCTGGGGACGACCCCGAGTGCAGGCAGCGCAGCCACACGGCGGGTGGGCGGGCGGGCACCTGTGCAGGGCAGCGTCTGCCCCGAAACCCCTGAGGTGCCACCCCACCGCGGAGGGCGGGAAGACTGTGGCCTTCAGGGTCCAGGGCAGCACTGAGCCGATTGGGGGCTGATGCGCATCCTCCACAGGCATGGCAGTCACTGTTCTCCCTCGCCCATAAGGCAACCCTGTCACGTGAACGTGCACTTTCCCAAAGCGTCACTTCTTCCAAATTGTAAAGTCAGACCTGTTTCTGTCGAGTGGAGTACGCTGCTGTGATTCTCCCAGGAGGACGGTCCCTCAGGGCACCCCGCCCAGCACCGCGCCCCCTGCTGGCTAAACACTGGGATGCCCAGCTCCAACCCCTCCTCCTCCCACTCCCCTCCTCCCCCTTGTCCCCCTCCTCTCCTCCTCCTCCTCCCCCTCCTCTTTCTCCTCCTCTTCCTCCCCCTCCTCCCCCTCCCCCTCCTCCCATCCACCTCCCCCTTCTCCTCTCCCTCCTCCTCCCCCTCCTCCTCCCCCTCCCCCTCCTCATCTTTCTCCTCCTCCTCCCCCTCCCCTCCTCCCCCTCCCCCCCCTCCCCCTCCCTCCTCCTCCTCCTCCTCATCTTCCCCCTCCTCCCCTCCCTCCTCCCTCCTCCTCCCCTCCCCTCCTCCTCCTCCCCCCCCCCTCCCCTCCTCCTCCTCCTCCCCTCGTCCTCCTCCCCCCCCTCCTCTTTTCTCCTCCTCCCCCTCCTCCCCCCTCCTCCCCCTCTTCCCCTCCTCCTCCTCCTCTCCTCCTCCTCCTCCCCCCTCCTCCTCCTCCTCCTCCTCCTCCTCCTCCTCCTCCCCCCCTCCTCCTCCCCCCCCTCCTCCTCCCCCCTCCCCCTCCTCCCCCTCCTCATCTTCCTCCTCCCCCTCCCCCTCCCCCCCCCCTCCTCCCTCCCCTCCTCCCCCTCCTCCCTCCTCCCCCTCCTCCTCCTCCTCCCCCTCCCTCCTCCTCCTCCCCCCTTCTCTTCCTCCTCCCCCTCCTCCCCCTCCCCCCCTCCTCCTCCTCCCCTTCTCTTCCTCCTCCTCCTCCTCCCCCCCCCCTCCTCCTCCTCCCCCCTCTCTTCCTCCTCCTCCTCCTCCCCCTCCCCTCCTCCTCCTCCTCCTCCTCCTCTCCTCCTCCTCCTCCTCCTCCCCCTCCTCATCTTCTCCTCCTCCTCCTCCTCCTCCTCCCCCTCCTTTTTCCTCCTCCTCCTCCTCCCCCTCCTCCTCCTTACTTAGTCCTGGGGGCTGGCCCTGCACAGGGGAGACGCCTGGGGACAATCCACTCCGTATGTGCAATGAGGTGACCTGGCTTTATGTGTCAAGTGGAGGGAGGTGAACGGACAGAGTCTGTAATATCTCTTTGCAAATGTCTGTTTCTGACGGACACACAAGTTTGGGGGAGGGGAGGTATGCCTCTCTTACCCATGCAGGGAAGAGGGGAAAGCCGTGAGGAGTGGCACACCCTCGGGAAAAAGCAAGCAGAACTGACAAAATAAATGGACCCGAGTGACGCCACTCTGGGGAAATGTGATGGGGAAGAGGAGAGGCCCGCAGAGCCATTTCTAAGAGGCCTGTGGGGGGCCACACCTGCCCTCCTCCCTCCCCGAGGACGGCTGTCCGCCTGCTGATGAGCCCTGCCCACCGGTGGCTGCTCCGGCCTGGGCCCCGGGAGCTCTGAGACTCAGACGCTGAGGCAGGCGCGGCCCCCCTCCCGTCTGCAGAGCAGGCACGATGCTTCAGCCCCCCCTTCCTCCCCGGGGAGCGGGCGGAGCGTGCTCCTGCCCACAGCGCTGCCTTCCACGGGGGCTGCCACCCACCGTAGGAGCTCAGCACACCGATCCACACCAGCGCCTCCTGTCTGCTTCCCTGCGTTCCGGCTTTACCCCCTGAGGCCGGAGTTTTCCCTTTCGGCTTAGACTTAACCTTTAACCTGGGCCCAGGGAGGCGACCTCGCAGGGCCCCCCATTCTCTGCCGAAGATGAAGAACCCTGTTCGCCTCAGATGTCCCCCAAAAGGCTGACTCGCTTAGCAGGAAGCCCACGGGCACCCCGGGAGCAAGAGGAGGCCCTTGAACTGAGGAACCCACGAGGAAACACGGAGGTATGTGTCATATTTCAGAGAGAACCTCAGCGTCGGCGGGGAACAGGGTGCAGGCGAGTGACACGGAGCTCACCTGTCGGTGGGGAAATGGTGGGTGTGCGTATGTAACATGTGTGTGTTTTATTTACTAAGTATGAAATAGTAGGACTGGGATAGGGACACTATTTAAGAAAGTTCCTCCCAATATCTCACCTAAAGTTGATTTAAATCCACTTGGTTTGTTGTGTCGATGTTTAAAATTAACTTCAGGGATCATCTGCATACATTTCAGTGAGTTTGGCGAATGTATATTACCCAGAAATCACTGTCCCGTCAGGATAAAGAATCGCCGCTAAGCCTAGAGTGTCTGCCCCGGCACAATCTCCTCGCAGTCGCTCTGGACCCGCCGTCTGTGGTGGAGTTGCCTACACGTGAAGTCACCCCATCGGCACCCTTTTGTGTTTTTCCGTGTGCACAGCATGTTTTACATCCACCCACGCCGTCGCAGGTCTCGGCAACCGACTCCCACTCACACCCGGTGCCGAGGAGCGCTCCGCTGTGCCACCTGGCACCGATGGTTCACCCACGCGCCTGCCGATGGGCACGGGTTGTTCCCGGCGTGGGGTTATTACACGTAGAGCTACGGTAAGCATTGTGAAACCAGCCTTGAGAAATGGCCTGTGTGGATCCAGGTCCACGGAGAAGCCAGCACCAAGGGGAAATGCAAGATGCACAAAAGATTAACTGGGAGAAACACACGAAAAACACACTGAGGATGGAGAAAGCCATCCAGCCACAGAGCAGGTCAGATCTCCGAGCGCGAGAGGGGAGAGGAGAGCAAGGGGTCTGGTGTGCAGGCGGACAGGGAGTCTGTGAGCCAATCCCCCAGGAGAGGCGGCCGTCTCTCCCGGGTCTTACAACCCTGGGCCTGAGCCTTCCTATGCGTCTCACTCCCACTGCCTAGAGCCAACTGGTAGGACCGGTGGTGTCCACACACACACAGGGCCGGACTCTGAGCAGCCGGGACACTGGTCAGTCACACTCGGCACTGTGGGAGATTTGAGAGGCAATGTTCATAGCTACCACCATACCTAGGAGCAGAACTGCTGGGCGATACAGTAAATGTATGTCTTTTTATAAGACACTAGAGGCCCGATGCATGAAATTCATGCCAGAATAGGCCTTCCTTCCCCCGGCTGCCAGCACCAGCTTCCTTCTGGCACCCTGGACCCAGGCTTCCCTCACAGCCCCGGCTTCATCCGGAAGGTCGTCTGGAAGGATGTCCGGTCTAATTAGCATATTACGCTTTTATTATTATAGATTTTATTATTATAGATTGTCAAACTTCTGTACAAAGTGCCCACATCATTAGTTACCAGCAATCAATGAAATTTCTCATTGCTCAAATATTTGTATGTGGTATTGTCAGTATTTTTAATTTAGCCATTGGAATGGGTGTGTAATGGTATGTCACTCTAGTTGTTATTAACATTAAGTAAGCTACATACATTTAAAATGCCCAATATTGTGGGGTTTGACATATTATTTACTTGGGAAGCCATCACCATACTTAAAATAACATATCCATCTTCCCCCAAATTTCCTTATGCCCTGGGTGATCCATCTCAATATTCCCCATCCTCAGGCAACCACAGATTACTGCCACGAGTGGTTACTTTGCATTTCCTAGATTTTCATATTCATGAAATCACACAGTGTGTAACTTTATTTCATCTAGCTTCTTTCAATCAGAATAATTATTTTCCTTCTTTTGGGGGAGGTAGTTATAGGTGCTATGACTTTCTGATGAATTGCTGGTTCTATAATCATGGGACGTGCTTTGCAAAACCAAAATATATTCCCAGTTCTGATGACTCTATGTTTGATGTTAACATAGGCCCCTAAGTTTTCTCATGATGACTAGTTGCAAATCTTTTTCATCCTGTAATGATTTACCTACCTGTATTTTATTTTCATTTATTTTTAAAATGTATTTATATTGATGTCAGAGAGGAAGAGGGAGAGAAAGATAGAAACATTAATGATGAGAGAAAATTATGGATCAGCTGCCTCTTGCACACCCCCTAATGGGGATCCAGCCCACAACCAGGCAGGTGCCCTGACCAGGAATTGAACCTCGACTTCCTGGTTCATAGGTTGATGTTCAACCACTGAGCCATGCCAGCTGGGCTATCTGGCAAAACATATATATATGCGTATATATATATATACGTGTGTGTGTGTGTGTGTATATATATATATATATATATATATATATATATATATATATATATATATATATGGCTAAGTGACCATCCATCTGACCATCCGACTGATCGACCAGCACATATGACACACACTGCCAATTTAAAAATAAACGCATGCACAATACATATAAATCTCTCACTGGCGCAATTACACGTGATGCCAGAATGTATCTGAAGACCAACTATTGGCACAGTGTATCTCTGAAGCTGAAAGAAAGTGGCATCGTCAACAGAATATGTCTGAAGACCAACTATTGGCACAATAGCTTGCAACCTAACATAATCGAAGCTGAAGTATTAAAACCCTTTGCACTCGCTTGCTTTTTTCTCGATTCCTTTATTCTAATGCTAACCGTGTCAAGTCACACTCGACATCCGAGTGCAAAAGGTTAACAGGATCTGAGGAAGGAGAGATTGTTCTGATTCCAAGAATTGATTTGTCCCCATCTGACACTGGCCTCCCATTTAAATTAATTCGAAGACAGTTTCCCGTGATGCCAGCATTTGTGATGACTATTAATAAATCAAAAGGCAAACTCTAGACAGAGTAAGAATATTCCTACCTGAACCCGTTTTCGGACATGGTCAGTTATATGCCACTTTCTCTAGAGTCCAAAGAGCGTGTAATGTTAAAGTTGTAAATACTTTATCACAAGGAAATTACTCACGCACTCTGAGAGTGTTTTTACTCTTACTGTGGTGTACAGGGAGATATTAGAATAAGGTTAATCAATTTATCAGTCATTGTTTTTATCAATGTTGTTTTTATGTCATGTTTTTGTTGTTTTTATATCATGACTTTGTTGTTATGTCATATTGTTATTTATTAATCAGTTAATCAATCATTGTTTTTATCAATGTTTTTATATGATGTTTGTTATTTTTATATCATGTCTTTGTTGTTTTATGTCATGTTGTTATTGTTTATTAATCAATTTACATATTGTTTTCATATACATTTTACTAATTTTCTTTCATCTCTGACACTTCTATTATAGAGAAAGGGCAAGTAGCAGTATTAAAATATTTTGTATTTTAATTGTATAATACTATATTATATATACTATTTTGACATGTAATTTTTTGCAGTAACATCATTACCACACGAATCTTTCTTCTAATTAATTTCCTTTCAATATGCATGAATTCATGCACCAGGCCACTAGTTTTAAATATAAGTAGGTTTTTTGGGGCAATTATATAGTTAGGGTTCCCTGTTTTTTTTATTTTTTGTTTTTTTTGTTAATCCTCACCCGAGGATATTTTTCATTGATTTTTAGGGAGAATGGAAGAGAGAGGGAAAGACATAGAGAGAAACATCAATGTGAGAGAAACACATTGATTGATTGCCTCCTGCACGAGCCCTGACCAGAGCCTGGGCCAGAGAGAAGCCTGCAACTGAGGTACATGTCCTTGACCAGAATCGAACCCCGGACCCTTCGGTCTGCAGGCCGACGCTCTATCCACTAAGCCAAACTGACTAGGGCAAGGGTTCCCTTTTTTTTTTTTTTTTTTTTTATATATTTTATGGATTTTTTTTACAGAGAGGAAGGGAGAGGGATAGAGAGCTAGAAACATCGATGAGAGAGAAACATCGACCAGCTGCCTCCTGCACACCCCCCACCAGGGATGTGCCCGCAACCAATGTACATGCCCTTGACCGGAATCAAACCTGGGACCTTTCAGTACACAGTCCGACGCTCTATCCACTGAGCCAAACCGGTTTCGGCAAGGGTTCCCTTTTTAACACGTTAAGCACCCTATCAGTTACAGGTGACTGATACTATACTTTCCATCCTGGAAAAACAAAACAGGCTGGGTGCTTAACGTGTTAATCTAACTATCTTGAAATAGAAATGTTTATATTTACACTAGAGGCCCGGTACACAAAATTAGTGCATGGGTAGGGTCCCTAGGCCTGGCTGGCGATCAGGGCCTTCTGACTGCTGGCTGGGGCCTTCCTTCATTCTGCACAGCCCCCTAGTGGTCAGCGCACATCCTAGTGAGCGATCGGTCTCCAAGTCGAACTCCCATGGGGACAATTAGCATATTAGGCTTTTATATAAAGAGAGTTTATGCTATTATTGATATGGTTGGGCTTAAATCTGCCATATTAATATTTTCTTGATTTCTGCTTTGCTTGGATTTGATAAGTTGTATGACTCCCTTTTCTTTATACTATTGTGTTACTGACTATTCTTTCTTGTTTAGTTTTGTAGTGATTGTTCTAGGATTTATAATATACATCAAGCTAACTTAGCCCACCTTTAAATGATGTTATACCTTTCTATGTAAAATGTAAGATGCTTACAAAGTATACATATATTTTTCATGCTCAGCTTTTGTAACTGTTGGAATACTTGTACTTCTGTGTAATCTTGAGACCAGGTAGGAATAATACTTATTTTGCTTTAAGTATTATTTTTAGAAGAAATTTTAAAATTATATGAACATCACATGCTTTCCATATTCAGAAACTTCCATTCTTTGGTTTAGAGTCAAGTTTCCATATGGTATAATTTTAATTTTGCCTGATGAACTTTATTAGCATTTCTTATAGGGCAAGTGTATCAATGAAAAATTATCATAAATTTTACAAATCTTAAATGTGTTTATGTCTCATAATGTTTGAAGGATATTTTAACTAAGCATAGAATTCAAGGATAACTATGTGTGTCTGTGCGTTGTATGTGTATTTCCTCTACTTGGGTGTCATTGAGAAGCTTGGACCTGTAAGCTATTGTTTCAATATCACGTTTGGAAAATTTGGCAATTATTTCTTCCATCTTATTCCTAGTTTCCTACTCTGTGACTCCACTTACATGTAAGTTGCAATACTTGATATTTCCCATAGATCCCTAAAATTCTCCCTTTCTTTTCTTTTCTTTTCTTCCTCTTACTGTATTTTTGGTTCCTTTTCTTGATGTGTCTCATTTTAAGGAGTTTCTGTTTTATTGTCTTCAAGATCACTAATTTTCATTTATTGTCCTATCAATTCTGCTGTTAATATCATCCAATGATACTTTCATTTCATATAGTGTAGTGTTCAACACCTGAAATTCCATTCAGTTCTTTTCATATATATATATATAGTACCTCTTATTTATGTTCCCATTTTTCTGTACATTCTTGAGTATGTGGAGCATAATTATGTCTATCCATCTTCTCTTTTATTGCTGGTTCCATTTTTAATGACTGATTTTTCCCCAGGTTATGTGTCTCCGTTCCCTTCTTCTTCAGGTGTCCATTAATTTTTGTTAGATGCTTGACACTTTTTAATGTTTTGAAAGTAGGGCTTTACTGTATTTTACAATACTGTACATTGTTCTATCAGGAATCGGAGTTACTTGCAGATACGTTCCAGCCTATGAAACCTTGATTTTATGCTCCTGTTAATGCAGCTAGAGTAGCATCACCCCTAGCCTCGTTGGACCACACTTGCTGGCACGTCCACCTGGGGACTCTCCTCAATGTCGCTGGTATCAAGAGGTCTCTCTACTCAGACTCCTCAGAATTTGAAAATGTCTGACCGTGTGTGAGCTCTGGGAGTTGTCAACTCACAGCTACTGTGCAGTTTTTCTTTCCTGGAAACTCTTTGCCTGCCAGCTTGGATTTCGGTCTAAGATTTTAAGCTTCACCCGTAGCTGGAGCTCCAGTGGAGCTCCCCATGGAGAGGCCTAGACCCAACCTTTGCTGGTAAATGCCTTCCTTGTCTTAGGCCCTGCACTCGGCAGATTAGTCCCTCAGACACCCTGTCCTCCACATGCACTGCCTCCCCCGGACCATATGCCATGATTACACATTTCTGATTGTGCATTAACATGCATTAGATGGTGTTTCTCTTGTCAATTAATATTATTTGTGTTTATTAGCAGTTATTTCTTTGATATATGCACTAGTTGCTCGTGTTTTAATCTTTCAGGTATAGAGTACAAACTCATTTTTACAAGACCCATTCCAATTTGACAGTAGAATCTATGTTTTCTCCTTGTATTTCCAAGTTTGTCTTCTGATTCTAAAGTGAGTTTCTTTGTAAAGTTGGTATTTTCTTAAAGGACTAATTACTTGAAAATAGAATGCAAAGAGTAATTTATTTGACTTCAGGTTTCCAGGGGGGAAAATCAATCGTTCTCCATTTATTATTTATTTACTTAGTAATTATTAATCAGAAATTTAATGTTGTCTGGACTCATAGTCAACTGGGTTTGAGTTAATTGCATATTTTTAATTAAGGTAACTGAGCTCCCTCCACCAAGCTTTCGCTATACCCCAAAGGCAGTCCTTGCTTACACCGTTAACCAAAATTAACGTTTGAAGTGATGCACATCTCCATAGGCTTGCGAGGAAAATTAATTCCAAGGTTAATAATGGTGACTTACAGTACAGCGACTGGAGTGAAAGCTGCTTTTTGTTAAGGTTATTATTATTCACACGATTGGACTCCAGTTCCCACGCGTAGAAAAAGCGTGGCTTCATTATAAGTAAAAGCCTTTGCGTCGGGAATACTAATGTCTTCAGGGAACAGAGCAATCTAGAGATATGTACTTCGGTCTCCTGAGTTTCGAGCTTGTTTTATTGCCTCGGAAGATGGCCAGATGGGTCCTGTATACAAATCAAGTGGTTTTTATACGCTCTGAAAGTTTCTAACTTCAAATTTCTCTTCTGAGTTACCATCTAAGCTCGCAAAAGCTGAAATGTAATTAAGAAATAACATATGGAAGCAACACGCTCATTGCTGGTGAAGGATGTGTCTCTGCCACATGAGGAAGGTAGCAAAGCCCGGGACACAGGTCATCCCCTCGGCATTCATCAGCGTGTTCGCCCTGCCCGGAGTGCCTGGCGGTAATAACGAATGGCGCATAGCACATTCCCCACTGCCTGCAGAAGATCAACTTTATGGAAATCGACCACCAGCCCCAAAATAGATACTGGTAGGCCTTCTAAAAATAATTCCAAATTATACCGGAATCACGAGTGGCCTTCCTTGGTCAATGAGCTGGGCAGCCTTCTGCTGACAGAGAGACAGCTGTCTGAGTGGCGATCGGCGAACGGCAATGTGAGATGAGATGAAGAACCTCTTCTTCATCCTCTACCCCGGAACACCCACAGTTTCTACCCTTCACTAATGCAAACTCTGGTCACCAAAGACGCCTGCAATCCTGGAGGTAAAAGACACCGCTGGCAGGATAGGACAGGTGAAGGTATGAAGACCTTCCTGTCGAATAATTAAAGTCAGTACAGGACTGGCTTACAGAACTGTCTTATGGGCGTAAGGCACCAGGACAGTCCGTTCCCGGGAAGAAGAAGACACAGAAGGTACACACCGGGGGCAGTGGCAGATCTCACGGAACAGGCCATGCTGGGTGTGAAGTGTGATGCCCCGGGTGAGAGGGTCCTGGGGGGACTAAACAAGAGGGCAGGAAACCATCTCTTAAACAAGGAGAGATGAATGTCCATGGTTTAGCGATGAAGTAAACAAAACAGCAACGGGATGCTTTCCTACGTGGGATCTGTGCCTGATGCGGGGGTATGACCACACACTTAGATGGTCATTATGGAATCCGATGAAACAAACAAACAGAACATCAGTCTCTCGGGGTCTGTTCACGTTGACTGATGACCACTCCAGCCTCATCGGAAGGCCCCCTCAGCGTTCCGGGATGTTCTGTGCCCACGAGACACACGGACATTCCCCAACGCATGATGAATGTTCATGCTTCTGTGAGCCTGTGAGTCACAGGAAGTCCGGGCAGGGCATTCCGCCGGGGACATCCTGAGCAGATTTCTCTCCGGGTCAGCCCACCTCCTCTGTGCAGCTCGCTCAGACTCCTCAGGGGTAGGGGTCTCACCCTCCTCGCTATTCCAACAGGGGTATTGTATGTAGTTCAACGTGTAGGTCCTCCCTACCTGTCCTGCCCCTCGCCGAGCTCCAGGCACGCTGGCGTCTGCAGGTGTGACGACGTGTTTGCTGAAGGGAACCAAATGGCCCGCTGAGGCCCTGGAGGAGGTTGGACAGACTGAGCATGTCTTTACCTGCCCCGTAGCCCACCGTCCTCTCCCTGCACTGGGGCTGCCTGCCTCTGACTGATCTAGAGATTCCTGTCAGATCCACTGGACTTGCTCTTTATTGTCAAGAAAAGAAGACATGTTTGAGCTGCTATGTGACTTCAGAGACAGGGAAAACCAAACGATGGAGCCCGCTGTCGGTCAGTGTTTGTCCACAGCCAGTGATGCGAACGGCATCAAGAATGGGCTCCAAGCAGCTCCCCTCCTGCCTCTCACTACGCCCTGTCCTGGATCCTGCCTTCACTCGAGTACCCCTTCCCCCCTCTGCCGGGCTCCGTGGGGAGAGGACTGGCCCCAGCCCCTCGCTTTCGCCTGGGAGAGAGGCCTGCCCTGCTCACTGACATGGGCGATGCTCTGATTTCACGGAAGACAAATCCAATCTCTAGAGAAGGGATAGGTTTTGCCTCCGTGTGGGCCGGCGAGAAATAAAGTCTGCTGGGAAAGGAGAAAAATGAAGAAGAAGAAGAAGAAGCTTAATGAGCAGGTACGAATGTGCATCCCAAGCAGGCAGGCTGGTGCTGCCGCCTCTGACAAGCACCGGTGGTAATTGGCTGGCCATCATCACCCCTCTCATTTATAGCCGTTAAGGCGGCATTCGTTCTTGTCAGCTCTAACTCATTAGGCGATGACTCCGTTGGATCCACACGTGGCTGCTTGGTCCGGAGGCAAAAGAAGGATGGCGAAGTGAAGTTTGCAGTTAAAACCTGAGTGGAGCTGTGCGTGGCAATTTTTAATAATGGAAACAAGTTTTTTCTTTTTTTTTTTTTTTTTAACATCTTTTGCACTTGACACCCATGGTTCTAATTGATCAAAGAGCTTAGAAATATTCCACCTCCATGCACTGACCTGGAGATGGAGACGCACAGTGTGAGTGGGAAATAGAAACACTGAACCTGAGGTTCATCCCAGCTCCGTGTGTATGCAGGTCGGTAATTGCCACATTTCGGAAGCGTAGATGTCAACCAGGACATGAAAACAACCTACAGCTTTAGTTCTGAAGTGTTGTGTTTTTAAAACATGTCCTTGCAGTACATTCTATGGTCAATAAAATGCTGCTCTCAAGGGTACATTTCAATGAGTTTTGACAATTGTTAAAACCAAGACAACAGGCCCAAAATGGAGTCGCTTACGTAAGCCCCACGCCACCAAACTGCAAGTTGGTCGTAGTCCTGCTCTCCCAGCCACGAAGCTGACCCCCGGGTTGGCGCTCGGGAGGCCACTGCCCGAGGGACCCCTGCCAGCTGTGGAGGAAACTGACCTTGAAATGACCGCCGGCTTCTCTTGCCTGGAACGAACTCCTCAGTCTTGCTCCCTTTTGCCTGTGAAAGTCTCTCACTTGTACAGCTCCCTGGAGCTCCTTTCTATCTGCTGGGCTGCCCCGATCAAATCAGTGTTTGCTCAAGTAAATATTAACAAGCGGAGGCTTAGCTTCCAACAACACGCAGTCACCCATGTGACCGCCATACACACTGAGATGCAGGACATTGCTATCCTCCCTGACATCCTCTCATCTCTCCGCGCTTTGTGGTGAGTCGGACAAAAAGTGTTCAGAACCACCTGCTTTCCCTCTGATCTACCTAATAAAAGAGTAACATGCGAATTGACCGTACCTTCACGACACCCACCAGCCAGTCAGGAGTGAGTATGCAAATTAACCCAACAAAGATGGCGGGTTAATTTGCATACACAGGCACCGAGCAGCCAGGGGCGGGGTGGGACGCTTGCGTGGCAACAACACAGGCGTTCTGCATCACCCCAGCCACTCCAGGCCTCTGGGCAGCGTGGAAGGTGGAAAGGCGGCTCTGGGCTGGAGCGGAAAGGCAGCTCTGGCCAGAGTGAAGGCAGTGCCGGCAGCCGGGGGAAGGAAGGCCCATTCTGCACGAATCTTCGTGCATCGGGCTTCTAGTGTGGGATATAAAACCGAAAGCAACAAGTGCACAAACAAGAAACAAACAAACAATAACTCGTAGGCACAGACAGCAGCGTGGCGGTCACGTGAGGGAAGGCGGGGTGCCAGAGTGCAGGATAAAGGGGGTCAAATTCCTGGTGACAGAGGAGACTTGCTTCTGGGTGGTGGGCACACGGTGTCATACACAGACGACGTACCATTGAAGCGCGCACTTGAAACCTGTGTAATCCTATTAACCAATGTCTCCCCCAATAAATCTATTTTAAAGTATTTTTATTGATTTCAGAGAGGAAGGGGGAGAGAGAGAGATAGAAACATCAATGATGAGAGAATCATTGATTGGCTGCCTCTTGTACACCCCACACTGGGGATTGAGCCCCCAACCCGAGCATGTGCCCTTGCCTGGAATCGAATCCAGGACCCTTCAGTCCTCAGGCTGACGCTCTATCCACTGAGTCAAACCAGCCAGGGCAAAAATCTAATCCTGTCTAATAAAGAGGGAATATGCTAATTGACCATCACTCCATCACAAATATGGCTGCACCCACAGCTAAGGCCACGTTCCCATCAGGAGCCTTAACAAGCAATCAGCAGGGACCTGAGGCTATGCCCTCCTCCTGCCCCCCATTCTTTGCTCTGGGAACTCGGCGGGGAAACAGTCCTGTGAAATCTTCCTAATAAAATGCTGGATGCAGTGGAAAGACTCTAGGCTGGTCATAATGGTAAGTCGCCTAAAACTAATTGTGCGCTTGGGGCTCTGAAGATACCCTGACATTCAGAACGCAGTGCGAGTGGTTCCCGGACAGCTGTGCACAGTCCTGGGCGACCCTGCCTGGCAGCAAGTCTTCCCACCTCTGACAGGCACGCTGTGCTCCCTCCCAAGCTCCTCTCCTGGTGCCTTCCCACCTCTGCTCCTCCTTGACGGTGACGGATCATCCCCACAATTCCAGCTTATACGTTGCTGCAGTCTACATTGCTTTAAAAAAGCGACAAAAACACCTGGCCTGTGTGGCTCAGGGGTTGAGCATCGACCTATGAACCAGAAGGTCAGGGTTCAATTCCAGTCAAGGGCACATGCCTGGATTGAGGACTCCATCCCCAGGGTGGGGCGTGCAGGAAGCAGCCCATCAATGATTCTCTCATCATTGATGTCTCTCTCTCTCTCTCTCTCTCTCTCTCTCCTCTCTCTATGAAATCAATAAAAACATGTTTTTAAAAAACCCACCAACCAATCGCTGATTGTTTATCAGACAGCCACTGTCTGGTTTCTAGGAAAGATGAGAGGAAGGTTCCTTCCACTGAAATAAGGGTGGTTGCTGGGAAAACAGGCTCACCACGTTGGGGCTCCTAGTGTTTGTCTGTCCGGGAAATCTTTGGAATGGGGATGTGGGTGGAGCATGAGGAAGGTGCTGAGGCTGCTCAGGGCAGCGGCTGAGTCTGGTCCATGGAGTCAGACCGTCGGACCCCCGCTCTTTGACCATCACTTACAGCTCTCTGATGGGGAACAAGGAGCCTGCACTCTGGGCCTCGGCTGTTCTTTTGAGCACGGGAATAACAGCAGCGTTGGGTCTGTAGAGCTGCTTTGAAAATTAAAAGTGATCACGTGCCAGCCAGCGTGGCTGTGTTTGAGTGTTGACCTATGAACCAGGAGGTCATGGTTCGATTCCTGGTCAGGGCACAGGCCCGGGTTACGGGCTCCATCCCCAGGAGGCAGCCGATCCATGATTCTCTCTCATCATTGATGTTTCTATCTCCCCCTCCCTCTCCCTTCCTCTCTGAAATCAATAAAAATATATTTTAAAAAAATAGAAGTGATCTCGAAATAAAGGACTGAAAATGGCCCTCAGGATGCGGATGCCGATGAAAGATGAGTCTGATTACATGGTGATGAGGAGGAGGATGGCAACCCCAAGAAAAATGATGATTATGCTATCAACTTAAAAATTAGACCATTTAATAGTTTCTGTCATACATATGAATTATAAATGTACTTGCAAAGCCACTTCAAACTTGCAAAATAATTTCTCCACTAGTTACTTTAAAAAAAGGTCTGAAGACATTTTCTTTAAGATAAGGAACTAGACATTCAGGTGATTTCAGTGGAATGCAAATTATAGAATATAATGTAAGGTCAAATTGTTTAGAATATAAATTATTCACTAAGTCAACTGCATTATAATTAGGAAATTCCAATGTTTCTATCCCTCTCCCTCCTTTCTCTCTAAAATAAGTAAAAACATATTAAAAATACCCTTACAGCCACAACTAGACTAGTGGTTGCCCAAACAACTAGGTAACAGAGCCTAGCCATCTATTTACGTATATGTCTAATTATCATGAAGATAGAATACATTATTTACATACAAGAGGCCCAATGCATGAAGATTCATGCAAGAATGGGCCTTCCTTCCCCTGGCTGCCAGCACAGCCTTTGCTCCAGCCCGGAGCCACCTTTCTGCTTTCCCATGCTGCCCAGAGGCCCAAAGCAGCTGGAGCGGTGTAGAACGCCAGCGTCCCACCCCCGGCTGCTGGGCACCTGTGTATGCAAATTAACCCACCATCTTTGCTGGGTTAATTTGCATAATCACTCCTGATTGGCTGGTGGGCATCGCGAAGGTATGGTCAATTTGAATCTTTCTCTTTTATTAGTGTAGATTACTATATAAAAACTCCAGAGTATCCCATGAGTAATTAAACTAATAAGATAAGTTGGCAAAGCCACTTAATTCTTTAAAAAATCCATTGCATTTCTATCCCCAAGTCACACAAACTATTAGTTTAGCAAGAAATTTAAGCCCAGGTCTCTCAGTTCTCAACTGATAAGACAGACGTACAATTAGTAAAATTATAGAAATGGAAATGAAATATAAAGCCTGATATAAAATCTGCATTGTATTTATGTTATAGGAAATTTATTCCTTTGTATAAGTTGTAAATATATCGTAACTTGTATTGTTTTCAGTCCTTTATTTTTGAACACCAAATACAAGAATTAAATTTGTCACTTTTCAATTCGTAAATGGATCTCTACAGAATCACTTCCTACAAGAAAGACCACTGTATCAAAGGGTCCGTGCAGTCTTCATTTCCATTCCTATCGAGAAGTTCCTTGCCTACGGGATGCACAATGTGCAGTAAATACCCATGCCCCTGATGCCACTTCTTCCTCCCCTCGGTAAGGGCTGGCTGAGGATGGAGGGAGATTGGGAAATTGGTCGTTGCACCATAGAAATGTTACCATGGTCAGCCAGGGATGGCTCCTCAGTAAGTTAAACATAGAATCACCATACGATTCCGCGGAAGAACTGAAAATGGGTGTTCAAGTAAATTATGCACGAATGTTCACAGCATCCCTATTTACAATAGCAAAATGGGTAGAGACAGCCCAGGAGTCCATCAGGGATGGGTGGATAAACAAATGCTGGTCCATACACACGGGGATATTAGGGAGCCATGGAATGGGTGCAGCCTTGATTCAGGCTACAACTGGGATGGACTTGACAAAGGTTTATGCCAAGTGACAGAAGTCAGGCATCAAAAGGGCACATAGTCAGTGATTCCCTTGATGTTAAATGTCATAGAGCTGAATTCAGAGAGAGAGAAAACACAGAATGGTGGCTGCCAGGAGCTGGGGGTGGGAGAGGAGAGAGAGGAGTAAGAATAGGGAACAACTGATTCCTGGGTAGTGTTCCTTTTGGGGGAAGTTGGTTAAAACGTTTTGAAGCTAAATAGAGTGGCGACATCTTTTCCTCTTTTAGAGGATATTAGGGACAGCCTGAAAGGCATAGGCTCATATCAGTGAACTTTCCATAACGACATTTTCTCGGTAAGTTATTTCTCCACATTAATACTAACCCTTGATCACAATCACATGGAACTGAAGGCGGAACCAGGGCGTTAATAGACCTTTTAATGTCTGTGATCCCGTAAATAAGCAAAAACCAGTTTTTATCATGTGTTTCTCATTGTAAAATGTCCATTTAGTGCTTCCTATTTTAGCTGCCTGTACTTTTCAGAAAGCATGGACCCGCGGTACAAATATTGTTTACCTACACACTGAGCATCAGATGTGAAGTGAACCGATCTTTAGTTCACTCAAGAACAACATGACTTAAAAAGTCCAGGTTCAGGTTAGCCTGGGAGTGAATAACAGTGATGAGAAACTCAGGCAAAGATGATGCCTCTGATGCACAGGCTCACGCATCCCACATTCACCTGGGAAATCATTCCCCTCGGGCTGTAGTTGGTAGAACTCCTACCCATGTGGGACCACCACAGCCTCACACTCCATGAGAGCCTCCAATTCTGCTTTATTCTCCAACAAGCAAATGCCTCGGTTTGCCCTGCTGTGAAGACATCAAATCCAGGTGCTACAGAATTCTCCATGTGCACACTGATGCAACGGCTGCTTATCAAGCATGTCTTGGTCTAGTTTACAGACAGCTCACGCTTTCAGCTGCACAGCCAACATGCAAAGGGGGTAACACTGTTACCTGTAACACTGTTATCCCGACTTTATAGATGAGCACAGAGAAAGCCACGGAGAGCCAACAGTGCCCAGGCATAAAGCCATTATTACAAGTTACACACATGTGCACGCACACGCACACACATGCATGCACACGCGTGCTTATTCCTTGCAGCATTGTTGACAATAGCAGGACACTGGAAACTAAAGGTCTGTCCGTAGAGAACACCCTGACCGAGACACAATGGCCTCACAGAAGAACAAGCAGGACCGTCCATGAATGCAGTGACCTCCAAGAATTGCTCATTGCACACGGGGTCCAGGAGAGGGATACAGGCTGTTCCCACTTTTTAACCAGAAGAGAAGAATGTACATATTGTATATACATATTGCATATAACATATATTATGCATAATTATATCAAAAAGTTATGTAATGTATACTTGATGTTAATTAAATTAATGATCATAATTGATTCTGCTTATTAAAACACTAGAGGTCTGGTGCACAAAATTCATGCACTTGGGGTAGTCCCCCAGCCTGGCCTGCGCCCTCTCACAGTCTGGGTGCCCTCAGGGGATGTCTGACTGATGGCTTAGGCCCGGGGAGCAGGCCTAAGCCATCAGTCGGACATCCTTAGTGCTGCTGCGGAGGCAGGAGAGGCTCCCACCACCACTGCTGCACTTGCCAACCTTAAGCCAGGCTTATGGCTGAGCAGCGCTCCCCCTGTGGGAGCACACTGACCACCAGGGGGCAGCTCCTGCATTGAGCGTCTTCCCCTTGGTGGTCAGTACGCATCATAGCGACTGGTCGTTCCACCGTTTGGTCGCTTTGCATATTAGCCTTTTATTATATAGGATACTAAATAATACTAAAATAATAAATTCATTATATGCAAATTCATATGTACACTTTTATTGTGTGCAAATATATGTGTGTAGAGGCAAGTTCCTATGCATGCAGTGAACTTACAATGAACATGTAAAATGTATGTCAATATGCTTCGCTACATATGTATGTAAATTTGTTAGTACATGTAGTGGATGACTCTCAAAAAACGCACCAAACGTGGTTGTGTTCACAGCCTTTAGGAGGGGTTTGGTGGAAGGTGGCTGATGGCGGAAGAAGTTTCCACTCAATAGCCAATCGTGTGCGTGAAGTTTTAAAGCCTGAGCTTGTGTCGCTAATTCGGAAAGCAAACAGCATTTTACAACGAGTGAGGCCTGCAGTGCATCACGAAAACAAGTCACGTTCACGCACGCGTTTCGCCCGTGAGCCTGTGCTCTTCGCGTGGCGTCTGGTACCTGTTTCAGAGGTGAGCGCAGAGGTTGTGTGAACAAGCATGTGATCTAAGGAATCTGTTCCTTCAAGTTCCCGCCATCCCATCACCTCGCCGTGTGCACTGAGTACTAGCACGGCGGGTGTTCCAGGACCGCCAGGAAGACTGGTTTCCAGGCCCCTCCTCGCGGGGCCGGGGGCATCGGGCGATCCTGAGCCAGTGCACGCACGTTAGCATGACTTCTTCAGGGAAACGGTCTCTTCCTAGCAGCCCATTCCTTCCTTTGAAAACATAAAGCGAAAACCCCTCTCTCCGAGTCCCGACTGTTAGCACCGACGATGCTGAGAACTGTTGGGGACATGTCGTATTGCATGCACTCCAGGCCCAAAGGACAGCCCGTCTGTGTTTTCATTTGTCGTTAACAAACTGTGAAACCGCATCCAGGCTTTCCTCGCTGGGAACACACCGCCTCACCCAGAACCAGTCCGCATGACGCTACCCTGGCCGCCAGCAGGACCGGCGGTCAGCGGGCACTGGCGTCAGGGTGGATGTGCAGAGGGTCGTGAGCCGCGTGGTCAGGGAAAGCCAGCGGCTCACGGCTGCGGCAGAGCCGGCTGATTCAGATGCACTGCTCGGACCCGCAGCCCAGGCACCAGCCAGATGGCTCCGCAAGTGCGCACAACCCGTTGCAGGCCTCCTTGGAAGCCGACAGATGATTAAAAACAGAGTTCTTGCCCTGACCGGTTTGGCTCAGTGCATAGAGCGTCGGCCTGCAGACTCAAGGGTCCCAGGTTCGATTCCAGTCAAGGTCACGTACCTTGGTTGCGGGCACATCCCCAGTAGGGGGTGTGCAGGAGGCAGCTGATCGATGTTTCTCTCTCATCGATGTTTCTAACTCTCTCCCTCTCCCTTCCTCTCTGTAAAAAAATCAATAAAATATATATTAAAAAAACAAACAAACAAAAACCAGAGTTCTCATCTGCATCCGCTGGGCCTGGCGTGCTGCGATTACAATTTCTGTTGAGCTTGCTACTGTTAAAGAAGAAATAAAGAAAAATGCCTTACCGTGTTGAGACAAAACCTTTCAAACCCCCACGCCCATTGTTTCATGTACACGTATGTGTGTGAGTGTGTGTTCATGCATGAATGTGTGTGTGCACATGTGCTTTGGAAAGGAAGAATCTGATCACCTGTGATGCTGTGTATAAGGCACATACGCATAAAGGGAAATGACACAAGGGGTAAGAGGAAGTACCAGGTATGCATGGGGCGTTTTATGGCTTTGCTGTTCCTACTGGATTGTCCTCTGAAGAAACTATGATGTTATGATGCTTGGGAGCTAATAAGCTCAGTATTTGAGGTCTCCTCAGTCTTCCTGCCGGGGCGTCGGCCGCACTGACTGAGAGGTACTTGAAGGAAGCGCCCGCCTGAGAGCCCATCCCCATCCCTGCAAGGACGCCCAAAGCCAGGGTTCGTCAGGAGGGCACCTGATCCTGGATCCCAGGTGTTTTCTTACCTCTTGTGGGAAACCTCAGAGACCGGGGTGGTTTTTAAACAAACAATGGGGCAGTAGGATGGGGCAAAGGGAGGTGAGCGGCTGGGGAGCCGAGGGGGCCAGGGCAGCCAGTGTGGGAAGGGGGTGAAACATGGAAGTGCTCCAGCAAAGGAGGTGCCTGGAGGGAGAACCCAAGAAAGCACGGGCTCCAGTCACACCCCAGCCCCAGCAGGAGGGTGCGGGCCCTGGGAACCAGCAGTGACTCTGGGGGACTGGAGGCCCCGCCCCTCCAGGGCATCCACGTTTACCCCCTCCTGGACACCACCTGCACTTGGACGTCACTAGCTGAGGCAGGTCATGAAAGGGGGTGAGAAGGAGGAGGCATCTGTGCAGAGAAGCTGAGATAACTGGGTACGAAACCTTTTACGACTCAGCCATCTACCGGAGTCAGATGGCATCCGTTTAAAAGATGGCCGTGTTGACTTTTTGTGGGTGTGAATTATAAACACACACTGTGTTCCTCAGGCCACGACACTGCTCTGGGCCTTCATTTTTGCAAAATCAAAATATGAAAGATTTGCTCTGCTGCCTCGGGAGGTGGCGTTGGGATGCGTGTGCGATGCTGTCCTACCATCTCTCAGATCGCTGGGTGTTCGATGATCACCGGCCCAGAGAGAACACACCTGCCCTTCACCCGACCCAACATGACAAAGCCTCAATAGACAAACAAAAGGGGAACTCCGTTGATCTCCAGCTCAGGTCTCTAAAAATAATAGAGTGGAAGCAGCTTTAGAGAGAGACTTCCTCTTCTTTCCTCAGGAAACGAGCAACAACAAAACATACCACTTCCTCCCTTCTTCATGGAGGTGACGCTACTACCATTACAATAAAAACTTATCTACATGAATAAAAGAGAAACATGCAAATTGACTGTACCTTCGTGACACCCACCAGCCAATCAGGAGTGAGTATGCAAATTAGCCCAACAAAGATGGTGGGTTAATTTGCATACACAGGCACAGAGCGACCAGGGACAGGATGCTTGTGTTGTCACTATGGCGACGACCCAGGTGTTCTGCACCGCCCCAGCCGCTCTGGGCCTCTGGGTAGTGTGGGAAGGTGGAAAGGTGGCTGCAGGCTGGAGCAAAGGCAGTGGCAGTACCAGCAGCCAGGGGAAGGAAGGCTCGTTCTTGCACGAATCTTCATGCATCGGGCCTCTAGTAAAAAATAAAAACAGAATATAGACAAAGTTTTATCACCCAGATTCATTCCAGCAACCATCCCCAATGTGGCCCTATTTCTGAACTCTCGACATCACATCTGTTTTTTTTTTTTAATCCTCACCCAAGGATATGTTTTTATTGATGTGAGAGAGAGGGGAGGGGAGAGAAACATGGATGTGAGAGAGAAACGCCGATCAGTTGTCTCCCGTGCATGACCTGTCCAGAGATCAAACACACAACTCAGATATGTGCCCTGACCAGGAATCGAACCCACAACCTCTTGGTGGACAGGACGATGCTCCGAGCAAAGAGCCACCGGCCAGGACAGACCCCGCCTTTTTAATATCAGTTGTTTACACTTTTAGAATAAAGTGAGGAGCAAGTGTTTCCAAACCCCCACACCCCCCAGCGTGCCCAGTGATTCGGATTCACTCCCCTCAGGGGAAGGCCCTAGAACTGGGATTTTGAAATTCCTACCGCGCCCTCATGTGACCCCAAAACTCAGCCACGTGAGGTGTGCTCCCTCTCCTTTGTCCTTCTTCCCAAACAGGCCTGCGTGGCACCGGAGGGCACAGTGCACCCCAGTTTCACCCACGCCCACCAGGGGGGCGGGGCCCATGTCCGCGGGTTGACCACAGCCTTGGGCTCCACACAGCACAGTGTCCACTCGAACCCTGGAGAGTCTCACCTCTGTTCACCTCATTCCAACTCCGTGTTGACCCTAGAGCATAAGCCTTTCAGACTCCACCAGGCCGCATCGTAACATGCCTGAGCTACCTGTGTGGCTCACTTCCCGGCAACCAGGGAAGGAAGCCCTTCATGTGACACATGTAAGTATGATGCACAGTGCAGAACAAACATACCTCCATCCATGACGAGCCACGGGAGCACCGAAGGGCAACCCTGAGGCTCCTCACAGCAGGGGAGACAGGGCGGCGGCGACACCCTGAGGGCATACATGCCACTCAGAAAGAAGCCGCGCTGGGCACGCCAGACAGAGGGATCCCGGGAGGAACGTTCCCTAAGCCAGAACCCAACCGAGCCCATGTCGAGGGCCCATGTTGAGGGGAGAGCGGAACAGAGGCAGGAGAGCCGGGGCCTGCCTGGCGTTGAGCCTGGACAGAGAATGTAGAGCTTCCTTTCGGACCCTGGGCGGACCAGGCGGCCCTCGGGGCCGGGGAGCACTTGAGTGCTAAGGGGTGATCTGGGAACACCAGGCGGCCAGTGGAGGAGGGTCTCCCCGAGGGAGGGTCGCCCAGGCATCCACAGAGGGTCCCAGAGCCAAACCGTCCTTTCGAGTCTCAACCAGGCCTGAGTAATTAGACGGTAATATCACAGCAGACCAGAAAATCACAACAGCGATAGTGAGTATACACACCGTTATCGAATGAACATAAACGGAAATGCATTTGAAACGATGCATCATTCTACAGGCTGGGCTTTCTTTATGTACAGAGGCTGTTACAGGATACAATAGAAAGACTAAGTTAATAAGATGCAGAAAACAGAGCTATACACTGAGTGGCCAGATTATGATGATCTCTGAACGCATAATAATCTGGCCACTCAGTGTATATCCTATATAATAAAAGGTTAATATGCAAATTGTCCCCTCGACCAGGAGTTCGATCAGCAGGCAGGCCGGCCAACCGCCCATGTCCCCTCCCCCGGCCAGGCTGGCCAGACCCCACCCATGCACGAATTCATGCACCGGGCCTCCAATATATATATATATATATATATATATATATATATATATATATATAGAGAGAGAGAGAGAGAGAGAGAGAGAGAGAGAGAGAGAGAGAGAGAGAGAGAGACACACACACACACACACTGAGTGGCCAGATTATTATGCGTTCAGAGATCATCATAATCTGGCCACTCAATGTATGTTATTGTATTCTTTCTGTCCTTGGATACATACATTTGGTTTAGCTCTCTAAACTCCTCATTAGACATTTGTCATTTGCAAGCTGTACTTTTGCATGATCTTTTCATAGTGTACCTTTTTAAAGAGAATATAAGTGCGACTGGGGTAACTGAGAAGGTATGTAAGCATTTAATGACCAACGGACAATGACACATGTCTTGCTGGCCCACGGTCCTCAGCAGGTTGACCTGGTCTCCTGCTGGGGTGACTGCGGGCCGCCCCTTTCCTTGGATGCGGCCAAAACTAGAATCCAGCCCCAAGTCACATGCCATGGGCGTCACACTCTGTGGGCGTCACACTCCGTGCGCGTCACACTCCATGGGTGTCACACGCCATGGGTGTCACACTCCGTGGGCGTCACACTCCGTGGGACAGCCAGTGCTGTTCTGTGCAAGGCACTTAACCGACTCCTGGAGTCCGCCAGGTGACATCGAGCGAAATGCTCATAAGAGCGTCTGATCCCGGCCAGTGATGCTCAGTGGTTGAGCATCGACCTAGGAACCAGGAGGTCATGGCTCAATTCCCGGTCAGAGCACATGCCCAGGTTGCAGGCTTGATCCCCAGTAGGGAGCGTGCAGGAGGCAGCCGATGAATGATTCTCTCTCATCATGGATGTTTCTCTCTCTCCCTTCCTCTCTGAGATCAATAAAAACATATTTTAAAAAGTGAGTATCTGAGCACCAAGAACTTAGGAATTGACCAGCCAGAGCCCAGCCTGTAATTCAAACTGCGGACAGATCACGATCATTCTCGCTTCATAGTACACAGTGTTTTACAAAGTCTCATACTTTAAAGAGATATTAGCTTGTAAGAAGATGTAATAAATAACTTCAAAATGCAACGGGTATTCAATTTTAAAGCATGCTGTTAACATGTAATGTAAAACGTTTTCTGTACTCGTTCAATAGAAATTCACCTGGCTCCTGGGTAAAGCAAGCGATGAAGCTTCTGGTCCGCAGGGTGTTAGGGAAGAGCTAGCATCCTCCTCCCCGAAACCCCGAGCTCATGTCTCCGCACAGGACTGTTCAGAGAGAACGGCCGTGGCCGCCTATACCACAGCCACCGGCTGCACCCAGACGGCCCTTCCCTGGAGCACCCCAAGCACCCTGGGCGGCATCGGTAGCTAAACCCCACCCTTTCTCCAGGAAAATGATTCTAAAACACAGATGTGACCAGAACTGGCGAGACTGAAGCTGGTTCCCAGTATTTCCATTTTAATGAAAGCGTTGAGGTGGCCCGTTCCCTGGCTGCCCTTTTCCCGTGAAATTGAGGGCTGCATGCTGGGACCAGTTCCCGGCGCTGAGAGCCCACAGACAGGCTGACCATTTCAGAACCACATCCACACACCGGGAAGGCAGTGCCTCCGCACCCCGGTCCGTGTCTCCTGCTTCAGCAGTGTGTGGACGAGCAGACCCCGGGCACCCCCTCTCCAGCCCCCGACCCCCTCCAGCATCGTATCCAGTTACCCCCTTCAGATCCACCTCCGAGACCAGCCAACACACAGGTCTTTCTACCCCAGCTCCTCATGGCCCAACACCTATGACCTCCAAGCCCGTCAGTTACTCCACCGGCGGGGCCTGCAGTCCCCGGTTACCGCCTGGCCCCTGCCTCATGGCCACCACACCCACCTCTCTCTGGGCTTCTGTTCCCACCAGGACCCGGGACCCTGTGACACCTCTGCGCCAGCTGGCGGAGAAGAGGCGAGGGCGCTGAGCTTCTTAAAGTTGGGAAACCAGGGTGGTGGCCGCACTCTCTCCAGGACGCTGAGGCCTCCCCAGGTGAGGAGGACGCCATGGAGGCCGCCCTGGCCGGGAGAGCACCTGAGCCGGGCCCTTTGGAGCCGACGCCCTGGTTCTGCCCACGCAGACGCTCAGCCTGTGACTCCCCAGAACCGCTTCCCGGGGAGCAGGTGAGACTCATCCAGGAGATGGGCCACACCTGCCTCCCCTCCGCAGGCCGCGGCCCCAGGCTGGGAGGGCGAGTGTCTCTTAGAAAGGCTCCCCTCCCCCACGACCAGGAGCCTGTGGAGCCCGAGGCCTTTGCGGGGGCCCTTCTGCACCCCCTGGTGTCTGGCTTTGCCTGAGCCTCTCCCCAAAACTACTAGCCATTCTTTAACCCCCCTGGGGCCCTCTCCCGTGCATTGGGCCAAATGGAAACAACAAAGCTTTTTGCAGGAAGAAGAAGAAGAAGAAGAAGCAACGAAAGAAACTCACAGACAGAAGCAAGGTCGCAGGCAGAGGCGGCAGCGAGTCCCCGAGCCCAGGAAGGGCCTGTGGGATGGGCGCCCAGCTAACACGAGTGCACGTGGCCACGCCGCACGGGCTTGTTAGGAGCCGCGCACGGCAAAGCTGTGATGCTTAATGGGCCCCTTGTCTCTGTAAGAGCATCCCTTCCAGGTGAGAGGCCGCCCTGTGGGGAGAGCAGGTGGTCAGCGTTAGGGGCCCTGGTCTCCAAGGACGGCGACCTTATTCCCCAGATAAGGGGGGTGCTCTGCCCTGGGACTTCCCGCTGCAACCAGACATCCCCCTGAACTGACAATTCAAGGGCAGCCAGCCCATCGCTCTCCCGAGCCCTCAGGGCCCCTCAGCGATCACTTAACGTTTTGGAGACAGAACTATAAATTCCCGATTTCTACCCTTTCTCCATTATCGTCTCAATATGCTGATAAGCAAGAGGAAAGTACTCTCCAGTTTTGCTACACTGTGACTATATGATTTTTATGGCGGGTCAGTCTTTGTTTTTAAATATATTTTTATTGGTTTTTAGAGAGGAAGGGAGAGGGAGAGAGAGATAGACACATCAATGATGAGAGAGAATCAGGGATCGGCTGCCTCCTGCACGCCCCACACTGGGAATCAAGCCGCAACCCGGGCATGTGTCCCGACCAGGAATCGAACCAGTGACCTCCTGGTTCATATGGGTGGATGCTCAACCACCACATACGACTGGGTTTGGTTAATTTTAAGGTCCTGGCGGGTCTCCTTGTATTGTGAATCTTCGTCATCGCTTCCCCTCCGTGCCCAGCCCCAACCCTCCCTGCGCCCCGGTAGTGAGTTCTGTCTTGGTCACTGACCTCCCCGATCAGGCACGCGTGGCCTCTGTCCACCCTGAGGATAATGCAGGGGTCTCGCCTTCTCTTTCCCGATGTCTGGGTCACGAAGGTGGAGTCACTGTGCTCATTGTTACTCTCCGAATCGGAACCCTCATCCAGCAGGCCCACCGCGCACAGCGTGACGGCGCCAAGCACGAGGCTCGGCACAGACAAGGAGAGCCCCGTCCCGTGCCCGGAGCATGTCCTCTGCTTCACATGCAGGGACGCGGGTGGCCCCAACCGGCAAGGAGTCAGCTGTGCCTGCCAGCATCCGGTCCCACACGCGGCCACGGGACCAGGGAAGACCCCATCCCACACCGAGCCAAGTGTGGCTTTCAGCACCTCGTTTAGGGCCTCCATGTGGGTTTTGTACTTCTTCCCAAGCACTGGTCGTCATTACCCCAACCTGGGACGTTTTACATCCCAGAAAGAAATCCCCCGGACCTGGGGTCTTAGTGCTAAACCCAGGACAGTTCTGGGAACACCAGGAAGGTCCATGACCCCATTGGGAGTAAAATACAAGTCAGAAGTGTCTTCCTACAGCTGTAAGTGCGGGGTGTCCCCGCAAAATGTAGACACACTTTAGCAGCTGACAGCTCAAGTGACGTTTCTTCCTTTTCCGCTTTAACCCACTGGCATGAAGAATTATTCCAAGCGTGTGTACCTTTTGGGGGACACCCTGTGTGTTTGCTGCGCCGGGGGTCCCAGAGCCCGCATCCAAGAAGAAGGGATGTTGGAGGTTAACTGGAGAGAGGCGATGGTGTCTAACAGATCTCCACAGAGAGTTCCCTAGGATCTAAATCTCACAAGCATCGCCCGGCCGGCGTGGCTCAGTGGTGGAGCGTCGACCATTAGGGGGTGTGCAGGAGGCAGCCAGTCGATGATTCTCTCTCATCATTGGTGTTTCTCTCTCTCTCCCTTCCTCTCTGAATCAATAAAAACATACTTAAAATACACTCCTGTAGAATAGTCAGAGGGGCGGGTGGGAGAGGGCATGGGGGGGGGAGGGGATATATGTAATACTTTCAACAATAGAGATTTTTTTTAAAGTCTTACCTATGAGGAATTAACCAACAAAAAATAATAAATAAATAAATAAATAATAAATAAATAAATAAATGAATCTCCCAAGCATCTTTTCCATTGAATTTATTGGGGTGACATTGGCTCACAGAACCATACAGGTGCCAAGTGCCCAACTAAACAAAACCTTATCAGCACCCTGCATCGTGCACCCAGCACCCCAAGCAAATCTCTTCCCAGCCCCGCCCCTCCCCCTTGCCCCCTTCCCCTCTCCCGGCCCTTCCCTGGGCTGGCACCGCCCTGCTGGCCTGTCTATGTGATATATGTGTGTGTGGCGGGCGGTGGCGGGGGGGGGGCCTAATCCCTTTAGCTTCCTGCCCGCCCTCCTCCTTTGCTCTCCCCTGACCAGAGGCCATCTTGTTGGGCCTGTGGAACCACATTTCCGGGCCAGGAGAGTCTGCTGCTGGGCAGTGACGCTGTCTCTGGTGCTGACACCCCTCCCTGTCCTCCGTGCACCCACTGTGTGCTCGCTGCCTGCTCTTCCACGTGGCACAGTCCAATCGGAGGAGCCCAGGAAAAGTGCTCCTGGCCGGCTCTTGGTCCTGAGCTGGGGTCAAACTCTGATCCATTGCGGGAGGCGGGAGGTGGGTCTCCAGTTGGAACTGCAGAACCTTTTCAAAGTCCTCCCCACGCCCCGGTGGTTTCCAAACACTGCACCACCGAGGGCCTTGGGACAGGACAGGGAGCCGGCTTCTCCCCCTCTGCTTCCACCCCCAGGGCTGTCAGCACACTGAGCGCTTCCCCAGGCAAATGCATGTTTCATATCTGAGACGTCTCAGTGAGCCCGGAGGGAAGGAAGTCCAAGCAGGTGTGTTCACATGCTGCATGGCGGAAGCATGTTGCATCCATTCAGTGATCACATCACAATGAGGTGTCAGCTGCACCCATTCCCGGGACACAGCTTTAAAGACACTCGCCAAAGCCTGGCCAGGGCGCTCAGGGTAAAACATTGTCCGATGCCCCCAGAGGTCCCTGGTGCATTCCTGCTCAGGGCACGTGCCCAGACTGCAGGCTCAGTCCCCACTCGGGGGCATGCAGGAGGCAGCTAATCAATGATTCTCAAAATGGATGTTTCTCTCTCTCTCTCTTTCTCTCTCTCCCTTACCCTCTGAAATCAATAAAAATATGTATTTGGGGAAAAAAGAATACAGAGAACTATCTTAAAATAAAAAGTGAAACTCAAAAGGTGATTGTTTTCTTAAAATTAAACTCTGCAAGCCACAGTGAAGACACCATTTGATCTGCCCACGACCATCACCGCTTCCCTGGGGAGCTGTACTCACAGCCCGGACCCTCGGCTTCCTGTGCTCAGCAAACCCTCCCGGGCCCCCTCAGTGGAGTGCGGGGGCTGCCCACATCCGGGGGTGGCGGGCAGGGGCCCTCCCTGCTGGGGGGCGCTGAGCGAAAGCGGAGCCTGCTCTGTGGGGTGCGTTTTGCATGGCCGAGTGCATAACGCTAATGTGTTTTTCTGATGCATGGGACAGTTATGCTGTCAGAACAACAGTTTTACGTGATTTGTGCGAGAGCTTTTCACGGCTTTTAAAATGACTCTAAAAGCCAGAGGAGGTTTAGTGTGAGTGATGGGTAAATGGGCCCGGGATGAGATGGTGACCATCAGGGAAAAGGGTCTGCACTTTCGAGTGTAATTATTCTAGCTTTGGAGAGGCCTAATCCGCTGGGCTTTCAGCAGAAAACGGGAACTGCACAGCGGACTGTGGTCTATAAATACTTGGTATGTTTTGAACGAAATGTAACCACTGGGGTCTGATAACAAGGCATTCATCCCACCTGCCCACCTGGCGGCTTTCCGAGTCCGGGCACCTGCATTTTTAATGTGACCCTCGCTGCCCCCTTGAGCTTTAGGCAGAAAAGGTCTCTACATTTTCCTACCACAGAGGAAACATACATCTACATGCATTTCTGATGAATTTTAAAAACTACCTTTTCTGTATCTATTGAAAAAATAATACATTTTTACCTTCAAAATATTAACAGTTGGGCTATATTTTAAATGTTAAAGTACTTATAAGAAACCATACCTTTTATGATACGTTATTTTGTTGCACAATATTTCTATGACGTCTACTCTTTAGGGTCACCCAATTCATCGGTAATGCATAAAAATTATTCTTGATGTTTTGGTGAAATGTTTATATGACACCCTCTGAACCTGGTTACTTTGCTATAGCTGGGACTGGAGGATTCAGAAGTTAACTTATTACCATTTCACAATTTTAATAGATATTAGCTTAATCCAATTCTATGTGTCTGTTATGATTTTATACAAATGCATTCATCTTTTTTAATTAGAGTGAAAAGTTGAAATCTGTTCTTGGTTATTATTTTTCATCTTTACTCTCTTAGACCATGTGTCTACTTTGCACGCATATAGATTTTTCTCTTTTCCTTTTCAGTTTTCCCAGATTTTTACATTTACATATTTTATCATCTTTTAAACAAATGGCCTTGTGTATTATGGAGCTTGACTATTCTCTCCTTGTTTCCTGTCTGGTTGATTTATCATAATTATTATCGCTGTCCAACTTGCCTTGGGTTAGGTGTTGTTTCTCTAACTTAACACTCTTTGGTGATTAATACTTGTTCTTTTTTCTCCTCCTTGGTTTCAATCTTTTAACACCCGTTCACATCACACAAACAGAATCCTGCTCGTTTCGATACTTAGGCTCTCCATTATCATTAAATTCTGAAAAATACATTATTTTAAAAAATATTTTTAAATCCAGAATTTAATTAGAATCCACTTTATTCCAGTTTCAAAACTAAGGTGGTTTGTGCTATTTTAAATCACGCATTTCTCATTCTATTGCTTCGTGACTAAAAACAAGAGTGTTTTGTCGACGCGTTCGAAGTGAGTGAGACCTGCGTTGTGACCCCCTAGATCTGATACACAAATGCACACGGAGAGGCTCAGATCTCGTTAGCGTTATCACTCAAGTTTCCTATGTGTGTTCTTTTTGGCATACATTATTAACTCCTGAGAGAAGGGCCACGTGAATTTCGCTGTAACTTTATATTCTGTCCAGGCTGTTGTATATACTTTTAGATGCCTTTTTTTTTTTAATGACTACAAATTTTTAATGGTTTTCATAGACTTTTGTCTTTTTTATTTTTTCAATATACAAAATAAATCTATTACCAGATTGTAGATACAAAATAATTAGCCATTTACATGCAATAAGCATTAATATTTCAAGAAAAACAATTTTAAATATAATAATATTACTAAAACTGTACTAACGTAGTGTATAATAGCCCCAAATTTTTAGGAAATATTAAAAACCTGCAAATAGCCCTAACTGGTTTGGCTCAGTGGATAGAGCATCAGCCTGTGGACTGAAGGGTCCTGGGTTCGATTCTGGTCAAGGGCATGTACCTTGGTTTCAGGCACATCCCCAGTAGGGGGTGTGCAAGAGGCAGCTGATCGATGTTTCTCTCTCATCGATGTTTCTAACTTTCTATCCCTCTCCCTTCCTCTCTGTAAAAAATCAATAAAATATATTTTAAAACAATCCTGCAAATGACAGGATTATGTATTTTTAGAATATGATGGAAGCAATCCTGTTATGGATTCCTTTTTAAAGTCCTCTTCTCTGGTGGCATTGATGGGCTGAAACGCATCTATTTAAGAGCCAGTAGCTCTGACAGATGAACTTGTCCATGAAACCACCACCACCATACAAATCAGAACACACCACATCCCCGACAGTCTCCCTCCCACGTCGCCATGTGCCCACCCTCGTGCCTCCAACAACGAATGATTTGCTTGTTACCAGCTCACATCACCTCTCCTTTTCCAGAACCTTATAGAAATGTGCTCACACACAGCGGGCTGTTCCCCGTGGCACTGCTTTAGTTGAGTGCAGTGGTTCGGAGATTCGTCCCGATGTTTGCAGGCATCGGTAGCTGTTTTATTCTGTGGATAAGGAAAGGGTCCCGGGTGCCTTGTTCTGTTAAGAATCCATTCACCTCCCGATAGACATGGCGGCGTTTTCCGTCGTTGGCTTTGTGAATGAAGGGTTTATAAATACCCCGGTACCCACGGCCTTGGTCACCGGAGGCATCTTATTAGATGCACAGCAGTATTTTATTGTGGCTTCATTACTCTCCGACAGAGCGATGCTATGGATTCACCGATAACGTCGTCATCGCTCTCTCTGTGAGCTCATCAGCGTGTCATTGCTCACCCTGGCTTCCTCTCCTGGACTCTCCAGTCGGCCCCAGGCTGGACGGTGACGAAAGGCCCACCCAGAGAAGAAGCCGCACGACAGAAACCGCTTTCCATTTCAGATGGAAGGTTCCAACTCTGACCAGCCCTCCCCAAGTGCCACCAAAAAAAAGTCCCTGCCCTCGTCCCGCTCCAGTGCCCTTGAGTTTTCCTGTTGATTGTTGCTGCTGCCATAGGTTTATCAGTCAGAGCCCTGCCAGGAGCCAGCTGCCTCAGACCCAAGTGGGGGCAAGCTGTGCTTCACTCCCCCTCTTTCTGTCCTCAGGTGCAGGGGTTCCTCCCACCCGCCACTTCCAACATCACAAACACGATAGCACTGGTCTGTGAGTGTTTGAGCTCATTCATGCCCATTCTCTCTTCCCATCCCTCATCCCTCTCTGGAGTCCATGCACTTTCAATCCATGGCCATGGCGTGATAGTACTGTCCCCACTCCCTTCCTGGGTGTTTCTTTTTAAGTTTTATGTGTTTAGCATCTAGCTGTACCTGCATGCACGCACAGTCTGTATGTCCTGAGACCTGCCTGGCCTCTCCTACTTCCCATCACTTTCCGTTTCTCCGTTCCCCCAGCGACGACCCCCTCCCACCCCACGAACATGTGGATAGAAAGCCCTAGGAACCTGCCTTCTGAGCGCCTTTGAGGCGCCTTGCTGAGCCCTGTGCTGGCGTGGAGTTGGGGGACACAGGACATACACACACTTAGACTAAATCAGGTCCGATTGCCCCCGACAAGACATGTGGATGCGGCTTCAAATCGTTAAGTGGCCTGAGGCGTGCTTCTTAATCAGGATGGGGAGGCTCTCCCCTAGAGCCTCCTGCGGCTCACATTTACATTTGCTCTCGCCCTGGACGGTGTGGCTCAGTGGATAGAGTGTTGGCCGAGGGACCCAAGGGTCCTGGGTTCAATTCTGGTCAAGGGCACGTACCTTGGTTGCTGGGTCCTCTCTAGCCCAGGCCCTGGTCAGGGCTCGTGCAGGAGACAACCAATGGATGTGTTTCTCTCACATCGATGTTTCTCTCTGTCTCTCCCTCTCTCTTCCACTCTCCCTAAGAATCAATGGGAAAACATCCTCGGGAGAGGAGTAACAACAATGACAACAGAATTTGCTCTCACTTGCATTTTTCTGGATTGGATTTGTCTGTTCTTCCCAGTCTTCTTATGTCACTATACTCGCCTGTGATGCTTATAAATAAAACACAGCTAGATTTTAAATCCAACCTGAGAATCCCTGTCATTGGGCATATTTAATTCACTTATAGTCTCTGCTATTATCGGTCCTTACTTAACATTGAAAACTTAGATTCACCAATTAACGTTATATCCGGATGACACCTCTTCTTTCGCGCTTCACTTTTGTGGGTTCGATTTCTTGCCTGTGACACCTCTTGGTGTCTTTGGGCCGGGGACCCTCCTTTTGTGTTGGAATCTATCGATCTCTTCTCCAGGGTTTTAAAGGCACAGCCATGTGTGGATCCTATCTACCCTCTGTGAGTTTTCTACGGCTTCCCACATTGTCTTGGATTTCCATACATTTGGGGGCGATTGCTGCAGGCCTGCTCCTTCACTAAGAATCCGATTTGCCCACCAGCTCTGCTCTTGGCTACAACCTGAGTCCTGGGTAAGGGGACCCCTGTCTCCAATGGGACGCCACCTGGGACCCCAGTTCTTGCCTCCAGTGGCCACACCCACTGCCTCGTCCTTCCTCAAATGTTTGCTCCGAGCTCCTCAGCAGAAGCAGAACAGAGAAGGAAGTGCTACCAGTGGACGCATCGCAACCACCCACCTCATTTCTCCCCACTCTCCAAGGGGTAGGGATCCTCACCAAACAGCGTGCATGGAAGGGGGAGGGTCAACACTCGCCTTGACAAGGACGCGGAGGCCCCCTGACAGCGCGTGTCCAGTCAGAGGTCGTCAAGACACAAGAAACAAAGTACAGCCGGGCTCTGCACACGGCCGGTCTTGGGTCAGCACATGGCAGTGCCTGCTCCTCCTTCTTCACTCTTCCCTTAGCGGGCGGTGCCGCTGTGTTTACACTGTGAGAAACTCTGATCGCTGAGGAGCCCGTTTGGGTAATAGCAACACATAGAGTTTAAAACCTGCTGCTCACACATGTAAAACCGCTGGAGAGGACTTATTTCATCTCAGAGCTTGGACCAGCTTTTAGTAAGATGATGAGGGTCAGGTGTTATCTGATCTGAATCTCAAGTACACACCGGAGACGTCCTTAATGAAGATGGATGATGACTGGGTTTATTAATTTCCCATGGACCAATACTGATTTCAGTTTCTCGACATGCAGACTTTCAAAGGTCCCTCTACATGAGTCTAGTGTACGCACTCATTGGTGCAAATATTTCTAACACAACCTATGCCTTCTGGAAGGAGGGGATCCGAGAGCAAAGCATCCTTGTTCTCTAGCTCAGAAGAAGATTTCTCTGTCACGTTATGAAGTTTTCCTCATAAATCGCTTTCTCTTGAACATTTCCAGTGATGCAACGTGTGCAAGGATGACTATTTCCACTTTAGAGATAAAAATGGAAACGTGTCCCTGCCAGTTCATGTTTTTACCAAGAAAAGGCGCTTTTTCTAGCTCAGTGGTCCTTTTCAGTCTCTGCTATGGACGTCACTGTCCTACATGGGTGCCTCTCGCTCTGACTTTTCCCCCCTGAAGGGTCCCCGATGTCCTTGCTTCCTCTCCGTCACATGTTAGTTCAGCCTCCAGGGGACGGAGTAGCCAGGGCAGAACAGGGGGACCCGGGGAATGCCCAGCGTGGGCTTCTCTGTCTGCATGCTCTCCTGCTCTGCCCCCCACACACACCTCTGTGCCCTTTCCGACCTTGGTCTGCTTTTTCCCTCCTCTCATGCTGCTGCTAGGAATGTGGCCCACAATCCATCCTTCTGTCTCCCACCGATATCTGCTCATTGCACATCCAGCCCCTGCTCCGGCGGGAACCACAGTGCCCACGGCATCCCATCTTACCTTCTCTCCAATCCCAGTCCAACACGGCCACCTGCTACCTCGCTGACATGACATCACCCACTGGAAGTGCCACTCATCGCCACCCGCCCAGCGGCTCTGTGTCAACCTTCGTTTCTGAACACGCTGCTGCCTCTCTCAGAGGTGTGAGGAGCGGTGGGGTTTCCTTCGTGCTCCCCTTCATTTTTCCCCTGAGCATCACCCTCAGACGACTTGTTCTAACGTGGTTTTGTCCCCAACGTGGCAGGATAGGAACGAGGTGCTGATTTTAGCAGAAACCAGAGGGTTTGCATCTCCTTCTTCCCGTCGTTGTATTGAGACAAGCGGTGGGCGTCGTGGCCTCGCTGCCTGGCTGGTGAGGGAGACTACCCCTTTCCTGCTCTCAGGAAGGTCGGATTCAGTGCTCGCTCATCGATGGCTGTCTGAGTGTCATGGGCCATCAATTGGATGACCACATGGTCAGGAGGGTCCCATGATGCTTTGTGCACAGTGTAACTATTATAGCACTCGCCTTCATTTTCAAAGATCTGCCACCTGCCTCCTCCAGACAGTGGGTATGGCAACACTATCGGCAGGAATCGCTACGTAGACATTCAATAAGACACTCCTCCATAGCTGTCTCTCTCCCTCTCTGTCTACACAGCCTCCTGCCCTTGGAGTGTCCACCCTTCCTGTATAATCAATCACTCCTGAATCTCTCTGCCTCACCAGACACACCTGTTGGCTCCATCCCCATTTCTCTCCTGAATTTGCTTGCACTTTGTGCAAGTTTCACTTCTGTCAATGTCTTCGGCGACCTACTCTGAACGACTTCAACGTTTTCGATAACTACCCTCCCACCTCCATCCGTGCTCTTACCAACATCCTTCTCTTACTTTTATCTGCAGTCAATGCACGGGCTCAGTTCAGCTGCTGCCTCATGAATAAATCCTTTCCTCCCATTCCCACCTGGAGCAGACGGCCCACTGCCCGCCTGGGGTCAGCACGGCCCCGCAGCAGCTCTTACTGTGTTCACCGCCCACGCTTGCATGGCTGTTACATGTATGCCCGGTCTCAGCTCTCAGCCAACACGCAGCAAGGCAGGCCTCTGCGTGTCTGTAGAACAGGACCGACTCTGGGCTCTGGCTCCATCTTACACCTGCAGTCAGTCTGAGTTCAGAAAGCAGCTATCCTCCAAAGCGCTTTGGTTCCATACGGCCGGTATCTCTGCAGAGACCCGTGGCTCTGTGTGGATTCTGAGCTGGTGGGTACTTAAAACGCAATCACTGTCCATTTGGCACCCAGCGTCGTCTCTGTAAGATCGGGATGCACCCCAATGATTAGCTGTCAAATTCAAGCAGAAATGACGGCGAGGGCGTGAGCCCAGCCAGCTGGAAGGGCAGTTGTGCTTTTCAGCTCCTTCTGTTTGCGGTGTCTTGTTGGGTCAGCGTCACCCGGTGCCCACCATCCGGCAGCTCTCCCAGGACCCGCCGCGCAGAGAATGTGCAGGTGGGCACGTCCCTCCTGGCCCGGGAACGGGCACTGCCTGCCACCACACTGACCCCCAAACTCGCTTCCAGGCGCCCGCGGCCTCGCCGTGCTTGCGCCTCTCAGTCCCTGAAGAAACTGCGTCCAAGTGGAAGGCCGACCTCTCCGGGTTTCAGATTCTGTTTCCCCGAGGGGCCAACCACCTGCGGCCCCTCCCCCGTGCTGGCCGCGGCCCCTCTCCCCGGCTGGCCCCGCCCTCAATCGGCCCCAATCAGGGCGGGCCAACCCGGCCGGACCCCAGTCGTGTATGAATTCATGCACCGGGCCTCTAGTTAAAATATAATCATATCATAGGCAGCTTTGAAAATACAAGAGCTGCTAAGAAACTCACTAACGGAAAGACGCAATGTTCACCCTGTGGCAGTGGTCGGCAAACTCATTAGCCAACAGAGCCAAATATCAACAGTACGACGATTGAAACTTCTTTTGAGAGCCACATTTTTTAAACTTAAACTTCTTCTAATGCCACTTCTTCAACATAGACTCGCCCAGGCCGTGGTATTTTGTGGAAGAGCCACACTCAAGGGGCCAAAGAGCCGCATGTGGCTCACGAGCCACAGCTTGCCGACCATGGCCCTATGGGATTCAAGAGCCTGTCTCCCATCACCTCTGTGAGTTTATCAGTTGGAAACGAAGAGCACGGTACACGTGTAGCGACTGTCTACGTGGGGTTACTGTTTCTGATCAGCCCCTGTGCTGCAGGCAAAAGTTAAAGGCCCACCTCACCCAGGTTTCAGATTCTCTGTTTCTGCGACCGGGTACGGATATGGCACAGCGACATGAGTTTCTAACACAACAGCCAGCACATCTTTGAAGATCAAATCCTTAAACGCGTTCCCACTGTCAGCTGGGCTCGGAGTGGAATGTGTTCCCGGTACAGGTGTCAGAGGTTGGTGGTCGTAGGGATGTTCTGTGTCACTAAGAGAAGGCTGTGGCGGGACTTCTACCTCAGAGATAATGCAGATGAATTGCTTAATGGACATATCTTTTACTACCTGTCATTTATAGGTGACCTGAACTGGCCTTGAGAGTGACACTGACAAAAAATAATCTCGCTGATAACAAAAACTGTCTCAACAAAACACCCATTGGATCTAACACGTACCAGTGGACTAAGTATCTCAGCTGCCCCAACTGGACCACTCTAGAAAAATCCCTGGCATACTCCCAACACTTAGCTAACGTATGTAACACATTTCAAATAAAGTTGCATGTCTAATTTATTTGTATGCATATAAATAAAATTATACACATGTAAAGTATATATATATATATATATACTTTACACATATATATATATGCTTGAAGAAAGAATAAATTATATAATTTTAATTGTGGATTTGTGGATGTGTTGGCTAACTTTGTTCACAAAATGTGTGTGTGTGTTGAGAGAGAGAGAGAGAGAGAGAGAGAGAGAGAGAGAGAGAGAGAGAACATGCTGGAATGTATTTTAATTTCACAACCAAACGGACGACTGAACAGGCTAGGTGGGGTGACTAGGCCAGCAGGGGGTTAGTGAGGGGCGACCAAACAACCGAACAGCAAGCTGCATGGGGTGACCAGGCCGACAGGGGGAGGCAGTGAGGGGCAACTAGGCCAGCAGAGGGGGGCAGTGAGGGGTGACCAGGCCAACAGGGGGTGCAGTTGGGAGTGACCAGGCCAGCCGGGGGGCAGTTAGGGGCAATCAGGCAGGCAGGCAGGTGAGCAGTTAGGAGCCAGTGGTCCCGGATTGTGAGAGGGATATCGGCTGCTCGTTTAGGCCCTATCCCCAGGATCAAGCCTAAACCGGCAGTCAGACATCCCCCGAGGGGTCCCGGATTGGAGAGGGTGCAGGCCAGGCTGAGGGCCCCCCACCCCTGTGCACGAATTTGTGCACCGGGCCTCTAGTCTATATATATAAAAGCCAAGCGACCTGAACACCGGAACGACGGAAACTACCGGTTGCTTTGATGAACACTGGGGCCCTGATTGGCTGCCCCCCACCCCAATCGGGGGCAGGGCCAGCTGGTCAACCCCACCCCACTCAGCCTCCCCACCCCCATCAGGGGTGGGACTGGTTGGCCAACCACTTGCAGCCCCTCCCCCATGCTGGCCATGGCCCCTCTCTCTGGCTGGCCCTGCCCTCAATCAGCCCCAGTCGGGGCGGGCCAACTCGGCCGGATCCCAGTCATGTACGAATTCATGCACAGGGTCTCTAGTTAAAATATAATCATATTATAGGCAGCTCTGAAAATACAAGAGCTGCTAAGAAACTCACTAACGGAAAGATGCAATGTTCACCCTGTGGGATTCAAGAGCCTGTCTCCCATCACCTCTGGGAGCTTATCAGTTGGAAACGAAGAACACAGTACACGTGTAGCAACTGTCTACATGGGGTTACTGTTTCTGATCAGCCCCCTCTCCTCTGTGCTGCAGGCAAAGGTTAAAGGTTAAAGGTGCAGTGTCAGGGGTGGCCATTTCCCTCTCCAGTCTTCTGCCGGCCTGATGGTGGCTTCCCCGGGTCGTAGAGGGCAAGCGTCTGGACTGCAGGTCCCAGCTCTAAGGCTGAGAAATAACGGAAACACTGCCAGTAAGACATACCCTAACTCTCATCCTGGCTACGAGCAAGGTACAAGCTGGTTAGAATCCTGACACGCGGGTTTGCTTTAGGGACACGCGTTCATCAGTGCCTGGCTCTGTCCCACTCCCTCTCCCTCAGAGCTCCCAGATCTGCATTCTGGGAAACCCAGGAATGCGCGGGGCCAGGCGCCGTCCCCCAGAAGTGCTTAGCCACCTCGCGGTCACTCTGCGTGACCTCTGGTGATGGCTTTATCTCCACGGGTGTAAGGCGTGTGTTCTCAACAGGGGTGTCAGCAGAAACACCAGGCTGACGCTCTGCTTCCTGGGACCGATTGTGACCTGTGGCACCTTCACAATCCTGTGCGTTTTAATCCTCCCCTCATTTCCAGGGAAAAAACTTTGGCAATTTAACTTGACGCTGCATTGCAAAGCACAGTAACAAAAGGTCCCCATTCAGATACTTACAATTGTGCAAGGCATACCTCCGCCCCCTCTCAACGTCCTTCCGACTCCCCAGGAGGGGGCCCCAGGGTCACGGGTCGGGAGCAAGGGGCTCAGGTGGGGGCTCGGGGTGCAGCTCAGACCTTTTCCCGACCCCGTCAGGGGCGGGCACCCTCATTGCCGGGCCTCGTGTCTGCCGTCTGCCAGGTGTGGGTGCTGTACTGGCTGCCCCTCTTGTCATCGAATTCATGCACCTAATGCTTTCCAATCCCCAGGACCCGGCGTGAATTCACAGGCTCACCCGATGCAGTGCCCAAAGGAGACTGCCGTGTTCACTCACACATTCCCCGCCCCCATGGCTGCGGTCATGGCAACGGAGGTAAATTAGGAACCGCGGACAGTAAGTCCTTCCAGAATCAAACTATCATCCGGGGCCTTCAACCCAACGGGGCTGGTTTGGTAGCTCCATCAAACGGACCGAAAGGAAGGTGAATGTGAGATGGTGACAAGCACTAGGAAATGCCCAGCAGGTGTGCTCAGTGGGTAGAGCATCAACCTGTAGACTACAGGGTCCTGGGTTCGATTCCGGTCAAGGGCAGGCGCCTCGGTTGCAGGCTTCTGGCCCTGGTCGGGGGCATGCGGGAGGCACCCAATCAATGTCTCTCTCTAACATCAGTGTTTCTCTCTGCCTCTCCCTCTCCCTTTTACTCTCTCCAGTACTTTGTCATGCACACCCCACCCCCACCCAGGCCGGGGACTGTCTGTTAGGCAGGGGGCAGCTGTTCAGAAATAGGAGACCCCGTGTGTGTGACCTGTCATTTATTTTTATTTTTTTAACTATTTCCATTGATGTTTGGAGAGAGACAAAGGGAAAGGGAGAGAGAAAGAAACCTCAGTGAGAGAGAGTGAAGCATCATGGGCTGCCTCCTGCACGCCCCCCACTGGGGATCGATCCCGCGACTGGGCATGGGCCCTAACTGGGAATTGAACCGGCACCCTTTTGGTGCACAGGACGATGCCCACCCCATGAGCCCAGCCGCTGGGGTGACCGCCACGTATTTCTCTCACACCCACCTGCGCCGGGGTCAGAGGCTGGTGCTCCCACATGGGACCCAGTGGTGGAGGCAGCTCCACGCCGGGTGGGCCTCACGGAGCCAGGAACCTCCCCGCACCGCTCTGCCCTTGGGGGAATGTTTCTGCAGGAGCCGGGGGTGGGAACCAGCGACTGCAGGGAGAGAGCAGGCTTTGCCGATGGCCGCCGGAGCGTGGTGTTACATCCTCCAGGTCGGACAGAGACCGCACCCTCAGCCATGACCCCCTGTGGCCAGGGGTGGCCACAGACGCGGCTCCCGGTCAGAGCCAGGGGAGACGCAGGGACAGGCGTACCGTGCAGATGGCTCGCAGATGAGGGGAACGCAGGGACAGGCGTACCGGGCAGATGGCTCGCAGATGAGGGGAGACGCAGGGACAGGTGTACCGGGCAGATGGCTCACAGATGAGGGGAGACGCAGGGACAGGCGTACCGGGCAGATGGCTCGCAGATGATGGAGCAGAGGCTGAGGGCGGAGGATAAAGTCCCAGCTGACGTGTAGCTCATCATCACGGGCAGCCCCCGGGGACAAAGGTTCATTCAGAGACCCGCGCTGACCGGGCTGGAGTTCCCCAACACCGTCACCCCACAGCGCCCCTGGCCCTCGAGGCTCCCCACCCAGTCCCTGGAACTCGGGGACGAAAGACGGGCCTTAGGACTTTCTAATCTGGGTAAATTCACACGTGTGGGCCCGTGTGCTGGCTCAGCTGACAGAGAGGACACCCGGGACCAGAGGCTTATGGGACTGAGTGTCCCTCGCTTCAATCCGCCGCTCACGTTAGCTTCCTCTCCTCAGAACTATCAATAAAATCATGTTTATGAGCAGGACCGACATGAACCACAGGGAGGACGCAGACACGCACCAGCTCTGTGGGCCCGCAGGCCACCCCTGCCATACACGCCACCCCTGCCTCACCTCCCAGAGCAAACAAGCCATCGGCAAGCAAACAGGCATCCAGGAGGCAGGGGGTTCTAATCCATCCCATACTTTTCACCTGTGTGCCTGACACACACACTCACACCTGCACACACGCCTACACACAATGCATGTACACATGTGCACACATGTGTGTGCAAACCTGCATGCACATACACAATGCCTGTACACACCAGTGCATACACCTGTGCATGCCTGCACTCACACACATGCACACACATATACAGATGTGCGCACACACCTGCACATACATGTGTGCACATACGCATGCAAACACATATATGTATATCTGCAAATGTCTGCATACACGTGCATACAAGTACACACATCTGTGCATACCCGCATGTGCATATGTGAATACATGCACACACATGTGCACAAGCCTCCATGCACAACACACTGCACATAGCTGTGCGTGCAACCACACATGCATGCAAGCGCATGCACACACAACATGTGTGCATATCTGTGCATGCACACACATATGCATGCACACACTGATACACACATGAAAGCCCACCTACAGCACTAGTGTTCGCCTGAGTGAGGAAATTCAAGATGTAGATGTGACAGCATCCTGAGCAACTTAAACTCACAGGCTTTCTCTGCCCTTCCGTCAAGGACACACCCCCCAGGGCCCTTCGCGCTTCAGGTGCCTTAAACCAGAGCGGGGCGAAGATGCTTCTCTCAGAGGAGACAGCTAAGAAGAGATAAAGGGGGGCAGAGCAAATGGGGTGCATTCAAATTGGCCTGGAAAGTCCTCACCGAGATCTTCATAGATTTCATTTCTTTCAAAACTACAGGCAGAGAAATAGGGGCCTTCCCTGAAAATCACTGTGGCATGAGAAAGTACTAACATGTGATGACAGTAGGTTTCTAGTGTTTTGGTAACAAAACATGTATTGACATTTTGGCTCAATGAAAAACTCAAGATTTATTTTTCACTCAAGAGAAGTGCTGACCTTAATAACCTCAATCAATACCCTGTTTGGTACAAATCACTGGATATCTGTGTCACTCCGGTCAACAGCAGTTTTCTGTAGAGTGTGCCAAACCCTTTTTCTGATTATTTTCTGAAATTTTCTGTTATAAACAATATTTCCAATTCTCCAAATTCATTAATCTAAAAACCGCTTGGATTCACTTTTGTGTGACTTACAGAAGTTTTCATTCTAATCACTGTTAATATGCTCAATTAATTATATTCATTTGCACCTTTTAAAATGAGAGACTTCAATGTGAAGTATTCTGAAATTAGTAATTTTCATAATAAATCATGGAAAGCTGAAAACATTTCTCTAAAAATAAATGAGGATAATTGGTGTCCAATTGGAATGCATCGTACCACCTTCACCCTAAGACAAAATTCAATCAAGGGAGATGAATCTATTACAAACCAAAGAATTATACATTTAGATGAGAGGACTCAGTGCCTGTGTTTCTGGACCAGTGTTAAAATTTTATCATGAGCAGTGAATAATTTATTAGTACAAACGTTGAGGTCTAATGCTCACGTCTTTCTGATTCTACCAAAACAAAGTGCCATCCTGAGAACTGCCGCATCCGTAAAGGGGGGCCCACAGGAGAGCTCCGTCGGGAAATGATGGCTGAAGCAGAGCTTCCAATCTGCCCGGATGTCCGTTTCCTGCCTCCTCCTCGGAGTCCGTCCGCCTTCCATGTGCTCAGAGCGGCCAGAAGATCACGCCCCTCCCCAGGTGCTGCACATGATGCTCCTCACTGCCCCGCACAGGCCCTGGTGGGGGGTCGATGGGTCCGCAGCCTCCACGAGGTCAGACCCACTGAGGTCAGACCCAGTGAGGTCAGACCCAGTGAGGTCAGACCCATTGAGGTCAGACCCACTGAGGTCAGACCCATTGAGGTCAGACCCACTGAGGTCAGACCCATTGAGGTCAGACCCATTGAGGTCAGACCCATTGAGGTCAGACCCACTGAGGTCAGATCCATCGAGGTCAGACCCACTGAGGTCAGACCCATTGAGGTCAGACCCACTGAGGTCAGACCCACTGAGGTCAGACCCATCTGAGAGAGGTGACCTCACACAGCCTGGCCATCCTCGAGGTGAGTGCCTTCCCACACACCTGTCTGCAGCGAGAGAGGGTTCCTCTATGCCACCCTCGGGGCCGCCACAGACACACGTGGCTATGGACACTGACCAGTGTGACAGCACAATGGAGTTTTATTTTCCGTTGATTTACATTTAAATGCCCACCCGTGGCTCATAACCATGCCAACAGGATAGCACCACACAGCCTAGGTTTTGACCTCACCTGCCTTGGGGACTGTGTACTCAATCTTATCCTCTCTCTCTGTCTCTCACTCACACACACTCACAGACACACACACATTCACACACTCATACACACACACACTCATACACACAATCTCACACACTCACACTCATGCACTCACACACATTCAAACACTCACACACACTCTCACACACACTCTCACACACACACTCACACACATTCACATACTCACACACACTCACACACACACACACACTTTCACACACACACACACATATACCCACACTCATACACACACTCACACACACATACTCACATACTCACAATCACACATACACACATTCACTCACACACAAACACACTCTCACACATTCACACACAATCACACTCACACCCTCACACTCACACACTCTCACACATTCACACACTCATGCACACAATCACACTCACACTCACACACACACTCACACACACACTCTCACACAATCACACTCACTCACACACACACTCACACGTATGCTCTCACACAATCACACACACACACACACACTCACACACACTCACACAATCACACTCTCACACACACACACTCTCTCACACTCACTCACACACTCACACACTTTCTCTGACATCACGCTATTTCACAATCCTGGGTGACACTTCGCGCACCACTCTGTGGACCTCCAGGGTGCTGAGTGTTGCGTGTTGCTGAGGCTGCTTCTCTCTACAAGGGCCATCACACTGTGTTGCTCTCAGAACCTGAAGAGAATTTTGAAAAACGACCTCTCCATTCACACTCTTCCTTCGAATCCAAGATGTGGTGACACATGGACGTAGGCACGAAGGGTGTGATTCCTGCGATCGCAAATGTCAGGATTTAAAACGCAACGGCGGCACGGTCTCTGACTGGATTCCGGGAAACCTGGATCCCTGTCAAATAGCCGTTTTGAACTCAGGGTTTTCCAAAATAGGAACCAGCTCTTCTCTTAGAGCAAATCGCCCCCCGTTTCCTCCTCAAACGTGTGCTCCTCCTTCCTGCTCCCACATGGTTTCACCCTAATGAGACACATGTTCATGCTTTAGAGTCTGTATCGATCATCCCGCCAGACTCTCCTAAAAACAGCTCCTGTATTTCAGGAGCCCATAAAGCTTTAAAAGGAAACCCGTCTGGATTAGACTATCGGTGCTTTTCCAGCCAAAGTAGGTCCAATAGTGAGGGCGTCGGCTTGAGTTTCCCGAACTTGACCATCACAGTGAGATGTCCATGTTACCTGAGTGCAAAGCCATGAGCAGAACGCCCCTGAGCGTCTGGAGCCGCCCACAGCCAAGGAATGAGCCAAGAAGGGAAACGTCACCAACAGCCTGACTTAGAGATTTACGGAGAAGCTTGTTTTCGGGAAGGGTCACCCCTGGTAAAGGCAGAGGAGGAGAGAGGGCGGGGCTCAGGGTTCCCCAGGCCCCTCGGGACACCAGGGGGCACCCTCTTCTCTGCCCCACCTGCCTGCTGGCTGCCGACCCGGGACGATGCCTCCGACCCTCCTGGATCCCAGGATGAAGGCTTTGCAAACAGAGCGCACCCAGATGCCCGGTGGCTGCTGCCGCTGCTTTTCTGGTCCATTGCTAATGCTCAAGCAACAGCAGCCACAGCAACCCGCTCAATGGAGCATGAAAAGCTATGGATGAGAGAGGACAGGAATGAGGCCCCTGCCCAGCTAAGGAACGCACCCCTTTCTGCAAGAATGCCCATCAAATCACAGGCGGCCAGAGCATGAGGGGCCATCTATGTCGCCCAGTCCCCTCCTCTGCTCAGGGTGGACATTTCAGCTGCGACGTCCCCAACTTCTCCGTGACAATTGCAATAAACTACATATTGCCTGAGGGCAGAGCTGTGAGGGGCCCCTGTGAGGCCTGAAACTGTCCAACCCCTCGGCAAAGGCTTTGTTGACAAAAGCAGTGAATCAAACAAACAACAGAAGGGAGAAACCGGACCACAGGCACACCGAGAGCCAAAGCCACGGCCTCTCCATGCAGACGGTTCCGTGTCTCAGCGCGGACAGAGCCGCGTGCCGCGACGAAGGTCCCCAGGGTGCGGATTAGCCGGCGGCTGAAGGCTAACGAGGACCCGGCCCGGACTCCGTGCTGAGCGGGCCTCGCCGCCTTCATTATTTATCGATGTTTCTGCTTCCAGCTTTTCGCTCCACTTCACCAGGACACGGCTGATCCTTTCCTGGTGGCTTCGGACCCTGGTGATTTATCCCGAAGAATGCTGCTCATGCACGTGTGTCTCCTAACACCTTGGAGCTGATGAAGGAGCGTGTTGATTGGAGGGGCAAGAGGTGGGGTCGCTCAGCTCCTCACTCCCCGGGGATGGGGCTTGCTGTGCGCACTTCCTTTTTTTTTTTTTTCTACTCCTCTCCCGAGGGTATTTTTCCATTGATTTTTAGGGAGAGTGGGAGAGAGAGGGAGAGGCAGAGAGAAACATCGTTGTGAGAGAAACACCTCGATTGGTCGCCTCCTGCATGAGCCCTGACCAGGGCCCAGGCCGGGAAGGAGCCTGCAACCACGGTACGTGCCCTTGACCGGAATCGAACCTGGGGCCCTTTGGTCTGCAGGCCGACGCTCTATCCACTGAGCCACACCAGGCAGGGCCTGTGCACGCGTTTAATCTCTCACCTCCGAGGCCACATCCCGCCACTCTCCCGAGTGCGATGGTGGCTGAGCCTGGATCCTCAGCCGCCTCGTTGAGGTCCTCCTTTTTCTCTGATGTCTCCTGGCCCACACGGGCACATGCTCACCCAGCAGCTGTGTGTGTTATTCTTATTCGATTGCCTTTTATTACAGGGTCCCAGCTGTGAGCTCAGAGGGAAGAGGCAAAATAACTTTTTGTCCCTCTAAAACAAAGACATTTTTTAAAATGATGGGCATAGTCTGACATTGGTCCCAATCTGCTTAAAGGAACATAGACGTTAAAAATGAAAATAGCACTGTTTCCAACTCGAACTGCCCAGGTTTCATTAGCACAAATTAAATGTCACACACACAGGCCGATTTCTCAGAGCATGCAGCCCCTGCCTGCAGCTCTAACAGATGCACAACCAAGGCATCAACACCCCACTGGAAAGAGAGAGAGAGAGAGGAGAGGAAGAAGAAGGAGGAAGAGGAGAAGGAGGAGAAGAAGGAGAAGGAGGAAAAGAAGGAGGAGAAGAAGGAGGAGGAGGGGGAGGGGAGGAGGAAGAGGAAGAGGGGAGGAGGAGGAGGAGGGGAGGAGGAGGAGGAGGGGAGGGGGAGGAGGAGGAGAAGAAAAAATGTTGAAGGGTAGCACTGGATATGTTAACAAAAAAAAGTTGTAAAACCATATTGTAGTTTAGCACTTGATGTATGAGATGTAGAAACAACCAGCATTTGTAACTATAGCCTCGGAAAGCAATTACTCAGAAAGAATGCTTGCCAAGGAAATCTTGTTCTCTGAAGCTAATTGATTTCTCCTTATGCTGCTTCACAGTGTGTCGCGAGGTGATAAGAGAGAACAAATACCGCTGACCACAGCTCTTGGGGAGTAGGAGAGAGGAGGGGTCCAGACCAGACAACTGGCCTGAACGGGCCTCACGTTAATCTTAGTTTACAACCCAGATGCAGAAATGCCCACCTGCAGGGCATAGTGGGAAGGAAATGTGTGATTCGAGGTGAAGTAAAAACCATATCACACACGTCTGGAGCATTAACCCCGTGTACGTGTTTCTCGTCTGCATTGTGCAACTCTGTTACATGTCTATTTAGAGACACACACAAGTTTTAAAATTGAAATAGACCTGTTCAACCAAATAGCATTCTAGTAACTACGATGTCTCTTTATGTTGTGGCACGTGTGTATGCAAGAGCTAACTTCCATTGGGAGATTGTTTCAATTGAAGGTGCCGTTAAGGAAACTCGGTCCATGGGTGTTGAGCTGGAGAGCGGCAGGGACGCTCACAGCCGATGCCAGGCTCACGTTCCCCTGCCCCTGCCCCTGCTGTGGGGCCCACCCTCACTGTTCCCTCCAGTCCTCCCACGGGGTCTCCCAGGTCACTCACCGGTGGGCCTTATCGTACAGCTTCCCCGGCTCTCCTTGGAGCGCAGGCTCCACTCAGGAGGTGGGAGGTGGAGTCCTGAGTCGGAGTCTCTAAACTGCACCCAGGTGAGGCCAGCAGGTCAGTGCAAGGCCTGCAGGTGCATTTGAATCTCAAACGCTCATGGAGGATGCACTCCCTTTCCTGTACATCGACGTCCCGATGTGACGTGGTGTTTCTGCCTGCTGAACTCGACTCCCGGGTGGTGAGCACGCAGAGAATGCCACACATGACAGAGAACGCCGGGAAGCCACATGCCTTCAGAGAACGGGAAGGAGGCATGAATTCGTGAAGCCACCGGCCTCAGTATGTTAGAGTCTTGGGCTAATACATCAGAAAGACAATGATAACTGCATAAAAACTTCGCAAAAGACCCCCCAATCCATAAGACAAAATCAGTAAGCATCAAAAAGAAGACACAATCATTTCAATTATACTTGGATATTTCTGTGCTCCTCTCAATAATGATTGAAATAATTAAGATAAAAAATCAAGAAAGATAAATAAATAGATCATGAAACTTGATCTAACTGATATCTTCAGAGCATTCAGCAGGGTAAAATGCTTTTCAAGGGTCATGAAATCTTCTCCAGCATAGACTGGAGGCTGGGCCATGACATAAGTCTCCCTAAATGAAGAACTGGAATAATAGACAGTCTACTCTCTAACCCAAGTGGATGCTCACCCACACAGCTGGACGCTCACGCACACACCTGGACGCTCACCCACACACCCGGGTGCTCACCCACACACCTGGGCGCTCACCCAAACACCTGGGCGCGCACACACACCTGGACGCTCACCCACACACCTGGGCGCTCACCCACACACCTGGACGCTCACCCACACACCTGGACACTCACGCACACACCTGGACACTCACCCACACACCTGGATGCTCATCCACACACCTGGACGCTCATTCACACACCTGGACGCTCACCCACACACCTGGATGCTCATGCACACACCTGGACGCTCACCCACACACCTGGACGCTCACGCACACACCTGGACGCTCACACACACACCTGGGTGCTCACCCACACACCTGGACGCTCACCCAAACACCTGGACGCTCACGCACACACCTGGACGCTCACGCACACACCTGGACGCTCACCCACACACCTGGGTGCTCATTCACACACCTGGATGCTCACCCACACACCTGGATGCTCACCCACACACCTGGACACTCACATACACACCTGGACACTCATTCACACACCTGGACGCTCATCCACACACCTGGACACTCACGCACACACCTGGACGCTCATTCACACACCTGGACGCTCACCCACACACCTGGACGCTCACACACACACCTGGACATTCATTCACACACCTGGACGCTCACCCACACACCTGGACGCTCACACACACACCTGGACGCTCATTCACACACCTGGACGCTCACGCACACACGTGGACGCTCATTCACACACCTGGACGCTCACCCACACACCTGGACGCTCACCCACACACCTGGATGCTCACCCACACACCTGGACGCTCACCCATACATTGGGACATTCATCCATGCACCTGGATGCTCACACTTCTGGACCAACCCCAGGCTCTGCCTCCCTGAACTGTCACAGGAGAAAATAAACTGTTTTCCCTGAAGCCCCACGTGACCGAGTGAGTGCGTAGCTGACCGGTCCCTCCTGCATCTGTTTGCTCTCCGGGGAGACGTGGACACAGCCCTTTGGCTGTCACCCCACAGCCATCGCGGCTCACTTCTTCTGACCAGAATGCACCTCCTTATCTTGTTCCCCGATTAATACCTGCTGCTTGGAAGGCCAGCTTCCACCTGATGCCTCGACGCAAACAATCCCAACCTCCTCCCGCACCAGCTGGAAACACTCCCCCTCGTCCCCACACCTGTGCAGCCTGCCTTCCCGGCATCTCCCACAGCGGATGTCGGAAATGCGTGTGGCAGCCGCCTCTCGAGGCTGTCGGCCTACGAAGGCCATGGGGTAACAGAACTCACTCTGTGCCCCCAGGATCTGACCATGGCTCACTGGGAACACTAACATAGTATTTGCTAGACTAACGCAAGGAGGACATAAAATGGGCTTTTCTACCCGTGCTGGGCTCTTACCTTCCTTCATCTGTTGATCCAAACGTTCCCGACCATGGACGTGTCATCCATAACCACGTTCCACAGGAACGGATAAAATGGGCTCATTTCTGTGTGAGCCTTCACACGAACTTTGCCTGGCATTTACCCTGGCTCACCACACGCAGGCATAGACACGCAAGCACACACATGCATGTACACACATGAGCACACGTATGCCAACCTCCCAGTAAACAAAGGGGCGTGCACTTCCCCTCATTGTCCACAGGGAGCCCGAGGCCTGGTGGGAAGCCACACAGCAGCACGGTCTCTGTGGTAAAACAGTCCCACTCACTGCTGATTCACCCATGACAGAGGAAGGGGGCGTCAGGTGTAGCTGCACCTACACCCAGGCATGCGGGTGAGTAACGAGTCTATTTCAATAAACTGCTATTGAGATGGCTTATGGGATGGTTTATGGGTTCATTAACCGTGACGTTCTCACCCTTCTAATTCCCTTCTCAAAGTTCCAACAACAGAAGCAAGCGTCTAAGGCAAGAAAAAAGGAAAATATTTTCATAAATATGCCAGATATTTGATGGAAACAGTTTCTAATACCACAGAATAATCTTGGCTTTTAGATTATTTTATAATACAATTTAACCCGTTTGTTTACTAAATACAGCCCAGAATTTCTAAATAAAAATTGTATACAGTAAACCTATTATAGTCCACCTAAACTAAAAGAAATATAATGAGCCATAATTAATTTCCATTGAATTTTTAGACTAGACATTATTTTAACGATATCAATTATCCAAAAAGATCACTAAATTCTAATATTAACACTATTTCTTCACAAAAACATGGTCTGCAATCTGAATGACTTGGGATAGCTGTTAAGTGAAAATAGGACTGAAGATGAGATTCAACTCAACACTTCTCCTACATTTCACAAGGATGCCTCTCGCGCCTTCGGAACATCATTGAGCTGCCTTCTTATCAGACCCCAGAATGATGAAGTGGTGCCTCCTCTGGTTCAGGTGAGAACCAGCGTCACCCAGGGACTCACAATGGGAATTCTCAGCTGGCGGTGATGTGAACACGCAACCCATCCAACTGACAAGAACAGGGAGGCACGAGAGGCCCCTTCCTCACGGGAATTGTGACGACCGCTCCCTCATAATGCTGCGTCATCTACACTGTGACATGTAATCCATCCTGTCTAATAACAATGCCACATGCAATTGGGCGTTACGCCGTGAAGTGTAACAACCGACCGCGTAACGACCAGATCACGGATCAGCAGGAGGGTGGGGCAGCAAGCTACAAGCGAGCGGCGGAGAGCTACAGGAGGGGGCAGGGCAGCAAGCTATGAGGGGGGTGGGGGGGGCGGGGGAGCTACAGGAGGGCAGGGCAGCGGGTGGAGAGCTATAGGAGGGCAGCAGCGAGCTACTGGCGAGCTAGGGGGCACAGATTCGTGCGCAGGGCTAACATGCAAATTGTCTGCTCGGGAGTTCAACCGGAGAGCAGGAATCTGATCACTTGCTGTGACGTGTGCTGACCACCAGGGGGTGGCGTGGAACATGGAGACCAGTGGCATAGGTGAGGTGCTGAGGGAGCAAGGGAAGGAGGAGGCGGGGAGGCGGGGAGGCCAGGCCCAGGGACCCTACCCTGTACGAATTTCATGCACCAGGCCTCTAGTCCTGAAATAATAATCAGGCCAACAGAGCTATAAAACTCTTCAGAAATTTACTGGGGGAGGTGGGGGGGGCAGACAATGCAGGTGAAGGCTCCGTGTGCTGAGGATGCTGGGAAGCCATGTGCTGTGCCCGGAGCAGAGCGGCAGTGTCAGGACCAGAGTGCTGGGAGCGGGGTGGTTCAGGAGGCCGCTGACCCAGAGCCACGTTGGCACCACCTGATCGTGGGCTCCCTGCCGTTCCGGACACAGGAGGAATCCTGCCACAGAGATGCCCTCCTGGCTGCGAGGGAGTGAGAGTGAAGTAACTCATTTCAGAGACACTTGCATCCACAGGGTGGAAGGTGAGGTTGGGGTCTTGCACCATGAGCCACCTCCCACGCAGGCCCGTCAAGAATCATGGGACCGCTCGCTCCCTCGTCTTGGCTGAATTGTTTTCCAGCAAGAACATCCAAGTATGCTGACTTCAGAAAAGGCTGTAAATTCTGTTGACACCGGACCAATAGATTTATAACCACTGTGAGACCATCCATTTTCTTGAAGTGTAAGAATAGGGTTATTTTTAAAGTAAAAGTTGGAACCTCTAGCCCTGGCTCGGTTGGGCGTCATCCCTGGAGACATGAGGTCTCTGGCTGGATTCCCGATCCTGGGGGCTCGGTCCCCAGCAGGGGGCGTGCAGGAGCAGGCGGTCCATGTTTCTCTCTCATAGATGTCTCTCTCCCTCTCCCTTCCTCTTGCTTTAAAGTCAATGAAACATATTCTTTAACAAAACAGTGAACACTTCTGCACTGATAATGCACAGATGGTGGGAAAGAGGCTTACCAAGAGATCCAGGGACAGAGTTCACTCTAACATCCTTAGGACAAACATCCCTTTAAAAATGGTAGTTGTGCTTGTGTGTGCGTGTGGGTATGTTTGCGTGCGCAGGCACATGTGGTGCACATTCTGAAGTAATTCTGGAATATGTGCCTCATATGTGTTAACAGTTATTGGCTGGTTAGTGGAATTAACACTGAATTTGTTATCTTAATGTTGCTTAACTGTATTTTTATTTTTCTATCTATCTGTGTATATAATTCTATTTTGAATAATTTAGAAATACAAAACACTATACAAAAAATATCTAAAGTAAACAGGACTATTTTTTTCTTTACTCGGAGGATACAGTAGCATTACCTTGAAGGTCTGTAATGTATTAAATTACTTTTTGACACCTAATTGGATTTTGTAAGATTTCTCTAGGAAGACAGATTGGGAACAGATTTTTTTTTACGTGAATACGTCATTTTTTAGTCATTGAAGATTCACAATTTGAGAGCCGGAGTTTTCTTATTAATAATTTAGATGGCCAGCTGCCAGAACGCGGTAGGAGCTGCCCCTTCCCGGCCAGTATTATAAACACGCCAACTCCTTCTCCCTGGAGACATCACTTCCTTACGGACATTCTCCTCCTGGACTGCGACTCCAGCTGTCCCTGGAGCAAGCAGGGCACACACGTGTGGCCTGGCAATGCTGCTCCTGTGTACATGGCTGCATGAGTAGACATGCTGTCTGGCCGGGGACAGGGAACAGGTCAGGGCCGCTGGCCGACCGCGGAGCCGCCCCCCGTATCTCGGGCCTCCTCGGGCGGCTCGGCCCCAGGTGCTCTCGGAAACCAGGAGTGGCCAGCGGACTTCAGAGCAGTTTGTGCTGAAACGACACCACACACTGTCCCACGGCCGCCGAGGGAGGCACACACACGCCAGGCGCACAGGTCGCGGGGGAGAGAGCGCCCTTCCCCTCCAGACCCTTAGGAAAGGGCGCATTCTCATACCTGCCCGCAGAGCAGAGCATCCGATTCCCCGCCTCTCCCCGAGGAGAGGGCCGGCCCTCAGAAGGCTAAGCTAAGGTGACCAGATTTTAACATTGGTAAAGCAGGACACCATTGACCGGCGGGGTGCGGGGGGGGGTTCTTTTTTTTTTTAAATATATTTTATTGATTTTTTTACAGAGAGGAAGGGAGGGGATAGAGAGTTAGAAACATCGATGAGAGAGAAACATCGATCAGCTGCCTCCTGCACACCCCCCACTGGGGATGCGCCCGCAACCAAGGTACATGCCCTTGACCGGAATCGAATCTGGGACCCCTGAGTCCGCAGGCCGACGCTCTATCCACTGAGCCAAACCAGTTTCGGCCTGGGGGGGGGGGGGGGGGTTCCTTGATTAAAAATTTGGTCTATATTGTAATCGCTTTTGGTTTTTTTAATAAAAGGAAATTCACTTCTTAGATCATCGTTGAATTTGCATCCTCTTTTCTTACTATGTTAAAAATCTAAAAAAAAATTATTTAAAATTATATTATAAATTATTATATACATATTGCTTAAAAACACAGTAAGTAGGTACATAATTACATGAACATATTTTATTGTTAGTTTATAAATTAAATTAATTTGATTGTTATAAAGTAACTACATGTTAAAAATTGTTTTAATCCTATATTTCTTTCTAAATAATAACAATAATAACTTGTATTATTTTTCCTCTGAATTTGCCGTAAATCGTGTCACTTTCAAGGCTGGCGCTAGACTTTTTACCGCCACTATAAAATATAAATAATACGAGTACTGTCTGCTAAATTCAAGAAAATTTATGTATTTATGAAATAAATAAATAAATTACTTACCTAAATTATCTGAATAGCTGACTTGTAATGACATCACTTGTTTAACTAGCTTACTAGCATGCAGTACGATGTGTATCGTCTGAGAGACAGTTACAAAATGTTTTCATCGTTGCCAATCCCAAAAAATGCCATTGTTCATTAAGTCCAAACAATGGTGGTCGAATTCTAACAACTGATCAACAATGCGAACTTTGATAAGCAGTTCTCGATAATCAGTTCTCAACAATTATTTGTTATTATTAAAGTTTAACATTATAAAATTAACAAAAATAATATAAAACTCATATCCTGGCTAAATAGCCACATGGCCGCTGAAAACCGTATATTCCCTTCCTGTTCTCCCGCCGTTCCCTAGCTTGTCGTGCATTCTTTCCAAAAATCAGGACTTTTTTAAAACGCCGCGGGACGTGGGACAAATTGTTAAAAATCGGGACTGTCCCGCCAAAAGCGGGATGTCTGGTCACCTTAGTCTAAGCCACGTTCTACCCCCTCTGGGCCCACAGTCTCAGCCCAGAGGTCTCCCGCCCCAGGCCCCACGGCCAGGAGAGAAGGGGCCCAACCTGGCCTCAGAGGCCATTTATGCAGCAGGAGAGGAGGGGGCCCCTGCCGTACCCACAGCACCCGCACCCCCACAAGGCCCCGTGTCTCAGCTCCCCCAGAAACCTCGTCAGCTCTGACCTGCACCACAAACAAGGGCATCTGCGGCTGAGGCTGAGCGTGTCACCGTCACAGTCTCTCAGCCATGGCGGGCAGGATCCAAAGGACAAGACAGATCCCAGGCCTCTTCGGGGCCAGCTTTGGCCCAAGAGCTGAGGGTGCGTTTATGACGTCATCTGAGGAGCAGCTGGGAGTGAGGGGGGCCAGTGTCTCCTTCTTCCTTGTGAAGGTGTCTTCGTGGTTGACAGGAAGGGGGGTCATTGTGGTGCAACAGGAAATCCCGCCCGAGACGTCCCCCCCGGGAGCAGTTCCGAGCGGGGCACACGTCACAGAACGATGCCCAATGTGACAGCCGTCGAGCTGAGTGTAAAGAAAGCGTGTGCTGAGGGGAGTGGCGAGGCACAGAGGCTGCTGTCTGGCCACCAGCTCCATCCATATTCGTTTCTTTAAAAAAAATATATTTTATTGATTTCAGAGAGGAAGGGAGAGGGAGAGAGGAACATCAATGATGACAGAGAATCATGGATCGGCTGCCTCCTGCATGCCCCCGCTGGGGATCAAGCCCATAACCGGGGCATGTGCCCTGACCGGGAATGGAACTGTGACCTCCTGGTTCATAGGTCGATGATCAACCACTGAGCCACACTGACCGGGCTCCATCCCACATTCTTCACTGTTTATTCCATAGTCAAGCACCCACTCCATGTGGCCCATCATTCACCCTGACACAGAAATGAAAGAAATGCCCCCAAAATGCTCAGTCTAAGGCCCCTAAATCCCTCCTCATTAACGTCTGATTTCTATCAGGAGCCAGAAAATATTGAAAGACTTACAACAAAAGAAGATAATGGGCTTGAGGAGGGTTCAACCCAGACTGTTCAAGCTGCCCTCGTCCTTGGCCTTCACCCCATCATGGCTGAGTCTGTCTTCACTGCGCAGGTTCAGTCCATAAACAGGATGAGCGTGTGTCCTGGGGTCGGAGGCAGTCCCAGCGTCCCTCCGGAGTTTGGTCGGATGCACCGAGTGCTCCCTCTTCCTCCCCCAGACCCCGGCTGGAGGGAGTCCGGCGGCCAGTGTGTACGTGGTCTAGATCCGCTTAGGTGAAAGGTCAAATACCAACGTCAAGGACTCCAAGACTTGGGACTACATCCCTGAAGGTTACGCTCTTTCTAGTTTGGGGGCAAACAGTATGACAACAAAATCGTGGGCTTTAGTGACAGGACTGGGCACAGGTTTGATTCTTCTAAGACAAGTGGGTTCACATTACTAAGCGACATCCCACGTCCCAGCTTTCTTATCTAGAAACTAGAGGGCCGGTGCATTAATTCGTGCACAGGTGGGGTCCCTCTGGGTGGCCTGCAGGGATCGGCTGAAACCCGCAGTCCAATGCAGCCTGCAGCTCCGACCTGCTGCTCCCGCTCATCCCGGCCCCACTGTGCCTGCCGCGGGCTCTTGCCCAATCAGTCCCAATCAATCAGGAGAGACTTATGTTGCCACAGCAGTGCTCGCCAGCCATGAGCCCTGTGTCTGGCGCCCTCCCAAGGGGAGTGGCCTGTGGGATTGGGCTGAAACCAGCTCTCTGACATCCCCCAAGGGGTCCCGGACTGCTAGAGGGTGCAGGCCAGGCTGAGGGACCCCACCACTGCACAATCAGGCCAGGGAGAGAACTCGGGAGGGCTCCAGGGCATGTCCAGCCCATCTCGCTCAGTCCTGATCAGCTGGACCCCAGCAGCAAGCTATCCTACCAGTCAGAGCATCTGCCCCCTGGTGGTCAGTGCACATCATAGCGACTGGTCGACCAGTTGACTGTCTGCTCCCTGGTGGTCAGTGCACATCATAGCGAGTGGTTGAGCAGCTTTAGCACATCATTAGCATATTATACTTTGATTGGTTGTTCAGTTGTTCTGCTGTTCAGTCTATTTGCATATTACCCTTTTATTATATAGGACTAGAGGCCCCGTGTATGAAATTCGTGCACTCGGGGGGTCTCTCAGCCCGGCCTGTGCCCTCTCACAGTCTGAGTGCTCTCAGGGGATGTCCAACTGATGGCTTAGGCCAGCTACCCATGGGCCTAAGCCATCCTTAGCAGTGCCACGGAGGCAGGAGAGGATCTCGTCACCACCGCTGCGCTCTCCAGCTGTCAGCTGGCTCCTGGCTGAGCGGTGCTCCCCCTGTGGGAACACACTGACAACCAGGGGGCAGCTCCTGCGTTGAGCATCTGCCCCCTGGTGGTCAGTGCACATCATAGCGACCAGTTGTGCTGCCGTTTGGTCTATTTGCATATTAGCCTTTTATTCTATAGGATGAATAGACTGAGCTAAAAAAACCTCCCATGGAGCTGAGCATTGACTGTCGTACGATTCTAGGGATCCCTGTGAGAGGAAATGAGCCTGGGGGAATCGGGGGCAAAATGTTGATAAGATGGAGCTTTCTTCTCTTCTGGAATAAACTTTCGGGGGCATTCCAGAAAAGCCCTAATTTGTGTCTGAGCCCTCCCTCCCACTGTTGCTGCAGAGAGAGGAGCACCCAGCAGGGGGCAGCGCAGCAGGACCAGGCTGCTCTGGCTTCAGGAGGAGAGCAGCACTCAGCACCTGACTTTATTTTATTTTTTTAAAATATATTTTATTGATTTTTTACAGAGAGGAAGGGAGAGGGATAGAGAGCTAGAAACATCAATGAGAGAGACACATTGACCAGCTGCCTCTTGCACACCCCCTACCGGGGATGTGCCCGCAACCAATGTACATGCCCTTGACCGGAATCGAACCTGAGACCTTTCAGTCCACAGACCGACGCTCTATCCACTGAGCCAAACCGGTCCACAGACCAACGCTCTATCCACTGAGCTCAGCACCTGACTTTAAAGGGGTCCGGCTGCCTCTTTATCTCCAATTTCCAATTCGGCAAGAAATTCTCAAAAAAATATACTTAACAGAATGTTAAACGACACAAAATGTCCTTTCATTCGTACGTTTTTCTCCAACTTTCAGAATGTCAAGTCACAAAGTGTCAGCCTCCACATTATCTTCTTCAAGGTCACCCTTCCCCAGGTGTGGCCTCGACAATAAGACCTCAGTGGCCAGACCCTCCACCCTGAGGGGCCCGGTGTCTGAAATGACACTATCGGAGGTCCACACTTTTTTTGTTAACTTAATAAAATTATGTTGCACTTGAAAATTTACTGTAGACCTATTAAAATTTCTAAAGACTGAGAGGATACTGCTTCAAAGAACTGGAAATTTATATGTATTTCATTAAAGCAATGAAACACTCACTTAAAAAAGCATGGATTCCATGCACACAATGCCATGCAGTTTTACTACATTTTATATGTTAACTAGAGGTCCGGTGCATGAAATTCATGCACAGGGGGTCCCCTCAGCCCTGCCTGCACCCTCTCCAATCTAGGACCCCTCAGGGGATGTCCGACTGCCGGTTTAGGCCCGATCAAACCGGCAGTTGGACATCCCTCTCACAATCCTGGATTGTTGGCTCCTAACCACTCACCTCCCTGCCAGCCTGATTACCCCTAACTGCCTCTGCCTGCTGGCCTGATCTCCCCTCACTGCCCCCCCTGCCAACCTGGTCACCCATAACTGTCCCCTGCCAGCCTGATCACCCCTAACTGCCTCTGCCTGCCAGCCTGTTTGCCCCTGACTGCAACCCCCTGCCGGTCTGGTCGCCCCACGCAGCCTGCTGTTCAGTCGTTTGGTTGCCCCTCATTAATCCATCTACCAGCCTGGTTGCCCCACTCAGCCTTCTGCTCAGCTGTTTGGTTGTCCCTCACTAACAACCCTGCCAGCCTGGTCACCCCACACAGCCTGTTCAGTCATCCATTCAGTTGTGACGGTCACTTAGGCTTTTATATAGATAGATATTTAGTGAAGTTACTTTACCTCCTTTGAACCTAGCTTTTGAATTGTCTTGGATATTTATGTATTTTAGGCTACAGACTGTAGAAAAATATAAATTGTAGGATTACATAGATATTAAGATTAGGTTTTCAACTTCCCTGCTAAAACCTATTATAGAAATTTTTATTGAAATTGCATTGCACTTGAAATTTAATAGAAATGTAATTGCTTTTATTTATTTAGATCACCTTTAATATCCCTTCATATAATTTAAAATGTTCCCTATAAATGTTAGTGCATACTTTATGATGTTAATTTCTTTTCTTTTTTATTGTAGCTTTTGTAAAGGTTATCTTTTTTCAGGTGTTTTTTCTAAAGTTAGAATATCTACACCCTTTTTGCAAATTGATTATGTACCCAGAAATTTTAGCGACATTTTTTTAAGCTTTTAAATAGATTATCTCACTATTTTGCTAATTACATTTAATTGCAAAATCAGGTAAGCATGTCTCCTGCGGATGATGAGATTCGTTTCTTTATTGCCATTTTCTCCTCCTTTGTCCATGTCCGCGTCTTATTGCTTCGCCTGAAACGCCTGGGTGCCCACTGTGCCCTCTGTCCAGGCCTGACCTGAGAAACATTCCTGCCTTGTTCTGGAAAGTTCTCAGAAACAGTGTCTAAAATCCCTGTACTCTGTGTGTGAAGGGGTCGCCGTGGTCTCTGTGAAACTAGAGAAGCTCTCTTTGATTTCTGATTTCCAGGGAGTGAATTGCACCACACACTCTGTCTGCACACCCTGAGAAGGTGGTGCGGGTCCTTTATTCCATCCACATGGGGAACCGTCCTGTAGCATGTTCTGACGTAGAATTCCCCTTGATTGTTTGAATCACCTACTTGTAATCTTATATTTTATTTATTTTTTTAAATAATTTTTAAAATATATTTTATTGATTTTTCACAGAGAGGAAAGAGAGGGATAAAGTCAGAAACATCGATGAGAGAGAAACATCGATCAGCTGCCTCCTGCACACCCCACACTGGGGATGTGCCTGCAACCAAGGTATCGGAATCGAACCTGGGGCCCTTCAGTTCGCAGGCCGACACTCTATCCACTGAGCCAAAATGTTTAGGGCTATAATCTTATATTTTAAACTAGCGGTCCGGTGCACGGAAATTCGTGCACTCGGGGTGGGGGCGTCCCTCAGCCCGTCCTGCGCCCTCTTACAGTTTGGGAGCCCTCAGGGGATGTCCACCTGATGGCTTAGGCCTGCTCCTCACAGTCTAAGCTGCAGTCTGGCCTCCTACTGAGGGAGGCAACCAGCGGGCCAATCAAGGGACAGTGCCGGCCGGCAAGGGGACAGCCCCACCCCCCCATTGCCGCTCCACTGTCACCAGTCACCTCCATCCGCCCCCCCGCCCCTGCCGATCACCGTCCCCTCCCTCTGCCCACTGGCACCTGCCTTGCCTGGCCTGGCCCCATCTGTTCACCGGCCCCGCCCCCTGCTGAACAGTCGTTCTGCCATTTGGTCGATTTGCATATTAGGCTTTTATTATATAGGACAATAAATTTCTGTTAGTTATATCTTTGTTACTCTCTAGATAACTCTTTGCTTTTTTTTTTTTTTTAACTTTTAAATTCCTGAAGAAGGAAGAAGAACTAACAATAACATGGGGGTCTCCATGTATTGCTGTGCTTTATTATTTCTGAACTCTTCTCTAAACCATCTTGCTTTGCATTGATAAACTAGTGTAGTTTTCAAATTATTGAATTTTGTTGCCAGACAGTGAGCCTACAGCTCACGCAGCTCAGGCCCAGGTGCTTAGGGGAAGGCCCTGCGGTCGCTGTCTGAGGCCTCCCCACCTTCAGAATGCTCTCTCTTCACTCTGACGGGAGGACAGCTCACAGGAACCTTGTTTGCAAAGAGCCTGGGGAGTCCGTGACCGCGAAATTGGCTATTTCTATGCAAAGTGCTTTGGCCTTTTCCGGAGGTGCTGAATTGGGACTTTCTAATTAACTTCCATTCGCAGATCAGAGCTGACACTAATTTGTAAATTGCATGTATTAATGTGAGTCAAGAAGAGTTAGTATTAAGTGTTGCCTAATTAGGTTACAAAAATAACAGGAGCGTCACCCATCCACGTGGTGTATGTCCACACACAGAGCCCTCGGCACGGAGCGCGGTCCCAGCAGGACACGGCTGAGCGCACTCCGGGGAACCACGGGGCAAACGGAAAGCCCCAACGGCTCCTGGAATAAATCGCTCTCAGGAAACCTTGGTCAGACGCCAGAGAAAGGTTCTATCGGGCCGATCGGCAGGCAGGAGGGGGACATCCGTGCCCAGAGGTGCAATATTTCCAGCTAAAGTCTTTCCTGCGCGACTCCTGTTTCTATTAACGAGATGCCCAACGACTTTTTCCCATCGAAGGCACTTTGTACATTTCAGTAGCAAGGGTGCCCAGGGACGGATCAGCCATCGTTCATTTACTGAGTGGCTGACCCCTGCTATTTGCAGGGCCGGGAGCTGGGAGGCAGGCGGTATTTATTAAGTCGCCCGCTCATTGTCAAGTGCCTCTCGCCTCTGCTGGACGGGGGGACCTTTGAACGCGGAGGTGCTCATTGGATGCTGTAATTTACGTGTCTGGACACATCCATAGCCAGCCCTGTGCTGGGAGAGGGAAATGCACGAGGAACACATTTGACAAGGAAGGGAAGGCTGAGGGACCGAGAAATAGAACGTCTGACAAGGATCCGCGTGACACTGTCACAGAGAACCGATGGGCAAACGGCGAGAGTCATTCACAGAACCAGAGGCCACAGAGGTGGGAGGTGAGAGGTGAAAACACGTTTTATCAGGCTTTGCTTTTTCCTGAACAGACCCCAATTTCTAAACTCTAAGCTCTTATCAAACTGCCCAAGTCCACCAAGTAATGCACAGTCTACACAGACGTCCGGGTTACAGCAATACTAGCTTTGCCACAGTTCGGCTTCCTTATGTCAGATTGTTAGACTCACCGAATTCTCGACAGTCAGTATCCACAAGGATCTGGGTGGCTTGAGAGCCGGTCATTGTACCAGGAACACGAAACCTACACTTCACCCTGGACTAAGAATTTTACACTTTAATTAAAATCACCCATGGGAAAACTGTCCTTAGTAAGAAAGCAGCCCGGCCAGTGTGGCTCCGTGGTTCAGCATGACATATGACCCAGGAGGTCATGGTTTGATTCCTGGTCGGGGCACATACCCGGTTGTGGGCTTGATCCCCAGTAGGGGGCGTGCAGGAGGCAGCTGATCAATGACTCTCTTATCATTGATGTTTCTCTCTCTCTCCCTTGCCCTCTCTGAAATCAATAAAAATATATCCTATGTAACAAAAGCCTTATATGCTAGCCCAGTGGTCGGCAAACTCATTAGTCATCAGAGCCAAATATCAACAGTACAACGATTGAAATTTCTTTTGAGAGCCAAATTTTTTAAACTTAAACTTCTTCTAACGCCTCTTCTTCAAAATAGACTCTCCCAGGCCGTGGTATTTTGTGGAAGAGCCACACTCAAGGGGCCAAAGAGCCGCAGTTTGCTGACCACAGTGCTAGGTGTTCAACCAACTGCTATGACATACACTGACCACCACGGGGAAGACATTCCAACCGATAGGTTAGCTTGCTGCTGGGGTCTGGCCAATGGGGCCTGGGTAAGATGGGTCAGAAACACCCTGGAGCCCCCCTGAGGTCCCTCCCTGGCCCTGATGGTGCACCAGTGGGTCCCTCCGCCTGGTCTGCACCCTCTCCCAATCCGGGACCCCTTGGGGTATGTCGTAGAGCCAGTTTCAGCCTGGAGAGCAGGATGAATCCATGCACCGGGCCTCTAGTTTATAGAAAAGGAAAGCAAGCACTGCTAATATTGGCTCATCAGCAGGAGACCTTAGGAAGATGGCAGACAGTCAACCCAGAAACCATTTCAGAGGAACAATCGGACATGGAACTGTACTCTAGTCCCAGCAGCGCCCTCTGCTGGGCCACGGCGTCCCTGGAGCCCTCGGAGGTCGGGGTGGATGACTCTGCTCCTCGCTGGCTGAGGTGCACACGAGACACGGTGTCTTCAGACATGAGAGTGCTTGTCTACTGAGGGCTGGGCTTCTGTTCAACAACTCGAGCTGTGGGGGTGAGAGCAACCGGAGCACACTGGCCAGAGCAGGGGTATGGACGGCAAATGCGGCTGCGCTTCCCAGGGCGTCTCCGTGGAGGCCATGGGTGCTTCGAGGAACTGCAAGGCTCCCACCACCGCTCACCACTGCCCCCCAGACCTGCCGTCCCGGGGAAGGAGCCTAGGAGGGAGGCGTTGGGACTCAGGAACTGCGTGGGGGTGGCATTGTAAGTCCTGCCCATCCCACCGACTACATGTACTTCTGGGTCATTTTCCTCAGGACCTCACCCCTCCTCTGCATGTCCTGGTTAATGAGGCGCTTGCCAAGGATGAGGTAATACGGGGGGGTGTCCCCTGGACACTACGTGTTATCAATTCGATCTGAGGTTGCAATGTCAAAGGCTTCTGCTTTTTCTGACGTTGAATTTGACAACCAAGAATATCTAATCTAAGAGTTACAAGGTTCATTTTTTAAAAATTAAACTATTTTGTATTTATCCATGTTTGTTTTCGTAACTTCAGTTGCCGTTGGCATACTGTGTGTTGCTGATGGTGGGTTAGCTAAGTACCTTCTCCTCACGCCATCGTCACAGGACGGCAGCGGGGGGACAGCGCGGACTGGAGCCGTGGAGAACTCCCTCCCAATGGCACTACCAGATCCTTCTCTGGCTTTTAAAAATAGAGCTGCTCAAACCTGCTCAAAATTCCATTAAACACACCCAACTCAGCCTAAACAGTGTACGCTCTTTAAAAAAACGAAAACGCTTCATCCATTTAGAATATGTTCCTGAAGATGTTAATCAAGGAATCTAGACAAGAAAAAAACTGACAAGCATGCACAGTGAAGAAGAAGACCGGGTGTATAATTTCATCTCATTACGGGTTGAACGGAGCTCCTCCCTGCAGGGCAAAAGGCAAGTCGACGCCCCAACCCCCAGGAACTCCTGCAGCTCAGAGGGGAGCTGATTTGGAGGCGGGCTTTGCAGATAGAGTCAGCGAGCGCGAGAAGCAGGGGGGCTCGAGGCTCCTACAGGAAGACGGCCCCGGGAGCAGAGGCCCAGGAGAGGCCCTGTGATGCGGGGGCAGTGAGGAATGGCGCAGCTGCAGGCCTAGGAACCCCGAGACGCCCACAAACCCGCAGGAGCTGGGCGGCGGGGGGGAGGGGGGGAGTGATGTCAGCACAGGCTCCAGGGAGAGGTGACCCTGTGGGGCCTTGACCTTTGACCCCAGCCCCCCAGTGTGTGGCGCCTTGTTACCGCATCCCTGGGAGCAAAACGCGCCTGAAACCTAAGAAGTGTATTTCCTATTTATATCGAAAGGAAGTGGTTCCGCTTCCAGTTGCTCTAGCCCAGTGGTCGGCAAACTCATTAGTCAACAGAGCCAAATATCAACAGTACAACGATTGACATTTCTTTGGAGAGCCAAATTTTTTAAACTTAAACTATATAGGTAGGTACATTGTTATTAACTTAATTAGGCTCCTCCTAAGCTGGCCTTTGCTAAAAACTCAAGGGGCCAAAGAGCTGCATGTGGCTCTCGAGCCGCAGTTAGCCGACCACTGGTCTAGACGCACGGCTACTGCGGCGGCTGCTACTGTCACAGGACAGCCACGTGAGCCGAGTGTGTACAGGTGTCCCCTCGGTCAACCCTCACAATAACCCATGGAGGAACGTGTTACCTCTCACTTCACAGGTGGGAAAACAGCGGCCGGGTTAACGTTTCTCCAGGCTGTGTAGCTAGTAAGTGGCAGCTTGTATTTAAATCTGGGATGTCAGTATAAAATATATATTCATCGTTAAATCATATAATAAAAGGCTAATATGCAAACTGTCCCCACAGCCGGGAGTTCGACTGACCGGAGTTCGACCAACCAGGAGTTCGACTGACCTCCAGGGGATGGCATGGAACATGGCGGGCGTCGGCGACACAGCGCTGGCAGTGGGAGGCAGTGGAGGCGCTGCCAGCCCTGATGAGTCCCGATGAGAGTGGGACCACGGCAGGATGGTGGAGCCTGTGAGCGGGCGGCGCCAGGCCAAGGCGGGTGTGAGGGGAGGCCCTGGCCAGCAGCCGGCAGCCGCTAGGGACCCTACCCGTGCACGGATTTCATGCACCGGGCCTCTAGTTAAATTATATGTATTTTACAAAGGTTTATAGTAAATTTGCCAGATCTAATCCTATCTAATAACAGAGTGATATGCAAATTGACCATCACTCCAACACCCAAGATGGCCACCCCCATGTGGACACAAGATGGCCACCACAAGATGGCCAGCAGGGGAGGGCAGTTGGGAGGAACCCAGGCCTGCAAGGGAGGACAGTTGGGGGGGGGGGACCAGGCCTGCAGGGGAGGACAGTTGGGGGGGACCAGGCCTGCAGGGGAGGGCAGTTGGGGGGACCAAGCTGGCAGGGGAGGGCAGTTGTGGGCAACCAGGCCTGCAGGGGAGGGCAGTTGAGGGTGACCAGGCATGCAGGGGAGGACAGTTAGGGGTGACCAGTGCTGGCAGGGGAGGGAAGTTGGGGGGGACAAGGCCAGCAGGGGAGGGCAATTGGGGCAAGCAGGCCAGCAGAGGAGGGTAGTTTGGGGTTACCAGGCCAGCAAGGGAGGGCAGTTAGGATCAATCAGGCTGGCAGGGGAGCAGTTAGGCATTGATCAGATTGGCAGGGGAGTGGTTAGGAGGTGATCAGGCTGGCAGATAGAAGCAGTTAGGGGCAATCAGGCAGGCAGGCAGGCAAGCAATTGGGAGCCAGCAATCCTGGATTATAAGATGGATGTCCGATTGGAGAGGGTGCAGGCTGGGCTGAGGGACACCCCCCATGCAAGAATTTCGTGCACTGGGCCTCTAGTTAAATGATAAGAACCAGTAGTTTCATGAGATAATCACAGCATAGTGTCAGAAAAAGTAAATTTTAAACAGGCTACTAAACTGCCTAGAAATAAGAAGCCAGAAGGCACGCACACAATCCACATGAAACACAGCAACGTTCTGCTGAAAGGCAAACTATAACTGGAATCATTGGAGAGGTATAGCCCTTCGCCATCAATTAGAAATTCCATTAATAAGTAATTACATCAGGTGCCTGAGAAGAGAACAGTTTAAGATCCTCTCGGCCGGATTCCAACCTAAAGAGCAACTGAGTCGCACCGACATGACATGTATGCAAACCTCACAGAACTCGGCTACAACCGAGGCAGGTCTTTGCTCACACAGGCACACAGCTCGACCGATGAACAAGGGGATCCCAGGACAGACCCACACGTGTTTAGGCTTTACTTTCTGGGAAAGTTGGTATTTCCATTCTTTGGAGACCTGAGGGTGTGTTTCATCAATGGTGGAAGATCTGAAACCATTCAACGGGCACATGTAAGAAAGAAAACCCTAACATTATTAGAAACATATAGAAAATCTATCATCTATAATTCTAAAGACTCTCCAACTAAACTCAGAGAGAAAACAGAATATGACAAAGCAGGAATATCAGGATGTACTTCATAAAGTATCACACTGAATTCCGAGTATACTTTCTCACACTATGGAAGAACGAAGACACCCATTGCCACCAGTCAATCTTCGACAGTAACTGTGGGTAGAGAGCTGCTACTGCTGTGCAGGAAAGATGCCTATTTACCAGCCTGTGTGTGGCTGCCTATATGGGATTGCTGTGAAGGGCTGTCCTGACAGCTATGTGGCCACTGGCTTCTGCAATAAAGACTCATTCTTATGTACCCACAGCTTCTCATGGCTTCTTCGTCTAAGACCTCCCTCCCCACGCGGCTCCAGAGCCGACTCAGGGGACGGAGCAGAGCGAGCGCAGCCTGATGGGCAGGTGACCAAGGCTTTTCCCGGAGGAGTGAGGTCTTTTCCTCCGGGAGACGCTCCCCTCCCCGCTTCCCCCTCTCCTCTCCCCCTTCTCCTCACCCCCCTCTCCCCTTCTCCCCTCTCCCCTCTCCCCTCCCTTCTCCCTCCCCCCCATCCCCTTCTCCCTCCCCCCCATCCCCTCTCTTCCCCCCTCCCCCCTCTCCCCTTCTCCCCTCCCCCCTCTCCCCTCTCCCCTCCCTTCTCCCTTCCCCCCTATCCCCTTCCCCCCTCTCCCCTCTCCCCTCTCCCCTCCCTCCCTCCCCCCCTCCCCCCTATCCCCCCTCCTCCCTATTCCCTTCTCCCCTTCTCCCCTCTCCCCTCTCCCCTCCCTTCTCCCCTCCCCCTTCCCCCCTACCCCCCCCCCTCCCCCTTCTCCCTTCTCCCTCCCCCCCATCCCCTTCTCCCCTCTCCCCTCTCCCCTCTCCCCCTCTCCCCCCCTTCTCCCCCTCCCTTCTCCCCTCCCCCCTCTCCCCTTCTTCCCTCTCCCCTCTCCCCTCTCCCCTCCCTTCTCCCTTCCCCCCTATCCCCCCTCCCCTCTCCCCCTTCTCCCCTCTCCCCTCCCCTCTCCCTTCTCCCCTCTCCCCTCCCTTCTCCCTTCTCCCCTCTCCCCTTTCGGCATCCCAGCTCCTGGGTCTGGGTGGGCCCAGGCGACTGAAGAGGATGGGACTCAGCCATCCTGCCCTCCATGCTCCACAGCCCGTGGGACCAGCAGGCTCCATGGGGCAGGGGGTGGGCGAAACACGGCCTTTCTTACTTCCTGAAGCACCTGCTTCTCCCCAGAGTTTCTGAGAAATGGTCGCTGGGGCTTATCACCTTGGCAAGCGGCTAGCAACAGGGGAAACGGGCCCCTCGCACCTTACTGCTTTGAGGAGTCGGAGATACACACCGTGGGCCTTGCCTCCCAAGAGCTGGGAGCCACGCAGCCCACGACGTGTGTGTTTGCAGTTAGATGGGCAAACACCAAGCACGTGGGCTCCAATTCCAAATGGCGACCGCACAGAGCGATGCGATGCAGGGGTGGGAAAGCGGCTTGATTCTCCATGGACCCCGTCACCCCTCTGCCCCGCAGCATCTCCTTCCTGCAGGGTAAGCTCGCCAGGCTCCAGGGAAGTGGCTCTTCAGGGAGCAATCCCCCAGGCCCCGCCTTCCTCTGCGCCCCCGCCTGGAGACTGAGCCAGCCTGTGTGCCCCGTACTCGTCACATCGAGATGACCCCCATTTTTCTGACTTTCTACTCCCCGCCACCAGTTGCAGGCGTCCCATGGACTGGAAGTCGCTGGCAGTGGAGGGAGATGGAGAGGCCGCCTAGAGCTTCTGCACAGAGTGGGGCTCCCGGGTCCCCTGAGGGCCGGGGCCCTTCCCACGGTCACGGAGACGGGAAGGGGCAGAGCCAGGCTGTACATGCTTCTTCCTGCAATCACGTGAGAGTGTGTCTCAGGTTCTAGATGGTTCTGTCTGGTTTTGTAGGGTTTTTTTTGCATTTTTATATCCCAAACTACAGTGTCTTATGTTCTTCTCAGGCCCGTAGGTGGTTACTGGGAGCAGAGGAATACGCAGGGAAAGATGAAACCACAGCCAAACGCTCCCGTCGCGCCCACGGGCCGTGTGTCTCTCACCCGTGAAGGCGGTGCAGGAATAACCAGCCCCGTGGGTGGGGGCTCGCCTCACGCGTGAAATCTCTCCCACTCTGTTGCCATCACTTCTATCGGATCCTCTGCTTTGAGTGTTTGCCTCTGGGTTCTCCCCATAAAGTTGTCATGACAAACGCTCACGGCTCACGCCATCCTCCCGCCCAAGCTGCCACCGCCTCTCCAAGGCTGCCGCCTGCGTGTGGGGCATGGACCCCTCCCCATAGGCCCCTAATCTCTTCCTTCTTCCTCAGCCCGCCCCCCCGCTTTTCTTGCAGGAAACTGCCCTGCAGTGTCCATGTTCTCTGAACGCCGGGCCACCTGAAGCGCTTTCTGGGTACAGTCTGGGGGCCCCCCGTGTTCACGACCTGGGATCTCTCCCTTTTTCTCTCTGGTCCGACGCGACCACGACCGACTCGGCGATGCTCTTTCCGGTTCCTAGAAGCAGAGCTGCATTTTCATGCTCTTTCTGGCCACTTCTTTGTGGCACAAAGTCTTTTTCTCTGATAGGTTTCCTCCTGACTTGATGGGCTTAAGACCGGGACTGGGAGGGAGGGCGAGGGAGGGGCGAGCGGAGCCCAGAGGGCTTAAGGCAGTGGCCACTCACATGACACTAGCATGGTGGGCACATCATACATGTCTGTCCAAGCCCACAGGACACACAGCACTAGGGTGGACCCAGTGGCAGCCACAGGCTCCGGTGACGATGACACGCCCATGTAGGTTCATGATTGCAACACGTGTACCACCTGGCGGGGTCAAGGGTAAGGGGGGAGGTTGTACATGTGTGGGGCTGGGCTTACACGGGAAGCACATTAATAGGTAGGGGTGTGTGTGTGTGTGTGTGTGTGTGTGTGTGTGTGTAATTGAAGACTGACAATAATACCGCCAAAACTCTGAAGCTGTAAAATGGCCCTCATGGAAGGTTACCGTAGAAGGATATCTCACAGACACATTGCTTTTTCAGGCAGAAACAGAAGACAGTGATGTTTTGAGAATCACCCAACAACATACTCATCTCCTAAGTTCTCCTGAAACCCTGCTAGCACTTTTATTTCTATGCTAGAAGCCCAGCGCACAAAATCACGTGGCCCCACCCACCTGTGCGCGTCTCGCTGTGCTCACAGCCCCGCCCACCCATGCACGCTGCTAGCCACGCCCGCCTGCTGCTCTGCCTGCCCGCTGGCTGCCAGCCTTGCTGCGATCAGAGCCTGTGGGCCACACCATGCAAGCTGAAATCACCCCAGACCCCAGACCCACCGCAAGAGGCAGAACCCCAGACCTGCTGCACCACGAGACCCATCAATGCACCTCCTGGTGACCGGTTGTTTGGTTGTTATGGCATTACAGCCATGGGATTTTTATATATATAGATTTCAAGTTCCTAGAGAGAAAGTCCTGTAGGTGTGACAGACATAGATTCCACAGCATTCCCTTCGGCCAAGCTCATCAAGATAAACTCAGGGATTGAGAACAGGACAAAAGAAAGTGTCCACGTGGCAGAGGAAAGGGACTTGGGGAACAACATGAACAGCCCCATTCCTTCCAGAGATGAGAAGTCATGGATCCGTGTCCTTTGAGGAAGATGGAGCCTGGCCTGAGCGTGAAGAGCTGGTGCTGTGGACTTGGCCAAGAGGAGACACTTATCACCGTCAGCCCTTATCTCCTCTCGCCCACCGAGAGGCCCCATGCCGCCGGCTTAACCTGGAGCATGGCTATGGGCTAAGGACACAGTGGGGGATTATCTCCTCCCATGGGATTCAGCTCTTGTGGGAACAGCGTTCTGTCCCACGGGAATGAGGGTGTGTGCAGAAATGAGGCTTCCATGTTTCAGAATTGCTTTCTTATCTGAACACATACAAGCAAAAATACAATGTGCATTTGAAATGCTAATGTGGCCTTTAAAATCCGTACTAATTAGAGTGAATGAGAGCAAACTTCTGTCAGATCTACCTGCCATTAACACTCACGGCCATTGCAGTTAAGCCAGCCGATGCAGGAAACCTCAGACCACAGGGGCTCCCCTCCGGGCCGAAGGCCGTGAACGCTGCATCACGTAAGGGATGTGTTTACCTGCGGCCGTCATACCCAGGTGTCAGCGATCGCAGTGTGCAGGTGACATGCACTGCAGCATTCTCTCCACACGACGGTTCTTCTCAGATCATCTAAGCAGGGGGGCGGGGATGGAGGGAAATAAACATTCAGGCTGCACAGTCATCATTCTTCCATTGATTTATGTTCAGGTTGCAGGCTAGGAATTGTTCTGAATCCCCATCATCCTATATAATAAAAAGCCAGAGACCATAAGCATAACGACTGGAATGACTGCTCCACCAGTCGCCATGAGGTGCATTGACCACCTCTCGGTCCCTCCCTGCCCCCCACCCCCCGGCCCACAGGCTTCGATCGCAGTATGGCAAACAGGGAACCATGGCGAACCGAGGTGAGTGGTGGCGGGGCAGGACTGGTGAGCAGACGGAATGGCTGGCCTGTTGGTCCCTCCCCCGAGCCTGCAGGCTCTGGGGAAGCAAAGCAGAGCCATGCTGCTATCAGAGAACCACAGTGAACTGGGGCGGGGGGGGGGGGGGGCGGGGGGGTGACAGAATGGGACTGGGGACTGGCAAGCGGGCGGAAGATGACCCTGATTGCAGGCTAGGCCTGGGGACCCTACCCGTGCACGATTCCGTGCTCTGGGCCTCTTGTCTACTATAAGAACCCAGAACCAAACGCCACAGGAGATACGTCCTATCCATTGTGTTCATCATTCACTGATAAGTCACCAATTTCCTCCCTGACAGGAGGAGCAATCACGTGTGGTGGGGCACGGACAGAAGAGGGTGGGCCGGCAGCTGCCCACAGTCCCGGCGGGTGGGAAACTGTCTCCCCCGGACCCTTCAGAGCCTGATTGGACCCACCCTGTGACTCGGATGCGATCAAACCCCATTCACAACCTCCTCAGAGACACCAGTGACGGACTTGATTTCTGCAGGCGAGCTCACGTCTCCAGGGATATTCCGACTCGGGGTGTCATCACACATGATTAAACCTTCAAAACGGAAACGTCGGCAGGTCTGACGCTCCCTCTGGCTGGGCCGGGAAATGGTTCCCACCGGAGCGTCCTTGGAGGGAGAGTGGACGGGATACAAGGCCTCCAGGCCATCAGAACTGTAGACCCGGATTCAGAGTAAGTAAGCGAAGAGGTAACCAGGGAAAATGGGGGGAAAGGGGAGATGGTGCAGGAGTGATTGGTAATTTAATGGCAATCTTTTTCACGCAGATGAGGCTGATCGGCTGCCTCCTGCACACCTCCCACCCCCTGGGGACCGAGCCTGCCACCTGGGCATGTGCCCTGACCATGATCTCCCAGTTCGTAGGTCGATGCTCAACCACTGAGCAACACTGGCCCGGCAGCTAATGACAATTTTTCAGACAAAAAACTCCTCAGAATTCAGGGCGCCGGCAGTCAGGGGTCCTGGGGTTCCTCCCCGGCTGTCGGATCTTGCACAGGCTCCGGGCTGTGGCTTCGGCTCCAGGTCTGCCTGGTGAGCTGCCACCGCCTGGGGTCAGCGAGGTGCAGGGAAACAACAGGCAAAAGGCAGCGGGGCGTGAGGGCGGTGAAGGGGCTGGTGAGTGTCATGGCATTGCTGTCCTCGTCGCTGGAGGTGGGGCAGCAGGTCCTCGGCCTCCTAGGACTCACCAGGGGAGCTGCGAAGGCGGCCCCATCCTGCACCCAACGGGCTCAGCGTCCGAGAAATCCTCCCAAGAGGGGAGACCAAAGTCCCGTAGAGGCCTAAACAGTCAGACACAACAGGCCACGGGGGCCCTCGGATGGGAAAGGGGGACAGAGAACACCACTAGCCTGCAGGTACTTCACGCACAGGAACTGGGAGCCACGTAAGCTCCCCCACACGGACCAAGGCAGCTCCTGCAGCACACACACGTGCAGCACGCTTCTCACATGGCTCTGCAGCACACACACATGCAGCAGGCTTCTCACACAGCTCCTGCAGCACACACACACGCAGCAGGCTTCTCACACGACTCCTGTAGTGCACACACATGCAGTAGGCTTGTCACACGGCTCCTGTAGTGCACACACATGCAGTAGGCTTCTCACATGGCTCTGCAGTGGACACACATGCAGCAGGCTTCTCACACGGCTCTGCAGTGGACACACATGCAGCAGGCTTCTCACACGGCTCTGCAGTGGACACACATGCAGCAGGCTTCTCACACGGCTCTGCAGTGCACACACATGCAGCAGGCTTCTCACACGGCTCTGCAGTGGACACACGTGCAGCAGGCTTCTCACATGGCTCTGCAGTGCACACACATGCAGCAGGCTTCTCACACGGCTCTGCAATGCACACACATGCAGTAGGCTTCTCACACGGCTCCTGTAGTGCACACACATGCAGTAGGCTTGTCACACGGCTCCTGTGGTGCACACACATGCAGCAGGCTTCTCACACGGCTCTGCAGTGCACATACATGCAGCAGGCTTCTCACACGGCTCTGCAGTGCACACACATGCAGCAGGCTTCTCACACGGGTCCACAGCCTGATTCAAGGACAGCTGAGCAGCGCTGCCCACACTGCCCCGTGGAGAGCCGCACACCTTCCCGACGTTGCTGTTTCCTCTCTGCCCAGGCCCCTCTCTGCTCCAGCTCCATCTGCACAGAGCCAGGCCTGCTGAGTGCGCAGAATTGCTGTGGCTGGACCCCCCCACCAATCCACCTCCACCACCAACCCCACTCAGCAAGGAAAGTGGCTGCCCAGGCAGGGAGCTCGCCCAAGAAGGACGGGGAGGCGGAGGTGGCTAGGAACCCCAGGTCCTTGCTCACTAAAATCAGACTCTGCTCCCTCCTGTCAGGTTGCCGTAAAGAGCTTACAGTTGGCAATTCAGATTCAGGGGAGGGGGGACACTGACCAGCCCCCTCCCCCGCCTGCCTGCCTGCGTGGTGGCTGCCTCCTCAGGCGCTGGCAGGTGCTCACTCCTCTCCCTCCCATCGGAGATGGGGTGTAGGGTGGAGCTCCCTGCTGGGCAGGAGAGTGGATGCTGGGCAGTGGGGCGGGGGTGGGGGGGGCGGCGGGCGCGTGCAGGAGAGCTACTGAGAAATCACAGACTGAGACATCGCGGTCTACCGTCACAACTGGTAACTGAGCGGTAACACCGAGACCCGAGTCAGCGGCAGGCGGGCAGGCAGGGGAGAAGCCTGTGGTGCCCAAGAGGGGCTGTGCCTTGATGTTCGGACCCCACACTGGAAACAACAGTGGGGCTCACCACGATCCACGCCCACGCTTCAGAGAAGAGGCGGCGAGGCTGGGGCAGGGTCCCAATGCCTGGTTACATAACTGTGCAGAGGCCTGAGCAGCATCCTGAGAGGCCTACGGAGTCACTGTGTGCTAGAGCCGGGCGGGTCCGCGCCCACTAACCCACAGGTCCCTCTGGGGCTGTGATCGAACCTCAGCAGGTGTCGCGTGAGGACATCCAGTAACCAAAGTGACCAGGCATACCTGGGTCTCTCTGTGCACCTGCCCGTGAGCGAGGATGGCGCCATCATTCCCGTGATTTCTTGCTGCCAGCACCGATTCTGCGTGACTTCCGGCACCGATTCTGCGTGACTTCCGGCACCGATTCTGGGTGACTCAGCGTTCATTCGTGCACCGATGCCACTTCAGTTCACGGCATATTCCCATTTCTGGCTCACACGCCTGTTCCCCGTGCGTCCCTTCGCAGACCCCATTCCTCGCTCAGTGGTTGAATCTGTATCTCTGGGCTGCAAGCTTGCGTCTCCCAGACCCAACCACGTGGAGTCATTTTCCCGTGGCCTGAGAGCCTCGTGCTCCAGCTTCCTGCAGGGAAACCACACTGCACAGCCCTGAGAGGACCCTCCTGGGCAAAACGGAATGGAAGACCCATGAGTGCTAAACATTCTGACCCAGAGTTATGTCCACGGAGCAAGAACGTGGGTCCCCGGCGCCCGTGCTCGTGCGCAGCGTCAGGCCTCGGCCCCCCTGGGGTGGGCTGGAGCCATGAGCTCTGGGAACGACTAGACTCTCCATCCCTGGTTCATCATGAACGTCTCCTCACGCCTTCTTCCCCTTCCTCTTTCATTAAAGTTCCATCTCCCAAACTCTTCATCACTTCTCTTTACAGATCTATTTTTAAAATCTCAATCCCTCCCGGCCGGCGTGGCTCAGTGGTTGAGCATTGACCCATGAACCAGGAGGCCATGGTTGGACTCCTGGTCAGGGCATGTGCCTGGGTTGTGGGCTCGATCCCCAGGAGGGGGCGTGCAGGAGGCAGCGAGTGGATTATTCTCTCTTATCATTGATGTTTGTATCTCTCTCTCCCTCTCCCTTCCTCTTTGAAATCAATGAAAATATATATTTAAAATCCTACCTAATAAGAGAGTAATATGCAAATTGACCATCACCCCAACACACAAGATGGCCACCCCCATGTGGTCAAAGATGGCTGCCCCCATGTGGACACAAGATGGCCACCACAAGATGGCTGGCAGGGGAGGGCAGTTGTGGGCGATCAGGCCAGCAGGAGAGGGCAGTTAGGGGTGACCAGGCCGGCAGAGGAGGGTAGTTGGGAGGGACCCAGGCCTGCAGGGGAGGGCAGTTGGGGAGAACCAGGCCAGCAAGGGAGAGCAGTTAGGGGTGACCAGGCCGGTAGGGGAGGGAAGTTAGGGGCAACCAGGCTGGCAAGGGAGCACAGTTAGGGGTGACTGGGCCAGCAGGGGAGGGCAGATTTGGGGGGGACCCAGGTCTGCAGGGAAAGACAGTTAGGGGTGACCCAGCCTGCGGGGGAGGGCAGTTAGGGGTGACCAGGCCAGCAGGGGAGCAGTTAGGCATTGATCAGCCTGGAAGGGGAGTGGTTAGGGGGTGACGAGGCTGGCAGGCAGAAGCGGTTAGAGGCAATCAGGCAGGCAGGCAGGCAGGTGAGTGGTTGGGAGCCAGCAGTCCTGTATTGTGAGAGGGATGTCCGACTGCCTGTTTAGGCCCGATGCCACCAGGATCGCGCCTAAACGGGCAGTTGGACATCCCTCAAGGGGTCCCAGATTGGAGAGGGTGCAGGCTTGGCTGAGGGACACACACACACCCCCTGCACGAATTTCATGCACCAGGCCTCTAGTATAACAATAAATAAATAAATAAAAACAAATCCCAACCCCTTGTTCTTCTCTCAGGAAATACCACAAAATTTAAGTAGCTTTCAGGAAACGGTTCGATGTGGGTATTGTGGGAGGTGAGGCCACGGGCCGCCCAGTGGCGGGCAGGTGCCCTTGAACGTGGCCTGTGGAGGTTGCCCCAGACCCCGCTCCGGGGAGTAGCCAGCGTGGGAAATGCAGGCCTCCCGTCTCTGCTGCTGCATATAAAGAGGACACTGCCCTGACAGGAGCGCTCAGAACTCCAACAGAAACAAAGGGAAATGTACTGCATCCTCAAAGCTTGCGACTCAGCGGAATTTTCCGTGAACGCTCACACGCGTCTGTGCATTTTGGGTTTACTCCAAGTAGACTGCACACCTAATGATCGCTTAAACCTCCTCGTGGGCTGTGCTCAGAGAGAGAGAGAGAATAACGAAGACGGTGATTAAAGAGGGGCAGAAAGAGCGGGGGACAGCGAAGGCAGAGGCCTGACAGAATTTCATCTTCTAGTAAAAAAAAAAAAAATCCTTAGGCCTGGCCGACGTAGCTCAGTGGCTGAGCATCGACCTATGAACCAGGAGACCCTGGTCCGATTCCTGGTCAGGACACATGCCTGGGTTGCGGGCTCGATCCCCAGTGTGGGGCATGCAGGAGGCAGCCGGTCCATGATTCTCTCTCATCATGGATGTTTCTCTCTCTCCCTCTCCCTTCCTCCCTGAAATCAATAAATACATATTCCTTAAAGAGGTTTTAAACCACAAACCTATGTCCTATGGAGACTCCCACCCAGACACAGAGCGGGCACTCGGGTCTCCTAACGGTTGTGTTCAAGGAAGACCCAGGAGATTTGGCAAAAGGACATTCTCATCGTCATCCCCATGCCCTTTATTTATTGTATTTATTTATCTTGTAATCCTCACCGGAGGATATTCTTCCATTGATGTTTAGGGAGAGTGGAAGAGAGAGGGAGAGACAGAGAGAAACATCAATGTGAGAGAAACACATTGATGGGTTGCCTCCCACATGAGCCCCAACCAGGGCCCAGGCCGGGGAGGAGCCTGCAACCGAGGTATGTGCCCTTGACTGGAATTGAACCCGGGACCCTTCCATCTGCAGCCTAATGCTCTATCCACTGAGCCACAACGGCCTCCCATGCCCTTTAAAATTCCAGTGTCAGGAGGCCTGAGACTCCCACTTCTTATTGGCACAGGAGCCTGCCAGGGGGATAATCCTGCAGCCATTTCTCCCCTGAAAAGTGTCCAGGCGGGTCCTGTGGGGGCCTCTCCTTCCCCCTAAGGTGCCCCCGTCACTCAGGCATTAGTGACGCCTCCCAAGCTGCACAGCTTACACCGTGACCTATGCCGGGGCCGGGGACCGTGACCAGCACCATGGCGCCGGGTGGAGGGTGAGTTTCTCTTGGAAAAGGAGCCCGAGGCTGTTCCGTCCTCTCCCTGCGCAAAGGCGAACGGGCAGCTCCCGTCCTGGCAGCCTCGCCCAGCGTCGATGGCAATCCCTGCTCAGGGGATCCTGTTCGTCCCCTGTTCCCACTTCAAAGGCAGAGATGGAGCTCCTGCGGATAAACCGATTCTCACAGGAATAAGCTGGGATTAGCCAGACCTCCCTCCGCTCCCGGCCTGGCCGAGCTGGGAGGCACAGGAATGTGTTCACTTCAGGGGCCAGCACCAAAGGGGGGCAGAGGTCAGGCCGAAATCAGGCTGAGGTCAGGTCGAGGATGCGGATGAGATTCTACTGAACTTAATGTATAAAAACCAAGACGAAGGCTGATGGGCCAGAGGAAGGTGGTGCTGGAGACTGGGCTGTGACTGAGGGCGTGCTCAGCGAGACCAGGAGGTTATGAGAGATGGGCTCGTAGGGCCGCTTCCGAGTGCATTTCCAGGAAGAGAAGTAAAGAAATGTCCCTCCTCCCACACTGCAGGCCCCTCCCACACTGCAGGCTCCTCCCACACTGCAGGCTCCTCCCACACTGCAGGCCCCTCCCACACTGCAGGCTCCTCCCACACTGCAGGCCCCTCCCACACTGCAGGCTCCTCCCACACTGCAGGCTCCTCCCACACACGTAGGCTCCTCCCACACTGCAGGCCCCTCCCACACTGCAGGCCCCTCCCACACTGCAGGCTCCTCCCACACTGCAGGCCCCTCCCACACTGCAGGCTCTCCCTTGCCCTCAGAACATCACAGGGCTCCCGCACTCCACTCCCCCACCTGCATGGCCGCCTCATCACCCACACCCCCACCCAGGGGACAGTGCTTACACCTGACACACTGCGCTGGCCAGTCACCGTCCCAAGGAGCCACAGGGGGCAGTGGGGTCCCTCTGAGCATACGTCCTGGGGCCTGGGGTCTGCTGGGAGGAAGCCGAGTCCCTGGGCTGGCCCAGCTGGATCCTCTGGATCCGGCCACCATGCCGACGAGACTTTCTGGAGCGAGTGCCGCATATGTCACACTAGATGCCACGCCAGGAAGGAGCGTCCATCCCCTACCACAGCGACCTGCGATGAGAAACAGCTGCGGGACCCGCTGAACCTGCCTGCGAGCCGGGAGGGCCTGCGCCGGGCCTTAAAGCAGCTGTGGCTGTGGCTGTGGCTGCAGCTGTGGCTGTGGCTGTGGCTGTGGCTGTGGTTGTGGCTGTGGCTGCGGCTGTGGCTGTGGCTGTGGCTGCAGCTGTGGCTGTGATAACAGCACCTCGCGTTCTGCCCCAGCCATCGCCCTCTGTGAGCACTCCGTGTGCGTCCCTCATGTCCACCACAGAGCACATCGGGGGGCATTCGGCCTCATCAGCCAAACACACCCGATGGCAGCCAATAGCCACGTGCCAGGTCCCCAGAAAGCACTCTCTCAGGGGCTCAGTGCACGGAATCAGGACCCTTCACTGCATGACCCCCACCCCCCCAACCCCCAACACCAGCAGTTACTACCGCCAACGCCCTGCGAACAGTTCTCAGGTCAGGCGGCGATCAAGGACAGACGCTGGTCCCAGGCTCAGCCAGCCTCACTCTCTTAGGAATAAACGTCAGAACGGCGGCCGCACCCTTCGGGGCAGGGAGCTGAACGAGGGGTTGGCACCAACAGATTGGGGCCTCGGTGATGGGCCGGTCAAACAGGGCCCGGACCAAACACATCCCCTGGTCAGCAGCTCTCCAGCGACCCCAGAGGGTTCAAAGTGGGGCTTAGTGGGAGGTGTGCACGCAGCCTGGTTTCCTTGCGTGATTTCACAGGTTGACCTCCCAGCGCGGCAGCCACTGCGTGCCGCCAAAGCCACCGGAGATCGTTCACCCAGCACACGCCGGGTCCCTCCCCCGCGTGGCTTTGTTTCTGCGCTTCCCAAGCCCAATATTTCCGTCTGGTTTCTCAAAACAAGCAGCTGTGTGTCTGCTCCTTCTGGGCCCTTCTGTCCAGAATCAATCGGGGGAGACGTATTGATCAGGTGTCTCCGGGGCGGGATGCGGGGTGTGGAGTGACTGTCTCAGCATCCGCCGTCCCCACATACCTTCCCATCACGCAAGCTCCCTACCGAGGGGCAGAGAAGGCATCGCGCACGCACATACAGAGCTTCCACATACGGAGCTACAGGGCACAGGAATGCTACACGGACCGTGGCCCAGGAAACGGACTTCGGGGGTCAGCTTGCGGGATGGAGGGATGAAGTGCTGCCAGGTCAGCGGACAGGGAAGGCGTGCGACGGCCGACTTAGTGCACAAGCACCATCCCCAGCGCGGCCCCAGGGCCTTCACCGCATCAGCAGCGACGGGAGCTCCAGACACCGTTATCCTGACCGCAGACACCGCGTTAGTGAGGGCACCTCCACACCACACACAGGCGGGGACAACTCCGACCGTGGGCAGGAGGCCAGGCCGCCATTATCACATCATCACATTATCACACACCAGCAGGTGGAGGGCGTTACCACAGGATGGGGGCGGGGGACTGGGAATGGATAACCCGGAGTCCAGGAGCAGATGGGGGGGATGGATAAACTGAGTCCAGGTGAGATGGGGGGCACACCTGCCTGAGCTCTTTCCAGGTTTCCTCCACGTTGTGAGCCATCCCAACCAAAGTCCTTGGGAAGCAATGTTCACTGTCTTCTACTCCAGATTAAATTCATCTACTGGCCGCACAGCCCGCTCTTGCCCAGCCTCGTCCCCATGTCACACGCCTGTGTGCGTTTAGACATCCCGGGGCCGGAGGCTGCCCTGCCCCTCCCCTGGGCCAGGGCTCAGCGGTACTTTGTTAGAGAAGAGTGGTCAAGGGTTGTAAATATTCTGTGGTTTTGTTTTAAAGAAATTGATCAAATATATATATATATATATATATATATACATATATATATATATATATATATATAATTTTAGAGAGAGAGACGGGAGAGAGACACAGAGAAAAACATAAATATGAGAGCCACATCGATTGGTTGCCTCCTGCATGTGCCCCAACCAGGACCGGAGATCAAGCCTGCAACTGAGGCATGTGCTTTTGACCACAATCGAACCCAAGGCCCTTCAGTCCCTGGACTGAAGCTCTACCCACTGAGCCACACTGGCTAGGGCTCAATGTTCCGTTTTAAAGATACTTTCACTAAGAACTTCTGTCATTTTTCTATTTTATTTCCAACTCTGCAGATTTTTAAATTGCATTTCCAAATTTACTCAGCACAGTCGATTAAAAGCTTTAAAAGAAAGCAAGAGGCACATAGACATTGTGAGGGAAGTAAATCCGTTCTCAGGAGAGGCACGTGCCGCCTGGACGTCCGCCCTCAGGGTCTGAAGCGAACCCCTCGCCTCAGCTCTAGCAGAGGCTCATGGAATTCACGGCAGAAACAAACCTTGTCTCCAAGCACCCTGACGGCTCAGAGTGGACGTCGGGGAGCCGCCTTGCATGGCACAAAAAGTGCCAACTGCTAGAGAGCTCGTCTGACCTCGACGGGGGTGACGACGGGTGATCACTCTCCTTGTCCACCACCCCCGTGCACAGAGGAACAGTGAGGGTGTGCCCGCGTGCACAGAGGGACAGCCAGGGGTGTGCCCGCATGCACAGAGGGACAGGGAGGGGTGTGCCCGTGTGCACAGAGGGACAGCCAGGGGTGTGCCCGTGTGCACAGAGGGACAGCCAGGGGTGTGCCCATGTGCACAGAGGGACAGCGTGGGGTGTGCCCATGTGCACAGAGGGACAGCCAGGGGTGTGCCCATGTGCACAGAGGGACAGCAGGGGTGTGCCCGTGTGCACAGAGGGACAGCAGGGGTGTGCCCGTGTGCACAGAGTGACAGCCAGGGGTGTGCCCGTGTGCACAGAGGGACAGCCAGGGATGTGCCCGTGTGCACAGAGGGACAGCCAGGGGTGTGCCCGTGTGCACAGAGGGACAGCCAGGGGTGTGCCCATGTGCACAGAGGGACAGCGTGGGGTGTGCCCATGTGCACAGAGGGACAGCCGGGGTGTGCCCGTGTGCACAGAGGGACAGCCAGGGGTGTGCCCGTGTGCACAGAGGGACAGCCAGGGGTGTGCCCGTGTGCACAGAGGGACAGCCAGGGGTGTGCCCGCGTGCACAGAGGGACAGCCGGGGTGTGCCCATGTGCACAGAGGGACAGCCGGGGTGTGCCCGTGTGCACAGAGGGACAGCCAGGGGTGTGCCCGTGTGCACAGAGGGACAGCCAGGGGTGTGCCCGCGTGCACAGAGGGACAGCCGGGGTGTGCCCGTGTGTACAGAGGGACAGCCAGGGGTGTGCCCATGTGCACAGAGGGACAGCAGGGGTGTGCCCATGTGCACAGAGGGACAGCAGGGGTGTGTCCGTGTGCACAGAGGGACAGCCAGGGGTGTGCCCGTGTGCACAGAGGGACAGCCAGGGGTGTGCCCATGTGCACAGAGGGACAGCAGGGGTGTGTCCGTGTGCACAGAGGGACAGCAGGGGTGTGTCCGTGTGCACAGAGGGACAGCCAGGGGTGTGCCTGTGTGCACAGAGGGACAGCCAGGGGTGTGTCCGCGTGCACAGAGGGACGGGTGTACTTGCTGAAGCTGATGACTCTCCTGCTTGCTCACCGCCCCCTTTAATTCACTCTTTCCTGAATATGATTGGTATTCTCTTGGCTCCGTCCCTGCCTCTCCTTCTCTCCTTTCAGGCTTTAAGATTCTTTTGCTGCTGCCCCTCCCGTCTCCCCCGCAGTCCCTGCCAGGCCGCGGAAGGCAGTGTTCCTGGGAGGAAAGGAGCTTGTGAACTTCGGGGTGTTGTGCTGTGTGTGCGCGACCCACAGTGACCATCCTCCCGACAGACGGGGAGTGGGATGAAGAGATTCTCCAGAAACAGCCGCAGGCACTGCATCTGCTATGTCTTTTTAAAAAGTATTCCTATTGATGTCAGAGAGGAAGGGAGAGGGAGAGAGAAACATCAATGATGAGAGAACCCTGGATCGGCTGCCTCCTGCACGCCCCACTGGGGATGGAGCCTGCCACCCGGGCATGTGCCCTGCCCGGGAACCGAACCCTGACCTCCTGGTTGGTGGCCACCAGGGATCTGCACCCGTGCCCACAGCAGGCCCCACACGCAGCTCGGCTCCCTCGCCTGCCCCACCCTCTCTGAGTGGCTCCGACCGTGGGGAGAGGGTAGCTCTGCGGGTTCTCAGAAGAGGAGAGTGTGAGCGCCTCACGCAGCCTGCGGTCTCGGAGCCGAGAGCGCCTGTGACGCGCCAGGAATTCTGATGAGGGGGCTGCTTTCTGCTCTGTCTGTGTTTGATGTCCCTTTGGATGTCAGGCACCGTGGTTTTCCTGCCCCCCCCCACCCCCCCGCTGGGAGGAGGAAGGGGCCCTGGGTGTGTGCAGGGATGTTCCCAGCAGCGAAGTTGGGGTGGGGGGGCAGGGGGGAGAAGGGGGGCTGAAGCCTCGGGACAGGAGCCCTCACTGGTCCCTCTGGAGAAATAGAGGGTGTTGATTCAGTCGCTGCCTACAGAGCACCCTCTGCAGTTTGCACACCGCCTGGTTCCTCCCATTTCTCTGAGAACAGGAAGCAGGGGCTCTGGAAACACAGCTCCCGGACCCCACCGTGGGTTCTCGGTCAGCGGGTCTGAGGGACCTCCAGATGTGGCTCAGCCACTCCGTGTCCTACTCAGCATCAGAACCTCTGGAGAAGCCACGAAGCAAATGCCCACCCACAACGCAGACACCCGGGGCCTGGGGATCAGACACCTGAGGCCTGGGGATCACTCACCCAGGGCCTGGGGATCAGACACCTGGGGCCTGGGGATCAGACACCCGGGGATCAGACACCTGGGGCCTGGGGGTCAGACACCCGGGGATCAGACACCTGGGGCCTGGGGGTCAGACACCTGAGGCCTGGGGATCAGACACCTGAGGCGTGGGGATCACTCACCCAGGGCCTGTAGGATCAGACACCCGGGGCCTGGGGATCAGACACCAGGGGCCTGCAGGATCAGACACCCGGGGCCTGGGGATCAGACACCCGGGGTCTGGGGATCAGACACCCGGGGCCTGGGGATCAGACACCCGGGGTCTGGGGATCAGACACCCGGGGCCTGGGGATCAGACACCAGGGGCCTGCAGGATCAGACACCCAGGGCCTGGGGATCAGACACCCGGGGCCTGGGGATCAGACACCCGGGGCCTGGGGATCAGACACCCGGGGCCTGGGGATCAGACACCTGGGGCCTGGGGATCAGACACCCGGGGCCTGGGGCTCAGACACCCGGGGCCTGGGGATCAGGCACCCGGGGCCGGAAACTGCCTGCCCCTCGCCTGGGGATGCCCACTGCTGACACCCAGCTCCAAAGGCCGCACCCTGGCCCTCTTTAGGCCACACCCAGGGTGCTCTGCTGAGAAGCAGGAGTGATATCAGCAATGGGACCAGCTGGGCTCTGTCTGCCTTGACCGCGCACACAGAACCCAGGGCCGCCACGGGGAAGCCTCCTGCACCGCCATGAGGCATTTCCCCCAAACATGGGGTGCTAGGGAGGGGGTACCCCTACACCCAGAAGCAAGTCCTGATTCTCGGTAATTGTTTTTCAGAAGCTGAGATGGTGACAGAGGGAGTCCCGGCCAAGGGCCCCTTCCCCAGTGCGCACCTGCCCTCCCCGTGGCCGGCCGCTGACACCCAGGGGGGAGCACTCCTGTCCCACAGCACGGGCGCCAGCAGCGCACAGCGCCCCACTCCCCATGGAGGGGGACCCCCCCACCTCCGTGACATCACACAGCTCTGACCTGAACGCTGGCCCTTCCGAAACAAAGCTCAGCTTGTGTTACCATTTTATGTTATTAGAGCACAAGAGGCTGGTGCACGAATTCGGACATGGGTGGGGTCCCTCAGCCTGACTGGCATTCGGGGCAATCAGGGCCGTCTCACTCAGTTGCAATCGGGCCTATCAGGGCCAGCTGGCCTGGGGTAAGGACCGCGGGATGTTGGCTCTGGGAGCGCACTGACCACCAGGGGGCAGCTCCTGCATTGACCATCTGCACCCTGGTGGTCAGTGCACGTCATAGCAACCGGTTGACTGGTCATCCAGTCAACCAGTCATAACGGTCGCTTAGGCTTTTATATATATAGATGTGCAGCAGGCCTGTGTGTGAATGCGTCCAATATGACAGCTGTGAGGAGGGTTATCGTGCAGAGGCCTCCATGGTCAGGAGAGCAGCTCATGGGCACAGAACGCCGCCCGGCGGAAACTCGGCCACATGGCCTCCGTAAGGACACACAGGTGCGCCGTGGCGGCAGCTCACCGGGCCGCGCACACGTCAGTGAGGGCTTTGCTGTGACTCCGCGTCCCAGCAGCCTCTCTTCGTGCAGACACTTGTCTGGGCTGTTGGATGCGAGGCAGGAGAATCCAGGCCTGGACGGAGGAAGAGCCTCCCTGCAGCGGGTCCGACAGTCCCTCTCGTAAGGGCTGACATGGAGGCGACCTTCCACGCGGGGAGCAGCCAGCAAAAGCTAGAATCAGCCCGTGCACAGACGCAAGCTCACACACTCTCCCGCCAGACACAGCTGAGAGCTGCTGTTCCAGCCCCACCCGAGGTCTCCCTGAACCCTCTGCTGTGCGCCCACACCCAGCCCACGCCCCTCACTCCCATGCCACCACGACCCGGCGTTCACCTGGCAAAGAGGTACGACCCCTGCTGTCTTCCCTACACAGGCCCTTCCTGTCTGATTCCGACTCAGCTTTCAAAACCTCCCTGCGGGCCTTCACTCCTCCCCACAGGCTGCCAGCCATGGTCTGCTCCAACCTGTTCCCTGCAGTGTGAAACCCCAGCACCCTGCTCCCTCTCCTACTCGTACACCCGAGACCCTTTCCCTCTGACCCTCGTACCTGGAGGCAGGGTGCAATGCAGACATGTCACCTGGCTCCATCACGTGTCCGCCACCCCCTCTCTCCACGCACCTGGCACAGTGGACACCTGGCTCCCCTCACGCCCCACAGGCCATGTTATGAGGACAAGGACCCAGGCCGGCAGGAGGCACAGCCATCCTCAGAGTTTGCCACAGTTCTTTACCTTCGCCAGGACCCCGTTTCTCATCCTTGCCTCTTGCCCTGATCAAACCGCACCTGCGTGGGCTCACACCTTCAACCTCTGACCTTGCTCCAGCTCCACAGCTTCGGCTCCTGGCTCACTGCGCTCTTCAATTCCAGGCCCCACGTTAACGCTCTTCCCCTTAAGCACCATGTGGGTGAGAGGCACAAGGGCCACCTGGCTGGAGGGATGCTCCCTGAGGAAAAGCAGGTGCATGGACAGCCACGGCCAGGACGCGGTGTCACACAAGGAGGTGGGACATTGTAATAAACAGCTCTTCTGCTGCCTCTGTGATTCTGTGTCACTACAAAGCTCCAGCTGACACAATTAAATAAGCGACTTTATGAGAGAGAGAGAGAGAGAGAGAAAGAGAGAGAGAGAGAGAAAGTAGAGAGAGAGAGAGAGAGGTGGGTGGTTTTGGGTCAGCAATGGCATCATCCTCCGAGAAGTGGAGCGGGGAGAGTCTACCTTCTCCGCCGGCCTCCCGTCCTCCGAGCATCTCCAGGGGTCTGTGCTCAGAGGCTCCGAGCGCCACCTGCCACCTTTGATCAGCGTCAGCATCCTCGGTGCCGCCGACGCTGCTCGGCTGTGCAGGCCCCCGGGCTCCCCAGGGCAGCTCTGCATCCTCCTCAAGTTCACATCCAGGTACAACCCGGGCGAGGGGTGAGTACCTCCTTGTCAACTCGGAAAACTGGGAAACAGGAGAGTCTGTCGCTGTCACACAGAACCCCCGTTCTCTGGTCCTGGCCCCCCTGGGCCTCACACGTCCGTCACTTAGGAGCATCACAGAGGGCTGTTTGGGGTTTGCCTTTAGTTCTCTGTTACTGGTTCTGAATCAGCCCTTCTTACTGAGCGAGGAGAACTCCTGCTCTGTGGGCCCAAAAGGCCGTCTCCTTCCGCCGGCCGCCCCACCGGCCCTTTGTCAGCTGTGCTGACCTCGATCGGCGGGTGGAGAGGTGGCCGAGACAGATCGAAGCGGCATTCTGGTTCTCATTCAATAGCCCAGTGTGGAGCGTCCATTTGCTGATGAATTGGTTGATCTGATCGAGCAGTGATCTGTCTGGCTTGTACCCCTGAGGTAGCCACAAGTATTAAGCAGGACTGAGTGGATGTTAACCTCAGTGATGTAATCAGACCCGGACCCTGGCCCAGGGGAGCTCCAACTGCAGGGGCTCCGCCTTGTGCTGGAACACGTTTGTGTAGAAAGAGGATGCTGGCTAGGCTGGCCCCAGCGTGTGCGTTTCCATGGCGGTGCGCAAGTGGCATAAGAGAGGTTTACTAAGACCGCCCTGGACGCCTGCAGTTCCGTGTGTCCATGGTGGGTGCTCTGGAGGGAAGAAGTAAGAGAACACGGAGGCTGTCCTGACTCCATTGTGTGCTCTTGCCTCCTCTGTCAAGTATTGACTGAGCGTAATGGCTCGGGGCAGTTTCTGGGGTCTCTGTTCTGTTCCGTATGCCTGTCCTTGAGCCAGTGCCAGGCTGTTTTGAGTACAGTGGCTTTGTAATTTTCCTTGACATCTAACTGAAAAGCTTCTGTACAGCAAGAGAAACCAGCATCAAAATGAAAGGGGAGCCCCCTATATGGGAAAACGTATTTGCAAATGACACATCGGATGAGGGGTTATTTCGCAAAATATATAAAGAACTCCTACAACTCAACAAAAAGGAAGACACTCCAATTTAAAAAAATGAGCAGAGGACCTAAATAGACACTTCTCCAAAGAGGACCTACAAATGGCCAGGAGACACGTGAAAACATGCTCACCGTCACTGACCATCCCAGAGATGCAAATTAAAACGACAATGCGGTACCATCTCACACCTGTCAGAATGGCTATCATCAACAAATCAACAAACAACAAGTGCTGGCGAGGATGCGGAGAAAAAGGAACCCTCGTGCACTGCTGGTGGGAATGCAGACTGGTGCAGCCACTGTGGGAAATAGTGTGGAGTTTCCTCACAAAGCTAAAAATGGAGCTCCCATTTGACCCAGTGATCCCACTTCTAGGAATATATCCCAAAGAAATCAGAAACACCAATCAGGAAGAATGCATGCACCCCTATGTTCATAGCGGCACAATTCACCATAGCTGAGATCTGGACACAGCCCAAGTGCTCATCAGTAGATGAGTGGATAAAAAGCTGTGGTACATCTACACCATGGAACACTATGCAGCCGTAAAAAAGAAGGGTCTCTGACCCTCTGAGACTGCATGGTGGGACCTGGAGAGCATCATGCTGAGTGAAATAAGCCAGTCAGAGAGAGATAAGTATCACACGATCTCACTTATTTGTGGAATCTAATGAACAACATTATACATTCTAAGACCCAAAGGTATGATTATTCAGCTTTAAATTATAATATTATCTTATTTTTAAGTTTTGGGGGTTTTTGCCCAACACTAGTGCTCAAGCACTCCTCTGCTCCTGAACACGGCGTCGGTCCCGAGAGCACCAGCTGAGTGAGCCTGGACGACGGAATGATTTCTCGATGAAAGTCACTCATGTCTTAAAATCACCAACTTTAAAAAGATTTTGTAACATTAAACAGATGCTGAAGTTAAAAGAACATTCCTATATAATCTTTACATCAACCCATCACAGTAGACAACATGCTAAGAATGCTGAAACTGCCGAAACTGGTTTGGCTCAGTGGATAGAGCGATGTTTCTAACTCTCTATCCCTCTCTCTTCCTCTCTGTAAAAAATCAATAAAAAATATATTTTTTTAAAAAAAAAAAAAGAACGCTGAAACATGGACGGCCACACGGGAGTGTCTTGTGTCTTTTCTGGCTCAGTTCCCGAATGCCGGCTTTGCCATGGAAACTGCACAGCAAAACAAGGCTGACTTAGGGCATGCCCGTCGCAGCTCCGGGGATTGCAGGCGTTTTAAACCACCCAGAGAAGCACCCATTTACGCTCTCCTCATCCCCAAGTGCAGGGGCGTGAGCTCTGGGTGGGTAACACCCACCTCCTGCGGACGGCCCTTTATTTGGGGTCAGGTAGTGCACGGACGGACGTGTCTCCCACACATGCACCTATTCGTACAGGAAACGGTTTTGTAAGTTCCCGGTGTTCTGTTCTTTGCTGTGATAAGAGCACTTAAGAGACCAGAGGACAAAGTACCTTTGGCAACGACAGGACGGACGTGCGTCTGCATGAAATCTCTGCAGGCCGGGATGGGGTGGACTGTCTGCGGGCCTCTGTTCACACTCACTGCGGTCATCGCCGCGGCAGCCCTGCAGGGGACGCAGGAGAGCCAGCCATCACCATGGCAACCCTGTAGGGGGCCTATAACCAGACAGAGCACCTGAATTAATCTGGAAAATAATAATATTATTTTAAATCTTAGAACACACGTATTTAAGTGAACAGGGCGTTAAGTTTCTTACATGTGAATAGGGGGTTAAGTTTTTCTTAAGTTTCCTTTGCAAGGCTTGTGGGAAGCATTTGAGGAGGTGACTCAGCTGTGAATCCAGCAAGCAGAACCCATAAGCAGGGTCAGACTGACCCACCAGGAGTCAAAACATCATCTCCTCCACATCATCTCATCCACATCATCTCCTCAACATCATCTCATCCACATCATCTCACCATCATCTCCTCCACATCATCTCATCCACATCATCTCTTCACCATCATCTCATCCACATCATCTTAACCACATCATCTCCTCACCATCATCTCCTTACCTTCATCTCATCCACATCATCTCCTCACCATCATCTCCTCACCTTCATCTCCTCACCTTCATCTCATCCACATCATCTCCTCCACATCATCTCCTCACCTTCATCTCATCCACATCATCTCCTCACCTTCATCTCATCCACATCATCTCCTCCACATCATCTCCTCACCATCATCTCCTCACCATCATCTCATCCACATCATCTCCTCACCATCATCTCATCCACATCATCTCCTCACCATCATCTCATCCACATCATCTCATCCACACCATCTCATCCACATCATCTCATCTACATCATCTCCTCACCATCATCTCCTCACCTTCATCTCATCCACATCATCTCCTCACCATCATCTCCTCACCATCATCTCATCCACACCATCTCATCTACATCATCTCATCCACATCATCTCATCTACATCATCTCATCCACATCATCTCATCCACATCATCTCATCCACATCATCTTACCCACATCATCTCCTCACCATCATCTCCTCACCTTCATCTCATCCACATCATCTCCTCACCATCATCTCCTCACCATCATCTCATCCACACCATCTCATCTACATCATCTCATCCACATCATCTCATCTACATCATCTCATCCACATCATCTCATCCAAATCATCTCATCCACACCATCACAACACCATCATTCCAACACCATCTCATTTCCTGATGCCCGAGGACAACAGCTGATGTCTTTGGACCCCCAGGCCTGCCCGTAGCTGCATTCCATTCCCAGCCTCACCCCAGCCCCTTCCCCTTCATAGTCCTGTCCCCTGAACCTGCTGGGAGGCAGGATTTGATGCCTGCACATGCCCTGTCTTCTTGGTGGACTGGCCTTCTCAGTAAACACCTTATAGGATGCAACCCTGCTTTCCTGATTGAACACAGCGACACGCAGCCCGAACCCATCCTGGGGTTTCCTGGTAACAATGCTTCGTACTTACAACATGGCACCCTGAGCACTGAAGCAGGCTGACTGCCTCTCCGAGGACAAGAGCAGAAGGTGAGGGCTGTGCCTGATGATTTTCCCACAGCAGATACTCCACCTGCAGACGGACAGGACAGCTGCTGTGAGCCGGGCCTTCATCCACACAATGCGAGTAGCCACCCCTGTGACATGGGTGTGTAATGAACAACACCCGGGAAACTCTTGGTAGAGTTCTGGACACATAATAGATGCAGTACAGGTGGTAATTCTCTTATCTTTTCTTTCTAGCAAGTATTTTTAATATATTTTTATTGATTTCAGAGAGGAAGGGAGAGGGAGAGAGAAATAGAAACATCCATGATGAGAGAGAATCATGGATCGGCTTCCTCCTGCACACACCCCCACTGGGGATCGAGCCCACAACCCTGAGTATGTGCCCTGACCGGGAATCGAACCCTGACCTCTCGGTTCACAGGTTGACGCTGCACCCCTGAGCCACGCCGGCCGGCAGATACTGATCATTTTCACCCACAAGGAAAGAATCGGAGCGGTGGCATCCTCAGAGCACCATTGTGAGACTGTCCACGCCTAATGAGGACATGCTTGGCCACAGGTTCCGAGTGCGCATGACACGTGCGAGACAATTAAACGTGCGGGACAGCAGCAGGTCCTGCCTTTCCCTGGGCCGTGGAGGTGTCCGGTGCACACGCAGGTGAGTAAGCACTAAATTTGGGAAAGTCAATCAAGTTTGGGTTTTTCAAGGACCTAAGTCAACTATGAAATTAACACTGTCACCCCAGCTAAGGGAGTGTGAGGGAAGCAGAAACCCCGTGAGACTTTGAGAGCCCAAATGAGACCGTGCTTCAGGCCAAACTGAAGGACGAGCCCCGGCAGGTTCCCAGAGAAGAAAGGACCGGAACCCAGCCCATTACAGAACATCCCTGGGGGTACACAGCCCCGGGGGCACACAGCCTTGGGGGGCACAGCCCCAGGGGGGGCACACAGCCCTGGGGGCCCACAGCCCTGGTGGGGGCACACAGCCCTGGGGGCCCACAGCCCCAGGGGCACACAGCCCCAATCGCTCGGCGCCATCAGCGGGGCCAGCGCCATTAGCGTGTGGAAGTGGTGGTGGTGGAGCAGGGCTGCTGGCAGACAGGGAACTGGGGGTTGCAGCTCGAGGGGCCAGAAGATGGGCCGAGACCCGCCCCTGTGCCCACCACAGCCTCAAGGCCCACAGTCCTTTCAAGGTGCGCGGATTCGTGCACTGGGCCCCTCGTTGTGAGTAACAGTGGGTGGATCACAATAGACTAAATTTCAAAAGTTATAAAGGCAAGAAGCCCAACCATAATAAATACCACACCTAAATGCAGGCGGGGAACTGGGTTTACAGCTGTTCATCTGGAAAATACCACAACACTCTACACTAATAAAAGAGGAACATGCAAATTGACCATCATTCTGCTATGCCCACCAGCCAATCAGGAGAGAAGATGCAAATTAGAAGGACAAAGATGGTGGCCTCCCAGCTGCTCCAGGTGCGGAGTGGCCAGGCAGGGCAGGACGCCTGCTATGAGAGGGAGGGAGGTGCGGGGGGGGATGAAGGGATCTATAGGAGCGGCACTCTGGCCACAGTGAAGATGAAGACTGCAGACTCCGGAGTCTACAGCAAAGATGAAGAAGGCAGACTCTAGCCAGAGTCTGCAGCGAAGATTAAGGCGGCAGACTCTAGCCAGAGCGAAGGCCTGGGTCCCGGGTGCCAGTGGAAAACCAGTGCTGGAAGCCAAGGGAAGGAAGGCCTATTGCATGAATCTCTTCATGCAATGGGCCTCTAGTTAGTAAATAATAATATAAGAATAAACTCTGTGTTTTGCCACTCACAACTGTAAACCTACTTTTGCCCAACCTTGTATATCTAAACCAATATAAATACAAAATGCAAGAATTAGCAACCTGGGCATATCATAGCCCTGTTGTTGGGAAAAAAATAAAAAGGATATAATTTTAAAAGCAGCCAGAGAAAAGCAACACGTTTCATCCGAAAGGAAGTGATAACAGTGATGGACGACTTGTCACCAGGGACAATGGATGTCAAGTGACGTATGGAAAGAGCTGAAAGGAAAAAAGGAAAACTCTTGAAATGCACTCTTTATTTCACTCAATGAAATTTCCTTCAGAACGTGGAGGAAAAAAGAGGAGTTGAGCTGGAGGAGGAAAGGGGGAGGGGTGCAGAGTGAGCACACGCACCCTGGGTGGAAGTGGCAGGCAGTTCTTCAGGATGAAAGAAAATACACAACACCCCACGGCACTCAGACCCACGTGGTAAGTGGGTGAATGTAAAATAAAATTTATTTGCAAGACAACAGACTGCCTAATCCTATGTAATAAAAGCCTAATATGCAAATCGACCAAATGTTGGAACAACCAGTCACTATGATGCACACTGACCACCAGGGGGCAGACGCTCAATGCAGGAGCTGCCCCCAGCCCGCAGGCCCCAGGCCAGCCAAGGCGGGTGCCAGCAGGGCCCCCTGATCGCCCCACTGGTTGCCCTGCAGATCAGTCCCGATCACCGGCCAGGCCTAGGGACCCTACCCGTGCACAATTTTCATAAAGGCTCCATTACCTCAGACAAAAGATCTCCAGCAAGTTCCTTAGCTTTTCTGAGCCTCTGTTTTCTTTTATTTCACCAAAAACACCCATAAAATCTCTATGGGAGGCTTGGTTAGATCCTGCGTATAAAGGGCCACTATTGTGACCAAGGGGATTCGATCTATGAGAGCATTCATTTTACATATTGTTATTTTCCTGTGGACCCTTTAGCAGCACTTAGATCGTTGCTGGTGACCTGAAGAAATAATCGGGAGAAAGCATCCTGGCTTACGTGGAACCTTAATCCTCGGGCATCACTGGGACTCTATCGCACGTGGGCATCGGGCGCGTCCACAGCCCTTTCTGGCTTTAAATCGTGGATTTTAAACGCATTTGAAGCTGCCTTCCATGGCGTGGTGAGTGACTGCGGGGTCACTTCCCCAGGGTCACGTGGCCAGGCTTAGAGTCAGCACGTGAACTCGAGGCCGTGTTTCTGGTCCGAGGCATCCGTGCTCAAACCTCTTCTCTCAGCTTTAAGGCATCCGTGGGAATGCCTGCAGAGCTGCTCACCCTCCCTCCCGAGGGACCAGGAGTGAATGCCCGTGAAACTTGATGATGTGAGTCTATCAACTTTGGATACTGACCACCAGAGATTACATCTTTTTCTACAAACATTAAAGGCTGCGTGACAGTCTGCCTGTCACTCAGGAAGAAAGCAGATCAGCAAAACCGTGCACAGACATCCGTGGATGGCCACCTGCTTTTCATTTCTGCAGCCTCGATGACGTGTCACACGTGACCCACTCAGCAGCCTCGATGGCATGTCACATGTGACCCACTCAGCAGCCTCGATGGTGTGTCACACATGACCCACTCAGCAGCCTCGATGGTGTGTAGCACGTGACCCACTCTCTCTGCTTCCTGGTGTCAGGAATGTTTTACTCGGTTGTGAGTTTTTAAAGGTCTGATGGTGCTTGTGTCCTGCTGGAGTCCGAGGGTGCCTGCCCCAGAGCAAGTCCTGGACCCGTGTGACAAGCCCGTGTCGCCCACTGCAAACCCCGGGGACGGTCACAGACTCGGAGATACCACGGGGTCTCCGCGCCTCGCTGAGGCCGAGGCAGCGCGCAGGGCAGAGCGGCTGCTCGGGATCCCTGTCCTGGTCCTCACCTCACTTGGGAAATTGGGTTCTTGCTGCTGCTGGCGCCTGCTGGGCGGTGGCGCCTGCTTATTTGTATGGGGGTGGCGGCCCCGACATAAAGTGCCAAGCCCTCCCACGGGGTGGGCACTGCCATGAGCCACCCACCGGGAGAATTCCTCTAAATCACTGTTATTTATCACCTACCGTCCCGCGTACCATCACTCACCGCGCAGACCTGCTCCGGATGAATAATTCAGAGGACGGACCGCATTCGGCATCGCTTGTCACTGGGTCCAGCCTGATTTGCTCTCAGGGAGCAATGCTTGCCTGAGGATGCTGTAATATCGGAGAGCCCCGTGCAGCCTGCTTCGTATGAGAAGCCACGAAGCCTGCTGGGATCAGGAGCTATACTTGGGGCTCCTAATTCATCACAGACACCCAATAAGACCGGGAGAGACAGAGACACCCCAGGACCCCACGGCGTAGGCCCCCTTCCGGCACGCGCAGACGCTGTGTTGCGTGACTTCACTCTGCATCCTGACGTGGCTGAGAACCAGGGGCGATGGGTCAGAGGAGCCAGAGCAGGAAACGGCGGGAAAATAAAGGACGGTGTCGCTACACAGCAAGAGCCTCCTGACACGTGTGTTGATGCAGGTATGCCAAGCCTTACTTCCTGGGCCTGGCCGGTGTGGCTCAGTGGAGGGAGCGTCAGCCTGCGCACTGTCGGGTCTTGGGTTTGGTTCCTGGTCAAGGGGATGTGCGTGGGTTGCAGGTTCAATCCCCAGCCCCTTTCAGGGCCAAGGCGGGAGGCAGCCAATTGATACGTTTCTCTCGTCAATGTTTCGCTCGCTCTCTGTCTCTCCTCTCTCTCCCCCACCTCCCTCCCTCTTTTCAACTCTCTCTGAAAATGAATGGAAAAAACACCCTCGGGTGAAGATTAACAACAAAAAGCGTTCACTCCTGCCCAGGTGCAGCCACACCTCCGGCCGCTAAGAAAATGCCACTTGGGCGTCTGTGTATGTGACGAGGTAAGGGAGACATCAGAGAACGAAAACTGCAGGATTGCTACCTAAGAGGAAAGAGAACGTCTGAATGAAACGATATCCCCGGACAGGATTGGAACAGAAACTGCATAAAACTTCCCACATGTGTCCCACGGCCTCACAGATGAGTTCAACACGACGTGATAAGGAACAGAGGGCTCCAAGTTCACATGGAACGAAAAGGCCCCTCTCTTAGGAAGGGCGAGCTGCTCGCTGCTCAGAAACGCTGGGAGGGTTCCGTGGTGGTTTTTATAAATAAACAATGAGCCTCTGAAACCCAGATGCGTCCTTTTCAGCATGCAGGACACAGGGTGTCTGAGCTGCCAGGTCCGCCACGGCTAATCCATCCTGACGTGAAAGACACCAAACAGCGCCGCTGGCAGCACGGCCGGCCTCGCTCTGACGCCGCGGTTTTTCCTTTCCGCCTCTTCCCGGGCCTCGGCCGGCTCAGCTTTTATTTCTCCCCTCTCCTCCCTGACGTCCTGTGTGCTCACCTTGTCTTCCTACATCGCACATTCAGAATTCTAAAAAGTTACCAGCATCTGTAAGTGTCTCGTGACAAGCTAAGGCACAGAGTGTCAGCACTCCTTCGTCTCTTTGTCTCTGAGAGTTCTTTCCTGGCCGCTGGAGAGATTCCCCACACAACGTCGCCACCCCCCGCCCCCCAGCATGTAATCTAGAGAGAATTTCAAACGTGTGCGCCGGGAATGTCTACACCAGTGGTCGGCAAACTGCGGCTCGCGAGCCACATGCGGCTCTTTGGCCCCTTGAGTGTGGCTCTTCCACAAAATACCACGTGCGGGCGCACACGTACAGTGCGATTGAAACTTCGTGGCCCATGCGCAGAAGTCAGTTTTCGGCTCTCAAAAGAATTTTCAACCGTTGTACTGTTGATATTTGGCTCTGTTGACTAATGAGTTTGCCGACCACGGGTCTACACGATTGTTTGCGACATCCACACGTGTCATCACAACAGGCAGCGCTGCCCGGGGCCCAGCAGAGGAACGGGGATGACATTGAGAGGATCTAGAGACAGAGGCCGTGAGGGCAGGGCCATGGGAAAGTTCTGCATCATGACTGCTCCCCACAGCCCGATGGATGTCAGGAGAGTAGGGGGAGGGTGGGGAGGGGAGCGGAGGGGAGGGGAAAGAAGGGGGATGCTCTGCCGGGTGAGCTTGGAAACCTTGAAATTGATACCAGACAGAAAAGGGGGAACCCGGCCATTTAGGAAAAAAGGCGGGGGACAGGAAATGAGGGAGGGTCCGATTAGACAGAGGCATGAGCAGACGGAAGCTGCCAGCGCTCCTAAGCCCTGAGACAGAGGCTCGAGTGGGAGGGATGGTCAGCAAACGCGCTGGCAACTTTATTGCGGCCACCCATGGTGCGTATACCGCAATCTGCCTCCTGCCCACATCTTCATGAGGGCGGCACGCCTTCCATGCACAGGCCCGGCACGTGAAGAGGGGAGGTTTGCGCTCCCATGTGCAGGCGTGAGAGATTGCGGGGTTCGGAGGCGTGTGGAGAGACGGGCATGCCTGTGGCGATGCTGTGTGTCTTCCTGTGCCTCCCCAGCTTCTCCGAGAGCCCCGGGGGTTCGTGGGTAAGAACACCATCTCCTGTGGGGTCTGAGAGCCCGAGCTCACGGCCTCAGACCATTATCCCACCCCTCGCAGAGCAGCAGGGCCTCAGGGGTGGCTCCCAGGTGGCTCCCCCACAGGCTCAGGGTGCCATGAACGATCGAACCCCCGGATTCTTTCCGTTCTTTGCTCTGCCATTTTCCTCAGGGGGCCTCCCCCCAGTATTTGCAGAGTAACTGCCACGTTCTAGATCACCACATCCCGACACCAGAGCGTCTGGGAAGCAGGACTGGCAGATCACCGTCTGTCTTTGAAGAACAAGGAAGCCCTGGCTGGTGTGGCGGCTCAGTGGATAGGGCATCAGCCTGCGGACTGAAGGGTCCCAGGTTCGATTCTGGTCAAGGGCACATGCCCAGGTTTTGGGCTCAATCCCCAGTAGGGGGCGTGCAGGAGGCAGCCGATCCATGATTCTCTCTCATCATCAATGTTTCTATCTCTCCTTCCCTCTCCTGTCCTCTCTGAAATCAATAAAAATGTATTTTTTAAAAAGGACAGATTTTCAGTATTGCCCTTCCGTAACAGGGGCATCCCTACATGTATGCCTGGCAGTGCTGGTCCCTGTGACTGGATTAGATGCATATCTATTGCTCCTGGGAAACAGCATTCCTCTGTGCGTGGCTCTGTTGGGCGGGCAGACTTGGGGACAGAACTAAGGACTTGTCAGTACAGAAGAAGGAAGAAATGGATGTTGAGTGAGGAACTGTGCTCCCTCTCATTCTACAGAATTAGAATCGATGGTCTCAGGAGTTCAAAGACATTTGGAAGGAGAACAGAGAAATTCATGAAAACGTCAAAACGCCCATAAATTTTAAGATCAAGCAGACGGCTCAAAAGGGGGCCGGGCATGTTCTGCGTGTGGATGCGCTCTGAGTTCTCCTCCGGCTCCGGGAGCACCTGCCGCATCTCCTCTGCTGGGCGGGCACTTCCTGGGGGTTAACGACGCGCATGCGGCCGACCCCACACCTGCGGCAGGTCTCAGCACAGGGCGCCCCCGACCCTGTCACGAGAGACGGTGTTCAGCCATCCCCGGCAGGTGAAGAAGTACACGCACTGTCTGTCTCCGTCCATCAAAAGCCCCCAGACTGGCTGGCTTCCCAGGAAGAGAAATCAATTCCTCGCGGCTGGTCGGAGGCGGGAAGCCGGGGTCACAGTGCTGGGTGAGAGCTTTCCCGGTCGTAGGCGCCACCTTCTCTCTGTTCTCGTGTGGCAAGACCCCAAACACATCGGTTGCTCTGCCTGTTCAACACTTGAGTTTGTTTGTACATCCATGCACTCAGCATGCAGCTAGGCCTTTACATGTCCTGCAATTTAACCTTCTTCTAAGGGCACGAATCCCCTTCGGGGGCACCACCCACATGGTGTGATCATGACCCACAGGCCCCGCCTCCCCCCGCCATCACACGGGGCATGAGGATTTCAACACACGAATCCTGGAGGGACACGCAGCCCAGCGACCGGTCCGCAGCAATGTCCTATGGGAACGCCTCCCCAGGCCTGTCGTCACAGCGCCTGAAATGCATGAAGATACAAGGTTTCACGTCCCCGATCCAGTTCACCTTCCCAGACCCAAACCCAGCCCGCCTACCTGCACATCCATCACACACTAGGCTCCCCTCCCTCTCCTGCCTGACCCGCTCCCAGGAACACATGCATTTCTCCTCCACAGGACAGTCTCCCTCATTTTCTAACGATGTGGTAGCGTTGGTTGACCTCTGTCTTGCATCTACAGTCCTCCTCATAGCATGCCGACCCCGTTAAAGAATTGTCCCCTTGCCCGGCAGCATGGCTCAGTGACTGAGCCTCAACCTATGAACCAGGAGGTCATGGTTTGATTCCCCATCAGGGCACAGGGCCGGGTTGCAGGCTCGATCCCTAGTGTGGGGCGTGCAGGAGGCAGCCGGTCAGTGATTCTCTCATCATGGATGTTTCTACCTCTCTCCCTCTCCCTTCTTCTCTGAAACCAATAAAAACATATTTATAAAAAATAAAAAGAATTGTCGCCCTCATTCCATCCCACCTTGTTGGTAGCAAACGGTAAGCCCAGTCCCAGCTGTGGACCCTGGGAGAGCCAGGCACCCTCTCGACCAGCCCCGAAGGGAGGAGTGGGCACATGACAGACCTCCCCCGAGGCGTAAACTCTTGGGAGGAAAGGCCAGGACAGTGGAAGGGCTAGAGATGGCTTCCCATGCGAGCTCCGCCACCGTAGCACCACGGCACTCTCTCCTAGGCTCCCAGCTGGGGGCACAGCAGGTGCCTGACGCTGAATAACACTCTCAGGTCTGCCCTTTGCCACGCCCAGGGCCCAAACTCCAGGCCAGCACTGCTTCTGCTCTTGGTCCAAGAAAACAGGCCCCAGGGAGATGCTCTAACCTACAACCTGCTCCAGCGCACGGTTCAGTCACTGCCCTGTCGCTGTTCCTTAACATACCACATGTATTCCAATCATACCATTACCCAACCATTTGTACTGTGAGATTCCTGAAGGTTAAAAATGCGTATCATCAATAATTTTAAGAAAGATCTACATAGAAAAAGCACAGCCTTTGGGATAAAAGCACTGGGTTCATTTAGTTCTTCATTTAATGGCAGCGTCATCGTGTATGAATTAATTACACCCTGTGGCCCTCAGTAGCCTAATCGTAAGAGTTGAGTAGTAACAGAAGCCCTGGTGTTATGAAGATTAAATGACAGGATATGTAACCGACTAGCTCTATGCGGGACGCGGCTACTTCTGAATGAATGAACATAAAAACAAATTCAAGTGCTGAACAGGGAGAGCGACCCGTGTGTTCGGGGTCTGGGGGTAGACAGAGCATCTGTATACGCCCTCTGGCGCATGCACGGCCTTTCAGTTTGCAAAGTGCTTTCGCCTACAGTGCGTCACTTAATGACAACATGGGCAGGAAGTCCATTTGACAGATGAGAAATGAGGTTTAGGGAGGCTAAATGCCTCCAATAAAAAAGAATCAGGCACCCAACCTTTATTGCCTTGTGCAGCTATTAAAATTCGAGGACAGCAAGATATTTTTCTTAACTTAGAAAATGAGGTCTCTGAACGTAGAGGTCATTTATGTTTATGTGTCATAGAAAGTACTCAATAACCATTAGACACGGGAATGAATGAAATTTAAAATAAATCTGGTGAGATGTCAGTGTGCTGGGTAAAGGCACTAACTCCGGAACCAGGACATCAGGGGGAAATCCTGTCTTAACCTTCAACAAGCAGCACAACCCTGGCCAAGTTACCCACCTGGTTTGTGGTCTATTCTGTCATCGGGAAGGTGGAGATTACAACCACGTCGATTATTTTAAAGTAATGGCTAATATATGCTTAGCGCCTAGAATAGGGTCTGACACATAAACACTCAATAAAAGAGAGTTATCACTATTCTACTACTGCTACTAATCATTATATCATCAGCAGCATCATCAATATCGACATCAACATCATCATCATCATTGTGATCATTGTCATCACATCATCAGCACCATTGCCATCATCAGCATCAGCATCAGCATCAGCATCAGCATCAGCATCACCATCACCATCACCATCACCATCACCATCACCATCACCATTGCCATCATCATCGAGCTATGCAGTGTCTCAGTCTGCTCAGGCTGCCATAACAAAGGGCCATAAACTGAGCAATGTAGGCAATAGATATTGACTGCACAATCTCTAGGAGCACAGGGTGTGACCGCACAACCTCTAGGAGCAGAGGGTGTGACCACACAGCCTCTAGGAGCAGAGGGTATGACTGCACAGCCTCTAGGAGCATAGGGTGTGACTGTACAACCTCTAGGAGCAGAGGGTGTGACCGCACAGCCTCTAGGAACACAGGGTGTGACCGCACAGCCTCTAGGAGCACAGGGTGTGACCGCACAACCTCTAGGAGCAGAGGGTGTGACCACACAGCCTCTAGGAGCAGAGGGTATGACCGCACAGCCTCTAGGAGCATAGGGTGTGACTGTACAACCTCTAGGAGCAGAGGGTGTGACCGCACAGCCTCTAGGAACACAGGGTGTGACCGCACAGCCTCTAGGAGCACAGGGTATGACCGCACAGCCTCTAGGAGCACAGGGTGTGACCGCACAACCTCTAGGAGCACAGGTTGTGACCGCACAACCTCTAGGAGCAGAGGGTGTGACCGCACAACCTCTAGGAGCAGAGGGCAGCCCTCAGCCCAGGTTGCCTCCTGTCCTCAGGGTCCTCATTCTGAGCAGCTATGTGGCCCCCGTGTCGGAGGGCTCAAGGCTGGCCGCGCTGGCAGTTGCCCTCTCTGACCACATCCTCTCTGGGGGTCACTACAAAGGGTGCAGGGACCTTGAAGGCTGGCTCACAGTCAGGTCCCATCTGGTCCCAGCGTATTCCAGGGGAGAAGACAGCACCACCGACTGACAGGCACCGAGAGGCGTGCTTCCTACTGGCACCGCGGCCAGAGAGAACCCCTCCCAGCAGTCCTCAACGGCACTGCAAACCCCACGGGTGATCAAAGACCAGTGGCCTGGCTCAGAGTGGTGTCGCTGCTGATTAACACCACACGCACGCAGCTCAGCTCAGCGCCCGGGGCCTGCGAGGCCAGCAGGGCGCCTTCCAAGTCCAGCTAAACCAATAATTAGCCGCTGTTGGCCTTCTTGATTCAGCGGTCGGTGGCTCACACAGAGAGGCCTGTGATCCCTGGTGAGGAGATGGTTCCGTGTAAATAAATCGGAGGCAGGTAAGATGCCGCCTGTGAAGCTCCGTGGAGCCAAGATGAAACAGAATTGGAGATGAAAACGGGATGAGAGGGAATAAAGATGCGGCGACCTGCCCAAGGAGGAAGACGAGGAGTCTGAAGCTTTTCCGGGGTCACTCTCCGCGCCGCTCGGGAACTGCATCTGCGGAGACGGAACAGCAGGCGCTCTGCTCGGCCGTCCACACCAGACGCAGCTCCCGCCAGGCTCTGAGGACAGGCCCCGTGCTCAGGGTCGCTCTGGCCCCGGCGTGTTTTCGTTTTGCTCTCGATGCGACAGCCCTGTGCTTGGATCTCACATCCCTGAAGCGGAGGGTCACGTGCAAATGCCAGTGCACACTGCCAGAGCCACTTCCCAGGATCCTCACCGGGTCTCCCTCCCCACAACGATGCCTCTCTTCTCTGCGTTTTCCTGAGCGTCTGCATGTTGAGCATCGTCCTGTGTGCGAAGCTGCACCTTCCCCAGATGAGGTCAGTACCTCTTTACAAACACAGAAGTGACCGAGAGAGGAAAAAGGAACACTGTCTCCTCATGCTCGAGGTCAGTGAGCGTGTGAATAGCTGGCAGGTGACGGTATTTACGTCGTTGGACGGACTGGTATCAAAGCTGTTGATCCATCTCGCCTGCTCAGAGCCCACTGGGTGAGCATTCGCATGTTTTAAAGCCACCGACTGCCCAACGGCGTGGAGATGGGGACAGCACCTGGGAACCTCTGCTCGGCCGTAGCCTAACCGGTGGCATCCACTTAGGCCCAACCTGGAGGGTCAGGGCGACGGTGCTTGCGAGAGCAGAACGAGGAAAGTACCTTCGTCAACTCCGAGAGGCAGCTCGCCTGGCTGCAAGCTTTTAAAGACCCATTTCCTACAAAAGTACAAAGAACGGAGGTTACGAGTGGATAAAGCAAAGACGTGGTCGCTGCTCCGTGAAAGAAGGCAGCAGACACAGTTGCTTAGAGAGAAGCGTTCCCTGGACGTCCACCCATTCAGTGTCTCGTGTCAGGCACAGACCAGCAGTGAGCACGGGACACGTGCGGTGTCCTCGGAGCTGGGAAGGGTGATCGCCGTTCCCCTAAACGGATACAGCCCGCCTGGAAAGATGGAGGTGCCATCTACACGCCTCACCACGGGCCACAGGAACCAGGGCCTCAGCCTCGGCGGCCGGCACACGTTCCCGTAGATGCGTCCGGAGGCTTTGTCTCCGTGTGGGCGGGAAAAGCAGCACGGAGCCTCATCTCGGTGCCTGTGGCTTGGCCGAGGACAGGGCGGAAGTGGAGATGGGGTTCCGTATTTAAGGAGCGTCTCAGGATGCTGCAATTTCAGCCTCCGCGGGAGAGCCTGCTGAATGCACTCTTCTCTCTGGAATCGCGCATCGTAACGCAAAATCCTTTCGGTTCACGGTTAGATGAGATTTTTTTAAAAATAGATTTTCATTTCCCATGGAAGTGAGAATGTTTGCCAGTCATTTAGATCCCCAGGTATCAACCAAAACCACACAAAGATATCCCACAAATGCCAAGCCAGTGTTTTTTTTAACAATAAAGTCACCCTAAAGCAACACATTTTAAAATCATCCGTTATAAACTTTTTCAAAGAAATCCTATGGGCCTGGCCGGTGTGGCTCGGTTGGTTGAGTGTCTTCTCATGCATAGAAGGGTCACCGGTTCGATTCCCGGTCCGGGCACACGGGCTTACCCCTGCTGATGCCAACCCTGACCGCCCGAATGAGCGTACGCTCTGCTTTGAACACATTCGTGACCAACGTGAAATAAAACACCTTCTAGCTAACGTGTCAGAACAACTGACATCCGTGAGGGAGACCGTTGTTGGACAGCCATCCTCATAAACTGCGTATTTGGTCGATGGGATAGAAGCGAGCTGATACCCCTTCTTCCATCCCCGAGGTAGCAGAGGCTGAGACAGCCAGGTGACGTGTCGGGCAACCCGCTGAACTTACAGCCACATGGCCAACTCGACACCTTATCAAGGGTTAGACAGAGCAGTCTTCAAAACTAGGGGTATTTAACCACATCCAGAAACATGAAATGGTTTTGCTCAATTCATAAATCCAACAAATGAACACATACATAAAAGAAAACGTATCTTAACGAACAAAATCTCATCATGAAACCCTAGTTGAGAGGCAGTGTGCAGAGTACCTGGCCAGCAGGCCTCACACGCTTAGGGTTGTCAGACAAACCAGCCCGAGGACCTCCTGTGGCCACAGGCCCTGAAGGAGGCGTGACAGCTGTGCTCAGGTGGGAGTGTGGGTGGAATCCTGGGCAGAAGAAGGAGCATCAGGCGAGCACTAGGGACATGTGGAGAGAGCAGGGACTTCGGCTGATAATAATGCACCACTGCTGTCCATTCATCATAATGAATGCTGGCACTAATGCAGGATGTGCCCCCAGGGGAGCTAGGGTGGATACATGGAACCCTCTGTTAGCAATTTCTGTGTAGATCTAAACCAATTCTAAGTAATAAAAATATTTAAGACACCTCTTCATTTCAAAAAAGAGAGGGAGGTCGATAGAAACATCATGGATCGGCTGCCTCCTGCACACCCCCCACTGGGGATGGAGCTCCAAGCATGTGCCGTGGCCCAGAATCGAACCGTGACCTCCTGGTTCATAGGTGGATGCTAACCACTGAGCACCACTGCCAGGCAAAGAGTCTGAAGTTTCTTGTCAAGGTTACTCTTTCCAGTGTGTACATATTGCAAGCTTTCAGAGTAGACCCACTGACATCATTTTCTAAAACACGAATCATGGGGGGAAATGGATCCGATTTCAAAATTCTTTCCAAACTAACACTCCCCGCCCCATGCCTGTGCCCGCCCACCACGCTTGCTCTGGGACGCACCCTGACACCTGGCGACCCCGAGGGCTGAGGTCACCGGGGACTTCCGATGATCCCTCGCTCTTTGTTTCGTTCCTATTTATGTTCTTGATCCTCAGGAGCGCTGGTCTCGCTGGATTTATTTCCATGCCATGGAGTCCTCTTGGGAACTATGTTTTCACTCCACTGTCTCGTTCTATGAGGGTGGGTTTGGTTAAAATTGGAGACCATACAAATCCACTCTACCAGACAGAGGCAAGTCAACGCACGTCGCACACCCAGCCCAGAGCCACGGCGCCCTGGCCTCTTACTGCTGCAGATCCCCATGCTCATCTCCCTGTCTCACGCCCCCTTCTGGACACGCGTCAGCCCGGCCGATAACCAGGGAAAAGCACGGATGCCTTACAAGAAAATAGTAAAAAAAATCGTTTTATTAAAGAAAAATAAACACAGGAAGTAAGCCGTAACATTTCCCGTTTGTATTCGTGGGAGACCTGGAGGTATTCCTGTGCACTCTACCTTGGGGGCTATTCTTCATACCCCTCATTTCCGTCAAGTGCTGTGATGACAGATAAATTCAAACTGTTCTTTTTAGACCAAGCTTGGCATTATTCGCAAACTCTAGCCCGAGTCTCAGGCTAAATCGCTTCCCAGCATCCCTCTCTCCAATACGTGTGAGGCCCATGAGCACCAGAATAATTCAAAATACCATTACACAGCGACTTCCCTGAGGGACATCCCCCTGCCAGCCTCGCTGAGCAGCTGACAGCGTTAAAGGACAGAGAGAAAGAGTGTGATATAAAGGAACTTTGCGCCCCCGCCATACAGTGTGTCCTGGGAATCCGATGGTCAGGGCTAGAACAGCAGCTCTGGTTGCCTCCAAGCAGTCGGGGTGCTGAGGCAGGTGGTGCCCCGGGAGCCGCCAGCTCCACGACCTGCAGCCACCCAACCTCAGAGAATGGGGTGCATCCTTCAGGAAGCCCAGGCAGGTGCTGCACTGGGTCGGGGAGGAGGAGACTCCTTTTATGTCAATTCGGGGGCTTTTTGTTGTTTTGCTCATTTCTGACCAGAGGTGAGCAGTCCCGCGTACACGACCCTCGTGGCACATCCACGGGGCCTCTGCACGTGGGTCCCGACATGACGCACCATGAGCACTGGCCAGAGAGCACACAGCTCAGCTCCTTGTTCTGCAGGAACACACTGGAAACTCGGGCAATTCACAGGAATATCTCATAAAGAGGGAATATGCAAATTGACCATCACACCGTCACAAATATGGCTGCGCCCACAGTGGAGGCGGGGTTTCCATAACACAAAATGGCTGCACTCACAGCAGAGGCTGAGTTCCCATAACGAGACTTAAGGAGCAATCAGCAGGGACCTGAGGCTGCGTGGCACTGGGCCGGGGCAGGGACCTGAGCCTGCACCCCCCGCCCAGTGGGGCTTGATGGCGGACCTCAGGCCACACCCCCTGCCCAGCATGGCTTGACAGGGGACCTGAGGCTGCACCCCCCCACCTTGGCGCTGGGCTAGGGGACCTCACACCATGCCCCCCGCCCAGTGGGGTTTGACGGGGGTGAGGCTGGCTGGGTCTGCATCTTACCCAATGGGGATGGAGCTGGCTAGGTCTGGGTCTTGCACGATTTTGAGGTGCATGTGGGTGGGTGGGGACTTGACTCTGGGTCCTGCAGCGCACCCCAGACTCTGACAGGAGGGAGATTTTCATATACATTTTACTAATTTTCTTTCATCTCTGACACTTCTATTATAGATAAAGGGCAAATAGCAATATTAAAATATTTCCTCTAACTAATCCCCTTTTAATGTGCACAAATTTTGTGCACCGGGCCACTAGTTATCTCATGAAGAAAGAAAAGAGTAAATTGATGAAAAATCAATGTGATTCTACGATCTTAAAACAGTCACTGTTTTCTTGTAACTTCCTTTTGTTAAATATATTATCTTTCCTTAAGAACCAGTAGAGAAACACATGTGGAGGCACCCCCTGTGCATGTCTCTGAAAGCAGTACGTGGTGGCACATGTTTAAATTACATGTCAGCTGCAAAGGACACATGATGTCTGAAGTCACCTTCTAGTGTGTCTAGTTTATGACCTAGCAATTCCCCTTTGGATATTTATCTGAAGAAATCCAAAACACTAATTCTAACAGACACAGGCACCCCTCTGCTCACTGCAGCTTTACTTACAACAGCCACGATAGGGGAGCAGCCCAGGTGTTCATTCATAGGCATGCATGTGTTAGAGGTAAAGAAGGAGTATTACATACGTACATGGACTATTCCCTGGCCATAGACTCGAATGGAACCACTGTGACAGCATGGAGGGTGTTGTGCTAAGTGAATCAGTCAGACAGAGAAAAGCAAATACCATACGATTTCACTTATGTGTGGAATCTATAAAATGAAACAAACAAAACAGAAACAGACTCATAGATACAGAGAACAAACTGATGGCTTCCAGAGGGGAGGGGGATGGCAGGGCTGAGCAAAAAGGGGGACGGGGTTAGGGAGCACAGATTGGCAGTTATAAAAATACCAGGTGTACTGGTTACTAATGGCGGATTTTGTAATCAAAGAAAACACGATAATTTCAAGAGAAACACCAAAAGTGCTTTATTCAAAGTAATGTCCATCACTAGCTACACATTTACCCCCATCTTTCAAGTAATTTGTGGATATCGTCCCAATAGAACTTTTCTTGTTTTGAGGCAAACCATTCAGAGACCCAATTTTCCACTTCTTTGTACATTTTGAAGTGCTGCTCAGAAAGTGTGTGTGCCATTGATCGGAACAAGTGGTCATCTGAAGGAGCAAGGTCTGGTGAATATGGCAGGTGGGTTAATACTTACCAGGCAAGATCTTTTAACGTGTCTTTAGCTGGTTTTGAAGTGTGTGATGGTGCGTCATCATGAAGCAAAATTACTTTGCCGTGTCTTCTGGCCCATTCTGGTCATTTTACAATCAAATCGTGGTTCAAATTGATTATTTGTTGTCAGTAGCAATCAGTATTAATGGTTTCACCTGGTTTTAGAAACTCACAATACACCACACCTTCCTGATCCCACCAAACGCAGAGCATTGTCTTGCCTCCGAAGCGATTTGGTCTTGCAGTCGATGTTGATGGTTGACCTGATCAAGCCATGATTTTGTGCATTTGGGATTTTAAAGTAAATCCACTTTTCATTACCAGTCACAATTTGATGCAAAAAAAACTTTCTTTTGTGCCGTTGAAGCAACATTTTACTGATGACTTTTGGGTTTTCCATTTGTCTTTCGTTCAGATGATGTGGCACCCATTTTCCCTTCCTTTAAAATCTTTCCCATTGCTTGTAAATGATTGGAAATTGTTTGCTGAGCAACGTTTAATCTCTCTGCAAGTTGTTTTTTATTTTGACACGCATCTTCATCCAATAATGCTTGTAATTTTTGGTCTTCAAACTTTTTCAGTTGACCTGGACCTTCTTTGTCTTTCACAATGAAATCATCACTTTTAAAGTGTTTAAACCAGTGTTCACAAGTATCTTGAGATGGAGCATGTTCACCATAAGCTTTACAGTAACTTTTTCTTCAAAATAAAGTAATGAATTAAAACTTCCCACAAATGCTCTTTTTTTGGCACAAAATTCTACATTTTTAAGTGTAAAAATATCTATGATGTTAACACCTTCAGCAAATTTGACATATGAAGTTTTGAAGCTTATTGTCAATACAACAAAATAGCATACATATCAAATCGCATATGTATCAACATACGTGTAACTCCATCTATTGAAGAAAATCCTCATTGTTAACCAGTGCCCCTGGTAGTCATGGGGATGCAAAGCACAGCACAGGGCATCCTATGTAATAAAATCCTAATATGCAAATTGTCCCCTCGGGCAGTGGTTCGACTGGGAGTTCGACCAGGAGACCTGGAATTTGACCGCTCACTATGACATGAGCTGACCACCAGGGGGCGGCATGGAACATGGTGGGTGTCAGCGATGCAGCGCTGCTAGCAGGCAGACGTGGAGACGCTGCCAGCCCCGATGGGCCCTGAGGAGAGTGGGACCGCAGTGGGATGGTGAAGCAGGTGGTGGGCGGTGCCAGACCAAGGCGGGTGCGCACCCAGGCATAAATTTCATGCACCAGGCCTCGAGTAGAGTAGCTGTGAGTTCAGAACTATTTATGTTGCCAGGTGTGTATAAGACTTACCGGGGGGATCACTTCGTATGTTGCATAAATACCTGACCACCCTGCTGTACACCGGTAACTAACAGAATATTGAATGCCCACTGCAACACAAAATAAATAAATAAAAAACAGCACTGGCTGGTGTTGCTCAGTGGATAGAGCATCCGTCTGTGAACTGAAGGGTCCTGGGTTTGATTCCTGGTCAGGGCACAGGCCCGGGTTGTGGGCTCGATTCCCAGTAGGGGGCGTGCAGGAGGCAGCCGATCCATGATTCTCTTTCATCATGGATGTGTCTAACTCTCTCTCACTCTCCCTTCCTCTCTGAAATCAACAAAAATATATTTAAAAAGAAAGAAAGAAAGGAAGGAAAGAAAGAAAGAAAGAAAGAAAGAAAGAAAGAAAGAAAGAAAGAAAGAAAGAAAGAAAGAAAGAAAGGGAGGAAGGGAGGAGGAGGGAAGGAGGGAGGGAGGGAGGGAGGAAGGGAGGAAGGAGGGAGGAAGGAAGGAAGGAAGGAAGGAAGGAAGGAAGGAAGGAAGGAAGGAAGGAAGGAAGAGTGATTTCTATTCATCACCGTCTTGCAGTAAGGCGATTTTTATAAGCTAACTTCCTAAATGAAAGAGCAGCTGGGAGAACAAACCCCACTTCCCACAGCAGGAAACACGGGGTCACCTGTGCTGCTGCTTTTGAGGCGTGCTGAGGTAGCTGACCGTGATGACAGCTGTGAGTTCAGGGCTCCCTGGTGAGGAAAGCAAGACTGGAGCAATGTACACTCACAGGTGGAAATGCAAACACATCTTCACTCACTCACTGTTGTGACCAAGGCAAAGCTCGTAGACCATTCGCTTTGGAAAAGGATCCACGTCCAGAGTAAATCGATGCGTGGTCACCTACAAAGACGTGAAGCCGTAACCACCATGGAAGCCCCTTAGCGCCACACTGTGACCTTAAGTATCGGAATGGCTGCTTTTCTCCTCGATTCATGTGTTTGTAAGGAAGCAGGGGCCGGGGCGGCTCAGTGATGGAGCATTGACCTGTGAACCAGGAGGTCACAGTTCGATTCCCGGTCAGGGCCCATGGCCGGGTGGTGGGCTCGATCCCCAGTGTGGGGTGTGCAGGAGGCAGCCGATCCGTGATTCTCTATGTAATTGTGAAGGCAGGCCAGCTGCAGTCTTTGCCTAAATGCTTGGCAAACATTTCAAAGTGTTAACCTTATGATTTTTATATTTCATATTTCCCCTGTTGTTATAAGGACGGAGTTGACGTCGAGTGGGTTTTGTTTGTGGAAACTGCTTTGAGGTCTTAGAGAAATTGGTGGTGCGAGAAAGACAGATAAACGTGCTGGCAAAGCGGCGGTCTCTCCTTCCCACGGGCGTAGCTGTCTGAAAAGGCCGTGTTTAATGGCCCAGTAAATCCCTGACCATTCGAGATTCACACACAAAGCAACATTGTTGTGAAATTTCTGGTGCAGCCTGGGAAGTTCAGGAATGTGGGGAACATACTGACTGGAACACAACTTCAATCAGTTCTTGCGATGAGGTGATGTCGCGTCCCACCCGCTCCGCTCCCTCGAAGGGTCGGATCTTCTCCTGCTCAGAGTGGAGGAAGCTCTTTGGCCCATTTGCAGAAGGGCACCTCTCTGAAGAGCAGTGGCCGCATTTACACAACGCCCATGAAAGCTCATTTTAAATTGTGCCTCAGACATAGCAGAGTTCTCACCACCTTCTCAGAGCCTCTCGTCTCTAAGCAAACCACCACAAGTAAGTGCTGTGGAGTAACTGGAGAGCAGGAAGGAATTTATAGTCCCAGGTCTACACTGAAACCTGGACTTACTCCTGGCCTCTCACAGCCCAGCATCACCCCCCTGACCTTCGAGCGTTTACAGCAGCGGGAATCTGTCCCTGATGCGCTTGCTGTAGCCGAACGTTTGAAAATCACTGAAATAAAACAGTGATGGGTTGATGTCCTCTGGATGTGTGTATAATGTAGGCATGCATGTAACATACAATATATCCCTTCTGTAACTTGCGTGTCCAATATCTGTCTCTGTCTGGATCATAGCAAAGAACAACAAAAAAATCACAAAATAAAAACTTGTGAGCGACCTATTCAATCACCACCGCACACGCAGAGGCCCCCGGGCCGAGGTGTACCCCCCTGAGCACTGCATTTGCTTGTCTGCGCCCCATCCATGTCCACATGAACCTCAGATGCAAGACCGTGCTTGAGCTTGAAGGCCACGGATCCCGCGCGGCTCAGTGAACAGCAGAGAAGACAGACACCGTGAGCCCAGCGTTCCCGGCTGGCCCCTGGGTGGGCCCCCGGCTGGCCCCTGGGCGGGCGCCCTGGCAGACAGGAGCTGCCCCTGCGTACACCAGGCAGCGGCTCTCAGCCCCCCTCCTGCCCACCATGGAGAGTGTCTTCGCTGCCTGTGGGACGCATCCCTACGACAAACAGAGAGAGAAAACCGGAGACACCGCAGGGCGGGCTGATTTACGCGGCCTGGGCTGGCGTTCCTGGAGGAAGGTCTATAACTCACCCCGACGTTGAGGAGACACGTGAGAAAGAAGGAAACAGCCCAGGCAGTCGTTTGCATAGAAGCAGAGACACAGGTGAGAGATGGATGCCCGGCCACTGCTCTATTTCCTCTATGTTCCTGCCTGACAGATGGTGGCTCATGCGTTTCCCTTTCTCTTCCTTGAATGTGTCATTGCGTATAAATAAACCCTAAGAAAAAGCGTACATACATATACATATATATACATACATATTACCATATATGTACAATATACACATGTATATAAAATATATATTATGTGTAATATATACTAACATGTGGACTATATAACAGATATTGCAATGAGAACATTTGTGCTTTGTAAACAAGTAGATAAATATACAAATATCTATCTATATATATATAAAAGTATAATATGCAAATTGACCGGATGGTGGAATGACTGGTCGCTATGACACACACTGACCACCAGGGGGCAGATGCTCAATGCAGGAGCTGCCCCCAGCCCGCAGGCCCTGATTGCCCAATGGGGAACGGGGAACCGGGGGTGGGTGGTGGCGGACACGGGCGGCGCCAGGCCAAGGTGGGTGCAAGTGAGCGGGGCCCCAATCACCCTGCCAGTCGCCCCACACACAGAGGGCGACCAGCATTGGTGGTGGGGGACGGAGCCAGCTGCCAGGGAAGATCGGCCCAGATCATAGTCCAGGCCTAGGGACCCTACCTGTGCATGAATTTCGTGCACCGGGCCTCTAGTGTTTTAAATAAACAAACATTTATTTATATAGAAAGTAGAAAATAGACACTATATAGAAATAAACGCATAAATACAATATATATTAAATGTTTATATATTAAAATGTGCATTTATATACACTTTTAAATAAATAATAAATAATATATATTAAAGATATGTTTATTTATACATAAACATATTTATTAACTTTTTCATAGTGACCCAATGAGAAAATATTATGTGTAAGTGCTTTGCACACACGTGTGTGTGTGTGTGTGTGTCTGTACAAAGAACTTTTACATAATGTTTTCTTATTGGGTCACTGTAACCAGCTTTAGGGAAAATATTCCTTTTTTTTTTTTTTTTTTGATTTTTTACAGAGAGGAAGAGAGAGGGATAGAGAGTCAGAAACATCGATGAGAGAGAAACATCGATCAGCTGCCTCTTGCACACCCCCTACTGGGGATATGCCCACAACCAAGGTACATGCCCCCGACCGGAATCGAACCCGGGACCCTTGAGTCCGCAGGCCGATGCTCTATCCACTGAGCCAAACCGGTTTTGGCGAAAATATTCCCTTTTAAGATAAGAAGCCGTGGCCTCTCCTGGCACCAGCTCCCTCCCGCAGCCCAGCAAGAGGCACTCCTTAGCCCAGTGGTCGGCAAACTCATTAGTCCACAGAGCCAAATATCAACAGGACAACGATTGAAATTTCTTTTGAGAGCCAAATTTTTTAAACTTAAACTTCTTCTAACGCCACTTCTTCAAAATAGACTCGCCCAGGCCGTGGTATTTTGTGGAAGAGCCACACTCAAGGGGCCAAAGAGCCACATGTGGCTCACGAGCCGCAGTTTGCCAACCACTGCCTTAGACCACAGCCGCTCTTGACCCTGGATGGGCGATGCTGAAGATGCTCATCGTCACGTGAAGGAGAAAACCGCCAAGGGTGTAGGAGCTCCGTGTCAGGAGTGAGGGTCGGAGACCCAGCGTGAGCAGAACCAGGGCGAGGCCACCAGGTCTTACAGACAGAGGGCACCCGGACCCCACACAGCCCCAGACCCTCACCTCATCACAGCCCTTCCACACAGACTGGGGAGCGGGGTCTGCTGCTAAGTCCTCTTCTGTCGGCACCAGGCGGGTCTCAGAATGTAGCAAGCAGTACCCCGCACATTACAGTGAAGGCTAGGTCAGCCCGGCCACTGGGCTCAGTGGTTGAGCATCAGCCTATGAGCCAGGAGGTCATGGTTCGATTCCCGGTCAGGGCACTTGCCTGGTTGTGGGCTCAATCCCAGGAGGGGCGTACAGGAGGCAGCTGATCCATGATTCTCTCTCATCATGGATGTTTCTATCTCTCTCTCTCCCTCTCCCTTCCTCTCTGAAATCAATAAAAATACTAAATGCCTGGTACACGAATTCAGGCTGTGCGATCGGGCCAAAACAGGCTCTCCGACACCCCCAAGGGGTCCCAGATTGTGAGAGGGCACAGACCAGGCCGAGGTACCCCACTAGTGCACGATCGGGCCAAGGAGGGACGCGGGAAGTTGGCCAGCTGGGACGGGACTGCAGGAGGGCTCCAGAGCGTGTCTGGCCTGTTTCGCTCAGTCCCGATCAGCCAGACCCCAGCAGCAAGCTAACCTACCAGTTGGAGCGTCTGCCCCCTGGTGGTCAATGCACACCATAGCGAGGGGTTGAGTGGCCTTAGCATATCATTAGCATATTATGCTTTGATTGGTTGAATGGATGACCAGACAACCACACACTTAGCATATTAGGCTTTTATTATAGAGGCTATTAAGCAAAAACAAACAACGAAAGCTACGTTAAAAATTTCTCCACAGACCTCGGTGGGACGCTTTCAAAGTGGCTTTGATGGCACCCAGAACTGAACTCTTCTTACAAGAGAACGGGAATCGGGAATATTCTCCCACAGACAGAAATCCCCACAGGATCAGGCACCACGTGTATTTTGCTCAAGGCCGCACCGCCCCTCCATCGCACAGTACAGGGCCTGGCATCCTGTAGTGGCTTCATGCATATCTTTTGAATGATAAGATGCAATAAGAAGAACATAAGAGCCAGTACTTTCGATGAAAATGTATGAAAGGGAAGGAAAGCTCGGGAAGGGAAGTCCCTTATTAAACAACCACGTAAGGTGGGAAGGGAAAGGGGGTAAGCGAGTAAACAAAGACCCTGCGCTCTCTCCCCTCCACTCCCCCGCCGTCCAGGAGCCCGGCGTGAAGGCTCTCCCCAGAAAAATGTATCTGAAAATACCCGGGGAAGTGCCACAGAAGAATGGGCAGAGCTCGGCCTGCTCCGGACGGTCCCCTTGTCGTGATGAACTGGGGAAGGCGGGCGGCCCAGACATGGCTGGGATTACCTGTCACCTGCGCTGCATGCATTAAGTTCATGTTACTCTGCCTGCAGGGCAGCCCTGCCATTCCTGCTCATCAGCACATCTCCTGCAGGGGCGGGTCCAGGCCGGATATATATATATATATATTTTAGGTAACAAGTAAAAATGCATACGTCTGTCCTAAAAACGTATGGAAAGCCTGTACGGGAGAGAAACGACTTACAAGGCGGACGGCAGGGAAACGTGCCCTCTCAGCGGGGCTGAGGGGCGTGTTAACAGGGAAACAGCTGTGAACGGCCAGGGTGCCTCCGGGTCCATCCTTCCCGCCCCTGTCCATCCATCTGTCACCTGCCCCCATCCATCCATCACCAGCCCCCACCCCGCCCTGTCCATCCATCACCCGCCCCATCCATCCGTCACACCCCCCCTCCATCCGTCCCCCCCCAGTCCATCTGTCAACTCCCCTGCCGTCCATCCTTCCCCCTCCCCGCCTCCATCCGACACCCCCCCCCCCCCCTGTCCATCTGACACCCGCCACACCTGCCATGTGCGCGCCCAGGAAGAGCTGCAGGCACCCGAGCCCCGATTCTCACCAGCAGATGGCGTGGCCCTGGTCCGGGACTGGGGATGGGCCCACGATCAATACATCTGGCCTCTTCCTAGTGCAGATCGACACCACGTGCCCTGGGGCTGGAGCCCACACGTCAGCTCTTCCAGCTTTTGGGGTGACACTTAACCAGCGGCTCTGCTGGGTCCAGGTTTTTCATGATCCCATACGACAGTTTCCTCTCTCTCTCTCTCTCTCTCTCTTTCTCTCTGGGGAAACCTAAGACACCCTCCTCCCCACCCCCACCCCCCTCAAATACTTGCTGGGCCTTCCTGCTTGGCAATCCCGACACTCAGGTCCAAAGCGACGCCCTCTGCCCTGTCTCCTGCCTGCGTCCCGACAGGCAAGTCCATCATCACCAGGCGCCTGCCCCCGCCCCCCCGCCCCCGGGGCCCCGGTACAGGCGGAGGGAGTGGGGGCAGCGCCGCGCTCAGGGTCGGAAGGGCCCCAGGTCCTCTCTGTCCTCGGGCTGCTCACTCCACACCAGGACTGGGTCTCGGCGTGCCTCTCCACACCCCTTGGGAACCCTCATCCGTCCTGCTCCCTGCAGGTAGTCTCCCTCACGTCAGTTTCCAAGCGGGTGCTCGGGTGCTTGGGTGCTCGGGTCCTCGGGTCCTCAGGTCCTTGGGATGGCCGTGCTGGCTTTATGATGGAGCAGGCCCTAGATCGCTCATCCCACGAACCAGTGACTTAGAAATGGGGCATGTTTACTTACGATGGTTATTGTCTTCATTGGTGTCTGTTGGTACTTTGACATCAGATTGGTGAAATAAAACATAAAATTATTTTATTTAAAGTATGCTTTTGCATTTGCCAAGGGCCAAAAAAAAAAATTAAAAACGCACAGTTTAGTAGATCAAAATTAAAAGAATCATTCTTTGGCCTGGCCAGTGTGGCTCAGTGGTTGAGTATCGACCTATGAACCAGGAGGTCATGGTTCAATTCCTAGTCAGGGCACATGCCTGGGTGATGGGCTTGATCCCCAGCAAGCAGCGTGCAGGAGGCAGCCAGTCCATGATTCTCTCTCATCATTGATGTTTCTACCTCTCTCTCCCTCTCCCTTCTTATCTGAAATTAATAAAAATATCTTTTTAAAAAAGAACAACCAGTGACAAACAGCAAAGTAGACTAAAAATAAAAATAAAAAACGTATTTAAAAAGATAATAAAAGATCATTCTTTAAGTGCTAACAGCCATAGGCTACAAGAAGATCATGCCCCAGGATGAGGTGCAGTTCAATACGTGGGCTGAAACCTAAATGCGTGTTCAAACAAAAGAGGTGTCATGAAGCTTATTTGTAGGTAATTGTGTAAAATCCAGAAAGGCGTGCCTGGCGGAGACTTTTCAATGCTTAGAAACCAGATCTCCGGGACCGCCCTTCCCCATGTGCTTACATTTTCCCACGGCCTGGAAGGGTGCTTGTGTTACCCATTCAGAAAACCCCGGCCCAAGGTAGACCCTGTGGAGTCACGGTCACCTTTGTGAGTAAGTACACACTGTCATTTTCTTCACAAATTAGGGACATGCAGATTAGCCCGCTGAGAAGTAACTCCCTTGCTTTCATCAGCACAGTTCTAAGGAAGAGCTAATCAAAGGGTAGATATTCATCTTCCCTGAACAAAAAAACCCTTGCTGCATTAAGCAATATGCTGACAGCTAATATGACAAATTGAAAGAACAAATACAAACTGTACAAGCTCATTAGCTGATAACAAAGGAGGGGAAAGAGCTCCTTTCGGAAGGGGCACTTGCTCCGCGTCCATCGCTTCTGTCACGTGTTCCTGGAAGGTCACGGATGCTGCCTCGGTTACCTAAGAGACACCGCGCGATTCATGCTGTGACACTGCTGGTGATCACGCTTACCGGGATTGCCACAGGATGAGGGGCAGGTGACAAGGGAAGATTACATCGACTAAATGGATGGCAACTGAGTGAGCAACGTGTTCAAAGGACATTTAATCCCAAAGGAAGCATCTGTGTTAAGACTAACAAGAGTTCTATATCCTGACTCCTCCTTCGTAGACGCCATTGGAGAGACCGCCCTCCGTCCGTCGATCCACGGCTTCTAGAACAAACCACCCCTTTCAGCGAGACGGGAGCACGTTGCCTCACAGCATGATTCCAGGGAAAATGGTGCAAAAGCTTTCAGTGTCTTACAACAGCGAAATGTCCAGTGTGCGAGGAAGCACTGATCTGGTTCACGAACGAAAATGTCCCAAACAAAATGCCCCACTCACGACACGCATCCCACTGGCTTCTCGCCACTCTTGAACATCGCTGACTGGACTCGGCTCGGAAACAGTCCATTTGCTTCCGGAGTTCCGAGATGCCCGCCCCAGCGAGGAATCGGCGTGCGGTGAAATGCTTAGAGCGTGATTTCATTTCTATAAGGATGCATAAAGTTGGATTCTAGAAATTTCTCCCCAGCATCAACAAAGCCAACTACTTGCAGCATCTGGAGAGGCCTGGCCTTCAAGCACGCTCAGCACGTCCTGCCTCTTCTCCAGCAACGCCAAATTCAGGTGGGTTCCCACTGCCACTGACTCGCCCGCACGACAAAGGAAATGTGAGGCTGATAACACTCCCTGTTCTCCCACCAACTGTCCCGCAGGCCTGGCCTGGGGGAGGGAGGGGAAGTCCCACTAAAGCCACCACCTGGGGAGCGCTGAGCCCCTCCTCTGGGAGATGAGAGGCCTGTTGGGGTCAGATCCTGCGCCCTGATCTAACACGATGCATGACGAACTTCTGCTCTCGGATTATTTCTGTGCAGGACAGTAACCCTGCATCCGTGAAGACCAGGCTGCCTACAGGACGTCTGTCCGTGTTGGAGGCACATGGGCTGCACTTCCCGCCTCAGCAGTGGGAACAGCTTCGCAGCGTGAGCTCTTTCTTATATCGCAGCGGAGTTCAGCTGTCCTTCTTTCGAACCCAGAGAGCCCTGGCTGGGCAGCTCAGTGGGTTACAGCATCGCTCCAATCCACCAAGGTTGCGGGTTCGATCCCCGGTCAGGGTACATACAAGAGTCAACCAATAAATGCATAAATAAGTAGAACAATAAAATCTCTTTCTCTCTCTCCCTAAAAATCAATCAATAAAAAGTAAGACATATACAAATATCCAGGGAACCGTTTCTTTATTTCCGTGTGCTTATCATCTTGTGTTGAAGACTTACAATTCCCAGGGGATAACTTTCAGTGAAGGTGTTTGTTCTGATTCACCTCGCACGCCCATGACACCTGACAGTGAGCGTCGCACGCCTTCCGTAGCTACGTGTCCTGTAAGCTCAGACATGACGCCCCGCTTCCTGGATGCCGAGAGCCCACACCTAGCTCTGTCGCTGCAGCCGTAGGCCAGCCGCTCGGACACTCGGGGGCTGTGAGCCTTCACAACGGACCCCACTCAGGGAGTGCTGCCACCACAGGCGAGCAGGGCCTTGCTGGCATGGTCTCCTGACAAATCCATACACAGCGCTCACTCTCCGAGATCCCCCGTCTGTTCAAAGCAACGAAACATAAATACCTATGATTTCTAGATGCTTTGCAGGAAAAAAAATACAATGTTTTAAACGCCGAAAGCAGGACGTGGCACCACAAAGCACAGTGTATGGAGGGCTCACCTAAAACAACGGCACAGAAGAGACCACGGGCGGAGGAGGGCCCAGGCCCCGAAGACCCGCTGACACACTCCACCCTGTCTGCAGGCTGCGGAGCCGTGCCCGAGACTCACTCACTCCTTCACTCTCGCAGCCCTCTGACCCCGACCCTCTGACCCCGACGTGACCCGCCTCTCCGATGCCATGTTCCCAGCCCCAAGGACAGCACCTTCTGAGCAAAAGCCCTTCATGAACGTTTACTGACCTGAACCAGCCTCAGAGCGCCAGGTAAGATAAACAGATAAAGTGATTGTACGGCAGGGGGTAGGGGAGGCTGGGGGAAGGTCAATGAGGGGAAAAAAAGGAGATATATGTACTAATATATGTAATATTTTAAACAATAAAAATAAATAAATAAATCTTTAAAAAAAGCGATTGTAAAACTAATGTGACCGCGTCCTTGAACTAACAGATGATTTTTAGTCATTGGTCATCCTTCACATGGACAGTTCTGACCAGGATACCAATCAGACACAGGCCGACCCTACAACACGCAGTCCTCCAGACACGGAGAGGCTCCGCGCACCAGCATCGCTTCGGGCCGCGGGAAGCTCCGAAGGGGTGTCCGTGGCAGGGGGGGCAGCTGGTCAGCGAGGGCCAGGCTCCTGGAAGCAGGGATCTGCCTCCTCCAGGGCCCGGCGTCCTGCGTTCAGCCAGTGGATACAGAGACACCTCCAGCCGGAATCAGTCTGGGACGAGCACCCCGGGGAGGAGTCTGAGACCGTGGACGAAGGGTGACCAGAGAGAAGAGAAGACAGCCAGGTGGGAGCCACCATCACAGATGCAGAAATGACCCTCTCCTCCTCACGGTGTGTCTAACGCCTTCCTGGAAGGAAGTCTCCTAAACCTCTGCCGAGCTCCTCGGGACGAAGCCCTCGTGCATTCACGTCTGAATCCAGAACAGGAGTATCTGCTCCGTAGAGATAAGTGTTTCCCCTGAAATCGTCCAACTGGATTAGCCCCTGGCCTGGCCGGCGTGCTCTGTGGTTGAGCGTCGACCTAGGAACCAGGAGGTCACGGTTCGATTCCCGGTCAGGGCACATGCCTGGGTGGGGGCTGGATCCCCATTTCTTTGCGGGGGGGGGGGGCATGCAGGAGGCAGCTGATCCATGATTCTCTCTCATCACTGATGTTTCTCTCTCTTTTTCCCTCTCCCTTCCTCTCTGAAATCAATACAAACATATTAAAAAAGATTAACCCTTATCAGGTGTAACATTGGCAAATACGTTCTCCCATGCCGTGGGCTCCCTTTCCATGTTGCTG